>ML662452.1:6996639-7548060 GCA_007570785.1 Antilocapra americana
TTCATTCCAATCCCAAAGAAAGGCAATGCCAAAGAATGCTCAAACTATCACACAATTGCACTCATCTCACACACTAGTCAAGTGATACTTAAATTTCTCCAAGCCAGGCTTCAGCAATACATAAACCGTGAACTTCCAGATGTCCAAGCTGGTTTTAGAAAAGGCAGAGGAACCAGAGATCAAATTGTCAACATCCAATGGATCATCAAAAAAGCAAGAGAGTTCCAGAAAAACATCTATTTTTTCTTTATTGACTATGCCAAAGCCTTTGACTGTGTGGATCATGATAAACTATGGAAAATTCTTACAGATGGGAATACCAGACCACCTGACCTGCCTCTTGAGAAACCTGTATACAGATAAGGAAGCAACAGCTAGAACTGGACATGGAACAACAGACTGGTTCCAAAGAGGAAAAGGAGTACATCAAGGACATATATTGTCACACTGCTTATTTAACTTAAATGCAGAGTACATCATGAGAAACCCTGGGCTGGAGAAAGCACAAGCTGGAAGCAAGATTGCCAGGAGAAATATCAATAACCTCAGATATGCAAATGACACCACCCTTATGGCAGACAGTGAAGAAGATGATGAACGTGAAAGAGGAGAAGCTGGCTTAAAGCTCAACATTCAGAAAACTAAGCTCATGGCATCCAGTCCCATCACTTCATGGGAAATAGATGGGGAAACAGTGGAAACAGTGGCTGACTTTATTTTTCTGGGCTCCAAAATCACTGCAGATGGTGACTGCAGCCATGAAATTAAAAGACGCTTACTCCTTGGAAGGAAAGTTATGACCAACTTAGACAGCATGTTAAAAAGCAGAGATATTACTTTGTCAACAAAGGTTTGTATAGTCAAATCTATGGTTTTGTCAGTGGTCATGTATGGATGTGAGAGTTGGACTATAAAAAAAGTTGAGCATTGAAGAATTGATGCTTTTGAACTGTGATGTTGGAGAAGACTCTTGAGAGTCCCTTGGACTACAAGGAGATCCAACCAGCCCATCCTAAAGGAGATCAGTCCTGGTGTTCACTGGAAGGACTGATGTTGAAGCTGAAACTCCAATATTTTGGCCACCTCATGCGAAGAGGTGACTCATTTGAAAAGACCCTGATGCTGGGAAAGATTGAGGACAGGAGGAGAAGGGGACGACAGAGGATGAGATGACTGGATGGCATCATCGACTTGATGGCCATGGGCTTGGGTGGACTCCGGGAGATGGTGATAGACAGGGAGGCCTGGCGTGCTGCAGTTCATGGGGTCGCAAAGAGTCAGACATAACTGAGCAACTGAACTGACTGAATGACTGACTCATCATCCTTAATAAAATGGCTTCCTTTTCAACTGCTGAAAGAAAAACAGAAAGGGACAAAACTTGGACTTCTTATATTTCAAATGGAATTGAGAGTTACTTTAGTAATAAAAATTCCTACAATTTATATGGTACCTTTATACCACATAACAGGCTTATCAAAAGCCAAAATATAAATTCTAATACACACAAAAATTATATTTCAACTTATTTCCCAGTGCTTAGGAATCAAAGACCTTACACTACTGATCAAGTCTAGAAATAAAGACAGTAGGATTACAGCTGTGCATGGCCAATTTATCTTCTGAAGTCAAAGCATGTCTCCTGTTACCTTACAAGTCCCTGTGATCTGCATGTCAACATATTGAAGGGTTGCAGTATCTGAAACCTGCAGCAACCATAAAGGCGGTATTTTAGTTAACAAGTTTGCCAACACATGATGAACTCTGCAGTTCTAAAGTTCTTTTTAAATTAGTATCACAATCTCATTTTAAAGAAAACTCTGAAAGGCTAAAAACAAGATTAAGAATCATCCAATTCCAATTCTATTTATGGTCACCCTCCAATGAAACAACTAGCTCTATAAAAATCTTTTTAAACCAAGAACAATATGCTAGCAGTCAATAGAGCAAAAATAAAGTTTCTATAAGGCCCTTTTCTACATGAGGGGCAAATTTTATAGTAGGGGAATGAAAGCAACGACAAATCATACATTATGTAACAGGAGTGCTACCTGGAAAACATCAGGTTCATTTTTACTTGGAATGATTTTTCAACTATGAAAGACAAAATTTTATGGAGGTGAATTAAACGCCCTATACTTCTGATCTTTAGGCTGACTGTGGACTCACATAGTATGAGCTTAGTATGTGAAGTTCATTAGAGATTGATACATGATGGAAAATATATTTAAATCTTAGAAACATATGTTGAGCATGTGTGCACATGCAAAGCTTTCAAAGTTTTAAAATGTGAAAATGAGCTCTCCTGTTATCCTTGAAAAATGTCAGCTGCCATACACTCATGTCCAATACATACTATTTTTCACAAAGCAGAGTACCAGAAAAGGCAATTTTGAATCCACCAGCTGCATGTAATGGTTATACACAGAAAATTCTACTCAAGGTCAGAAGTTTATAGGTTTTCAGTATCAACTTCAAAATAATGCAGGCTTTACATGTTAAAAATTACAGATCCCAAACATATTCTTTTGAAAACAGAGTCATAAAAAAGTAACTACTCTTAAGAGTTTGGCACATGAGAGATAGGGCACTGATATCTGTGATATAAACCAGGTTATTTGTATTTCTGGATCACTGACCTGATATTTAGGCCAATTATATTCTTAATTAAGCTGCAAAATTAAGTACTACAAGAGCTATATTATTATCAACCTGATGACTTTATGTCCATATTTTCCAAGTCTAATAAAACTGTCCCATTTAACAAACCCTGACTGTGAACAATTACTACAACTTTAACTCCATCCACTTGTACCAAGAGCAGGAAAATAGTGATTACACTAGTATAGCAATTTAGATAGTTTGTTATTTTGCCAAAAATGGGTATTATAACTTTAATAAGAGTTTTCTCTACATATTCAGAAAGCTTATACCTTAAAAGCAAACCAATTTAAGCAGTTTTTCACTTTAATAATATCCAACAAAACTATTAATAGGAATTTTGTTTTTAAAGTTTTTCTGTGTAGTATGTGACCTATGCTAAAAAAAAATACTATATTTGAAAAGTAAATTGCTCTTTCACCAACAATAAATTCAAACTAAGCTTTCAAAATTATAAATACATTGATATTCTCCTATATATCATAACACTAGTGACCTCCACATTTTAAATACATCACTAGTCATCAGTCATCATCGCACAGAAAGAATCTCTTAAAAGCTTAAAACCTAAAAAATAAAAATAAAAAAAGGAGTGAAGACCTAGTGTAGTCAGATTATCTCAAGTAAAATAACTTTTGCTTTTCCACTTAAAACCACAGCATTTCATCAGCCCAAGAGAGCAAGCAGATCCACCAAATTACGGCTTTCTTAGTATCTTCTAATTGGCCTTATAAGCTTGAGAGCAAAAAATTGATTTCTGGATGTATAACTGCAAAATATCCATAAGTAACTTACAAACATTTAATGGACATATAGAAAAGTGTAAATGGATTTGGGTATAATTTTGAATTCTTTTTTGAATAAAGTCTTTTTGACATAAACTTTCTTGACAAATGAAGATACAGGGTTGGGATTAACATTAACCCTACAATTTCAGGCCAACTAACAAAGACTAAGGTTTTTCAAAAATTGAGATGAGTTTAATTAACACGTTACTTTTGAATCGCAGGAAAGTCTGAGATAGACAGTACACCTTCTGAATTCAGTGTCATTAGAAAAGTACCCATATTTTCCAAAAAAATTCCTTTATGGCATGACAGAACTCTTAGAGAATACAGCTGATGTATTCAGGAATACTAGAGCTTCATTAAGATATGATTCACCCGTGTTAAGCAACTATCCTCCAATTAAAAATAAAAAATATCAACACCAAGAATTTTAAAAAGATAAAATTCATATACCACACACTTAAAATACACAATTCAATGAATGGCTTTGAGTACAGAGCTGTACAACTGTCACCACTGTCAATTTCAGAACATTTTCACTACTGCACAAAGAAACCTAATGCCCCTTAGCTGTCACTCCCCTAATGCTTCCATCTCCCCCACCCCACACAACTTCTCTCACACCCTCACCCTAGGCAACCACTAACCTACTTTCTGTCTCTGTGGATTTACCTATTATGGAGAGTTCATACAAGTGGAATCATACAATATCTAGTTCTTGGTGGCTGGCTTAGCCTAAAGGTTTATCTAGCTTATGGCACATATCAAGACTTCACTATATAGGTATACATATTTATCCAGTCATCAGTTGATGGACATTAGGTTGTTGCCATTTTTCGGCTAACATAAACACTGTTACTGTGAACATTTAGCACAAGTTTTTAATGTGGCTACCTATATCTTCCAAAGACTGCTAGTAAACAGGAAAGAGGCAGGATCTTTAAAATTTTTTAAGTGGAACCACTTGTGCAATTTTAAGTATGATTAATATGCTAAGAGCCCGAATGGTAAAAATGGACAACATACAGGAACAGATGGGGAATGTAAGGAGAGAGACGGAAACTCTAAAAAAAGCAAATGAGAGTATTAAAATCAAAATCACTAACAAAAATGAAGAATGCTGTCCATGGACAGAGCTGCTCGGTGAGAGGAGTGGAACCAGGGAGCCTGAATATACACACATACTTTTTCTTTCTCTCCCTCATTCCCTTTTCCTCTCTCTTCCAAAATGAAAATACAAAGAGGAAAAAGGATAGAATATTCAGGAAAGGTGGAACAATTACAAAATAATACACACATAAGGGAATTACCATTTATATGAAATTCAAGGAAAGGAAAACTGGAGTGACTTAAAGCAGCCCAGTGGCCACAGTTACCAGCAGAGAAGACAGACTACAGAAGGGCACGAAGGAACTTCAGGGGGTGGCAGGAGTGTCTTCTGTCATAACTGAGATCATGGTTACACCTGCCAAAACTCAAACTGTAAATGTAAGGTTGGTGAATTTTATTGTCTGCAAATTATACTTTAATAAAGTTGTTTGAAAACATCGCAGAACATACTGCCAATCCTGTGAAAAATGACTTGTATGAAATAAATTAGCTAATGAAACAGGGCTATTTTAATTAGAAAATTAGGTATTTTCTAAAGAAATTCCCCATTAAAAGTAAATTTATTACATCAGCAGTTAAAAATAAAGTTTATCTTTTAAAACTTTAGAGTAATAACAAGTCTCTCTGCAACAAGTGACATATATTAAAATGTTTGTTGAAATATTCATACATCAAGAACTAGAGAAAATGTTCAATCCCAAATGTAAAAAATTCTAATAAAGACATACAAAAGACTACAATATAGTAGTAGAAAAAATAAATAAATCATATACAACATGGTGGAATCTTAAAGCAATCAAAAGTTTAAAAAGCAAGTATACCACATTCCTTATATTTCTGTAAAGCTAAAAGACAAAACTGAACATTGTTCAGGAACACATATATGTGTGGCTTTTCAAACTTTTTTGAAAGCAACTCCAACTAAAGGAAACTGTTCCTTCTGGGATCCAGTTAGGATGAGCTCACAGAGGAAATCAAGAGGGAATGGACACACCTAACCACCCTCTGGCTCTTAAATTCAAGCAGTGGGTTCACAGGTGCTCATCAAAGTATACTTTATAACTCACAAATAACATATACTCTTGCTCCTATAAAATACTGCATAATCTTAATGTTAAATTTTAAAATCTATGTGGACAAATACTTAATCTAACATTTGAGCTAGATCCTGTGTTAAGTGTATTTCATCTACTACTCAGTCCCCACTGCAGTCCTCTGCTACAGAGAACAGATGAAAGGATAGAATTCAACTTTATTCCTTTTAATAAGAAAATAGCGAAGTAAAATAACTCACTCACGGTCAAATATCTAGTAAGTGATGGAGCTGAAAATTAAACCCAGGTCTCTCCAATGTCAGAGTCCAAGCCCTTAAATATTTCCACTCCTCCCTTAAAAATCCCCCAAAACCTTAAAACTTATGACATCAAATACTCTACTCCTGTTTCATGGAATCTCTGAGTTTAACTGCACCATTTACAGCTGTTCCAACAACAGACTGTCAACTGAACTGGCCCATCTGAAGTCCTCAATAAGAAGTTACTGTTCTCCAGCCACATGCACTAGAATTTCCTACCTGTCTTTATAAAAAGAAAACAGTGAAGAAATAATGGCCTTTACCAGGTTGGTCATCATCAAGTACCATATATTCTTAACCCACCCCTACGCACGTCACTTTAAAAAAAGATTTTAAATAGCTTCATCTTACTGACAGTTTCATCTCCTAATCTAACCATCATTCATTTACACTGAATAGGGGAGAAGCAGTTCACTTAAACTGTTTGGTTTTTAAATAATAGTTGCTTTCCAGACTTCCATGAGTTTAATGCATTTTAACTATAAGGCATAAAAAGCACAGTTTATAATTAAAACTGTTATCTTTAAACTCTAGTAATTCAATATCAAACTAAACTGAAGGACAGAGACAAATATACAGTTCTCCCAACTTAGAACATCATTCATATGCAATACTTTTTCTAAATATCAAGATTCTCAGGATTTCTGCTAGAACTTTAGAAACTACAGTATTATTAATAAAATATGATATGAAAGCATGTGATAATTATCCTGGCCTTGGCAATATTTTCATTCTTCTACCCAACTGTACAGTGTTTTAATTTTAACAAAGATGACATAAAAATCAGTTTCAGAAATCTACACGAAATACATCCATTAACTGAGGTTGTATTCAAAAAGTTAATTTCCAAGACCATGAATAATATCATAGCCTAAACTCCAGAAAGTCATTAAAATTTATAGATAAAGTTGAATTTTTCTGTTGTATAACCACAGGCTTATTTTCACTGCTGGAGTAATGTCATCCATAAGTTTCTAAGGTATTACTGAGTTCAGTGATACTTACATTTTTCTATTAAAAATCCTTTTTAAACCACAAATAAGAACTTACCTTCAATTTTCTGCAACTGTGTAATGTTTAAGCAGTATCCTCTACCTCTTCAGCATGAGTATTTAAGACTGCAACTTACTACGATATAAAGTTCATAAATTATAGAAAGAAAAGGTCTAAAGTTTGCAAAGAATCAAGATGTAAGTTCTAACTTCAGTTACATCACAAACTAGTTATACAACTTTGATAAATCCATTGGCTTAAGCCTTTTATAACGCTAGGTTGTAAGAGCAAGGATGAAACAGAAAAGTACTTTCTTATTGAATATCATTCAGATTGGAGAAGAAATAAAGTAACTGAACTTAAAGGGTTATCAAAACTACCCATCTGAAGAATGGAAGGAAAACAAATTGAAGACAAGAAAGCAAATGGTCTATCAAATATGTTAACTGGAGCCCCAGAAGTGAGACTGAAGCAAAAACAAAAAACTTCAAGAAATAATGGCCAAAACTTTCCCAAACTTGAAGAAAACACCAGTCCACACACTTAAATGCAGTTAATCCCAAGAAGAATAAATACAAAGAAAACCAAACCTAAGTACATTATAGTCCAACTATTTAAATTCAAAAATCAAGAAAAAATCTTGAAAGTATTCACAAGAAAAAAAGACCATAAGACCATATATACAGAGGAACAAAGATAAAAATTACCTTTTCAGAAACAATCAAACAACAGAAGTGCTGAAGTAACTGACACAGAATTTTATACACTGGGAATCCTTCAAAATGAATGTGAAATAAACATTTTCACACAAGTAAAATCTGTGACAACTGGTCTCAAATACTTTAAGAACTAAAAGTACTGCTTCAGGCCAATGATTAAGAACATCAGATGAAAACTCCTGTCCATAACAATGAAGAAAGGACATCCAAAAAGTCTTCCTGCCAAATGGGTGGCTCGGCTTTCCTCTGTTGTTTGCCTTGAAGTCTAAGGTTCTCATGGAAAAGATTACATATCTAAATATTTTTATAAATAAAAGATAACAAATCTAAACATTCTATGAAATAAATTCTGGGTGACAGACTACTGACCTAAGGTAACTTACACAATTTTACAACTGTACTGGAGGAAGAATTAAGTCAAAATTTCTAGGTCCCTTTATACACCGAAGTAGATGATGTCTTCAAAGCAGACTGCAAAAAAAAAAAGATTAAGCAAAACAGATTTACACAGGACTAAATGAACTAGTGAAGATTTTAATTGCAGTTATTTGTTTTAGAATATTATTGTTTAGTATTATGCTTTCCAATGGGTTCCTATAAAGAAGCCCTTTTTCTTTCTCTTCTATACCTAGCCTTCAATTTAATAAATCACACTTATGTACTCTAAAAGCATTCTATGTGGCACCTGATTCGATGTCCTCAAACTGCAGGGGGCAAAAACAGAAACATAAAAACTGAGTCTGTCTCTCTACTTTTCATGTCAATAATATTAATTGTATAGGTTTAATAAAAATCTGTCAACCCGTTTATCAGGATAATTGGATAATCAAGTCTGCATCTTGAATGTCCTAATTGAAAATAATTCTCATTTAATCAGGCATGACAAGCCCATCATTAACAAACAATGACTTCATTTTATAAGTCAATACCTATAGGTCTGGTACCTATTCTTTGCTTATAGGGACCAGCCTCAAAAGTAGGCCAGAGACTCAGTAAATTTAAGGGAGATGACTTCATTCATATTTATAGGTCCTGCAAATGAAATCTAGTAGAGTTTGTTGAGACTGGTTTCTTAGTCTCAAGGTATAAGAATAAAAGAGACTTTAGAAATGCAAGCCTATATTCCTTAGGAAAACTTCCAGAAAGACATTAATCCTCTGGTCTCAGAAGCTGCTCAACAAAATATCTTCAGGGAATTCCCTGGCAGTCCAGTAGTTAAGATACCACATTTCCATGGCAGGAGACCCGGGTTCAATCCTTGGTCAGAGACCTAAGATCCTGCATGCTGCACAACACAGCCCCAAAAATAAATAAATAAAATAACAATCAAAGAAGCTTCTATGATTAAAGATATCTTTTTGCTTCTTTTGGCACAGCATGAGAAGAGCCTTTTATTTTTTTTTAATTAACTCAAGAATCAACTGTGGGCTTCCAATTTAGGTCAAGAGAGAACAATGAGACTCATCCCAACACAAACTAAACAAACTATATTCAGATATCAGAGAACAAGGAGTGAGAAATTGTGGTCCCTGAGATTAGGAAAACAACTGGGCATGAGGGGAGAAGGGACAACATGACAGCATGAGCCCTGCCATCAGCCAGGCTTCCTTCTAGGAGGCAGTTTTTCCAGATCACAACAGAGGGATGAAGAACTCAGAGCCCAGCAATCTTGCAGAATGGACAATAACCAGAATTCAGAACGGTCAAGCTGGATAGATACTGCAGAGCAGTTTCTCAGAGAGACTGACAAGATTGCAGGGACTAACAAACATATCCTGAAATTTGTACCAAAATCCTAAAAGATTTAGATTACCCAGAGAAATCATAACAAAGAAGAAAAAGTTGAAACACTCACACCACCTACTTTCAAGCCTTACTATAAAGCTGCACTGGATTGATGGGCATAAGTACTGATGAATCAATGGAACAGAATGAAGACCAGAAATAGATTCCAACTATATATATATAAATGGCTTCCCAGGTGGCTCACTGGTAAAGAATCTGCCTGCCAAAGCCAAAGACACATGTTCAATCACTGGTTAGGGAAGATCTGCTGCAGGAGGAAATGGCAATCTATTTGTTATCCTTGCCTGGAAAATTCCTTGGACAGAAGAGCCTGGCAGGTTTCAATCCATGGAGTAGCAAAGAGTCAGACACAACTAAGCACACACATGTACACACACACACAGAATAGCAAAAAGTCGGGACACAACTGAGCATGCACATACACACACACACACGGAGTAGCAAAGGGCTGGACACAACTGAGCACACATGTACACACTCACACACGATCAAAAAGCAACACAATGGAAAAAGGAGTCTTCAACAAATAGCCATGGAACAGAATGTCAATGCTTTTAAAAACTTATCCTCAATCTTTTCTTCATACCACATGCAAATATTAAATCAATGGATCACAGACCTAAATATAAAGACAAAATTACAGAACTTCTACAAGAAAACAAAGGAGAAAAATCTTCATAACCTCATTAATAGGCAGAGATCTCTTCACACACTAAAAAAAGATTACTCTTAAGCAAAAAAAAAAAAAAACTTTGATTTTATTCAAAATGCCTATATTCTCCAAAAAAAAAAAAAAAAAGAATATGAAAACGGAGACTAAAGACCAAAAGAAAATACTCTCAAAATATATCTGAAAAGAATTTGTACCCAGAAAAATTTAAGTCATACAATAAGAAAACAAACCATCCAATTTAAAAAATGTGCAAAATTTGAACAGACATTTCATAGAGAGATATAAGTGGAACTTGAACTCTCATAAACTGCAAGTGGAATATAAAGTGGTACAGCCACTTTAGAAAATAGTTTCAATCTCTTACAAAGATAAGCACGCACTTAACATAAGACAATTAACTCCTGGGTATTTACTCAAGAGGGGAAAAAATTCAAACAAAAACTTGCACTTAAATATACCTAGAAGCTTTATTCATAGAAGCCAAAAATAAGAGGCCCAATGGAATACTACTCAGCAATAAAAATAAACTACTGATCTACTCAATAATGTGGATGCAGCTAAAAAAACACTAAGTAAAACTTATACAATATGAGAGTGGGGAAATAGGCTCTCTCACACGTTGCTGGTGTGAGTCCATACAGCATAATGCTTATGGAGTGTAATTAGACAACATCTAACAAAAACTACATATATATTTACCCTCCAACCTAGTAATCTTTACTTCTAAGAATTTATCCTGAAGGTATATCCCCCCAAGAATATGAAAATATATTTTCACAAGGTTATTTGTTGCAGCATCATTTTAACTGCCAAATACTGGAAACAACCAGGGTAATATCCGTACATAGGAAACTGACTGAATAACCTATGGTATATGCACATAATGAAAATCATGCTGCTGCTGCTGCTGCTGCTCAGTCATGAACAGTCATTGCCACTCTTTGGACTGTAGCCTGCCAGGCTCCTCTATCCATGAGATTTTTCAGGCAAAAACACTGCAGTGGGTGGGATCTTCCCAACCCAATGATTGAACTTGCATCTCCTGCACTGCAGGGAGATTCTTTTACTGGTGAGCAATTGGGGAAGCAAGAAAAAAAAACAAACAAACATACATCTGCTTGTCATTACAAAAAGAAAATACAGGAAAACACTCCAGCAAACACTGAAGGTGGCTTCCTCTGAGAAATGGGGGAAATGAGGGTGGAAAAGATACAGAAGGGAATGTGTATCTTCTGTGTAATTTTGACCTTTCAAAACATATTCATATTCTACATATGAACCAAGGCTCTTGTGGTATAAAAACAGACATAAAAATATAAAGTGAGAGGTGCAAAGAAAAAACCCTGCAGATGTGGAGTAAAACTGGACATCCTGACATAAATACATGAGTTATAAACTACGTAGATGCATGTTGCTATGTACATGTGTACATGAACAAGTATGTTTCTGTGTGTACGTGTATAAATATGCACTGATTTCCTAGCTGTGTCCACTGTAGGGGTCAAGAAGAGAAGACAATCTAGGAGCAACAAGGACACCTATCAAGGATCTTGGTCTCTAATGCTATTTCCCACAAGGACACAGGAGCACGATGAAAGAGCTCCACTCAGAACAGAATGAGAAAATGACCACTCTGGAAGCACAACAGTAAAAACTTCAATCAGACAAGAATCATCAATGAATGCTAAATCAAGGGCAAACTGTGATGAGAATCACGGTATTGGCATTGTCTCCCCCACCAATGCTTACTGCTTGCAAAAGAAGGGGGACAAACTCCACAGCAGAGAAATCAGGCAACACATCGGCCAAGTGATCACAGTTAACATCCCAATGAGGGACAGAAGACATCCTGGGCCTCCAGACGCTGCACATCGTTCTAGGGGTATCACATCACCTATGCAGTAACCCAGCCAAGAACACACAGCCTCCTTCTAATCCTGTTTCAAACAGAAAATGAAGAACATTCTAATGAGGGGAATGGTTGCAGTCTTCAAAAATGTCAGTGTCACACCAGACAAAGAAGAGGCTGGGGAAATATTCCAGGAAAAAGGAGGCTGAAGAAAAATAATAACTACATGTAGTACCTGAGCTTAGACTGGTTTCCGTTACAAGAAGCAAGGGAAACTGCTGAGAGAGACTTTATTAGGTCGACTGACAAAACTGGAAGATGAACAACAGGTCTATATTAACATCCATTTATGAAGCTGAAAACTGTACAATGTTATATGAGAGAATGACCCTATTCGTAGGAAATAAAGCAGAAATATTAGAGGAAAGAAGCACATTCTATGTAACATAATCCTCAAATAATTCAGAAAAGAGAGAGGAAAGAGTAAAAGCCCATATGAATGCAAATAATAAAACCAGAGAGTAAATCTGACTAAGGATATCTAGATAATTCTTTACACTCTATTTTTTTAGCTTTTGTAAATTGGAAATTTCCATATAAAGTTTTGTTTTTTAAGATAAATACTATGAAGATAGTTCTCTACTGTGTTCAGAATATAATGGGTGTATACCATAATTAACTGAAGGATTTTATTGTGAAACAGCAAGAGCTGCCGCTGGAGGCTTAGATAAAGTATCAGATATAGGACTGTTTCAAATATAAGAGGACTTTGTATTTTTTTTTTTTTCTGTAAGCCAAGGAACAGTAGTACGAAGCTCCTAACAGAAAAGAGGCTTGATTAAAGGGATATAGTGAAGAAAATTTTCTAGCAAATTTTCAAGTGGGTTGAAACAGTATAGACAAGAAGCAGTAAAGGGACATTTGGACAAACACAAGCATGAAATTACGGGGTCCTGGCCTAGGAAGCTAAGATTGGTAACAGAAAGTTCAATGAATAGAGGAGACATCAAAATAGAAAACCAGATAAGGCTTGTTTACTAAAAATATCAAAGGGGATAGGATTCAAAGATGACTCAGATTTCAAGCCCCACCAACCAAGAGAATAATAATGTTACTAACAAAAAGAAATTTAACTACCTAAACAAGGCATAAGTGCTTCCGTAGCTATCAGACCATTTTTTCATTCTCATTTTTCCTATTCTGATGCAATAGCAAAAGTTAGGAGAGGAGTCAGCCGAAATGTTACACACCAGCACAAGCAATCTGAGGAAACTAGCCTCCGCAAGGTGAGATAGTCAAAACGCGTGGAGCTGACTCCGATTTTAAGTGCCATTAAAATATTCACATATAAGAAGAGAGCTGATGGCAGCCCCTCATGTTAAAACTGTAACATACTCCTTTTCCCCAAATTTATAGTTGCATATAGAATATACATATATATTAACTTATTCCAAGACCCTTCATTCAACTAACAGTATCACTAAAGAGGACAACATAACATATAAAACAAGCTTAAGATGAAACCATAAAATCACGAAGTGGGCAGTATCTTCAGAGGGTGAAGTCAGAAAATTACAAAGGATCCAAAGCAAAACTGAATTTACCTGGCTAACCAGTCAAATGCTGTTCAAGTAGTTTATGTTTGTTTTTATTGGTCTCTGACTCCACTGTTCAGCAAGAATTTTGATCCTGAGGACAAAAACAAATAAAAAAAAGGGTGTTGATTTTTATTGCCCTTTCTTAATATAAATATTATTATTAGTCACACACAAGTTAATTTTTCCCACCTTTCCCGTCCCTGGACATAAGAAACAAAACTAACAAAAAATTATCAAGTGTGAAGCCTCTTCCTAGGAATTGAACTTGATGCCTTATTTTGCCATATATTACTACTTCTGTTTAAAAAAAAAAAATTAGGCAGGGCATACACAATACAATCCATCACAGTTTGTAAACATGGATAATGCAAAGTAGTGATGAAGGAGACCAGCTCCACGTTCTAAAGAGTGATGAAACCAGACAGGTAATCTGAACTTGGGATGTTCCCCCCAAGTCCAAAGGGAATGTTCAACAAATTAACAATTTAAAACAATATAAATATACTGTAAGAAGCTAATTAAATCCTCAAACCCAAAAAAGATAAATACCCACCAGATGGATGGATAAAGCAACCAAGAAAAAGGGAGAAAGAAAGGAAAAAAAGTACTGGATATTTTCTTCCCCTCTAGGAAAGGGTCCATCATTTCAGTCACCAACAAAAAATAATTTTAAACAGGAGACAGGTAAATGAAGGACAGTTCTTCACAATAAACTTCAATAAATACATGTACATAGAGATCTGCAGACTTCTGCACTTGTGGAAATGTGGAGCAGGCTCTAGTGCAACAAAAAAGTGAGCCAATAAAAACATTCTCTCACCCCTTATGATTTTCCAAATGTGACAAAGCACACTGACTACCACTAATTTGAGAGCTATCTATAGATAGAACAGCCATAGCTATGCCCTTAAGTTAATAGCATTCGTGCTGGAACTGGCAGATCTGCTGAGAAAGGATGGAAGGAAAAATGATATATTCACAAGTTCTAAGTAACAAACACATCACAGTCATGGCCAAACCACACAGTAGACAGCAGACAACCAACCACAATCTAGGTGCATGATGTGAAGGATCTGTTGCACTTTTGAAACTCAAATTAAAGATGAGAAATGGGGGGGATGAGGGTTGAGAGCAGAAAGATACCACATCACAACGTTGCTGACGAAGGGAGAAGAGGAAAACCTAGGTAATATATAAATGGCATGCAATTAAAGTTATAAAAGGAACTGCTGTATCTAGTACTGTGTCTAATAATCACAGTAGTCTCCAGCTTATCACTGAGATAATGCCAAAAGCAAGCTAGTTCTTGGACCGCATCTTCCAATCCACAATAGCACATATAGGTTGTTAGCATATTGGCTAAAGACCAGAAGCTTCAGGTCCACCAGATCTAGAACCAACCAACTCCCAGCTCTTTCACTTACTGGCCAGGGGCCCCTGGGTCAATGTAAGACATCTTTGAGCCTTAGAGTTCTCATCTTAAAATGAGTATCACACCTCATAAGGTTCTTGTGACAATTAAGTGAAAATGCATAAATTACTTACTAGTACCTAGTATATACATGCTCAATAAATAAAAACAATTATTAGCCAAATAAGACTATCTGACACATAGTATAACAAGAGTTTCCAAGCACATTGAAATAAAAAACAGAAGAAAACACAAACAACTTTGGTTTTCAAATGAATTGAGCTTCCCTGGTAGCTCAGCTGGTAAAGAATCCTACTGCAATGCAGGAAACCGCAGTTCAATTCCTGGGTTGCTGGAGAAGGGATAGGCTACCCACTCCAGTATTCCTGGGCTTCCCTGATGGCTCAGCTGGTAAAGAATCCATCTGCAATGTAGGAGATCTGGGTTCTACCCCTGGGTTGGGAAGACCCCCTGGAGAAGGGAAAAGGCTACCCACTCCAGTATTCTGACCTGGAGAATTCCATGGACTGTATGTATAGTCCATGGAGTCGCAAAGAGTCAGACATGACCGAGTGACCTTAATTCATTATTCATTCAACTCAATGTTTTATAACTTGAATTTTTATATTCAATTTAACTAGAGGACAGTGGAGGGGGGAAAAGTAGGCAAAAGTCTTGTAAAGAAAGCTCAAGGTTTACTGGCCCTACATTTTAAATCAAATTTCATCTCAGAAATGGTTCTTTTGTACTTCCCTGGCAGTGTAGTGGCTAAGAATCCACCTGCCAATGGAAGGAACACAGGTTCGATCCCCGGTCTGGGCAGATTCCACGTGCCTCAGAGCAACTTGGCCAGTACACAACTACTGAGCCCGAGCTCTAGAGCCCGCGACCCTCAAACACAAGAGAAGCCACAGCAGTGAGAAGCTCGCACACCGCAACCAAGCGGAGCCCCGCAGACCAGAGCTAGAGAAGGCCTGCATGCAGCAATGAAGACACAATGCAGCCACAAAATAAACAAACATAATCTTTTAAAGAGAAATGGTTCTTTTATTGTTGCTCCTTTTGCGGGCTAAGGGGGAGTTCATGCAGGGACATTAGTATCTAGAGAACCAGAGGGGAGGGCAGGAAAAGGAATCTGAGTCAGAATGTACCTAATGACTGATCCAGGGAACAAGCACTGCTGCCTAATGTGAAAAGCTAGTGAGAGAGCCTACATTAACACTGAAGTATTGTTGTACTGCCGATGAGAACTATCCAAAGGAGTAACGACACAGCCAATCTGTACCCCATACCCCCCAGAACGGAAAGGAATACCATCTAAAACGTTCTCCTCTCCCAGGAAGTGTGCAGCTGGATTAGAGAGGCCCCCAAATAATCAGAGCAACGACTGGCTTGCGTACCAGCAAACTGCAAGGAGTAGGTAGTCTAAAAAGTACTATCTACCAAGATCCTGTCAAGTATGGAACCATTGGGACACTGCAGTTGACTAGTTTAGAACCAAGATTCTCCGAAGGCAACAGTCAGAGCACATTTCCTAGGACTGAATTTTTTTTTGTTTAGCCACTAAGTCGTGTCTGACTCTTTTTGCGAGCGCATGGTCTGTAGCTGATCAGGCTCCTCTGTCTATGGGACTTCCAAGGCACTAATACTGGAATGGATTGTCACTTCCTTCTCCTAGGGATCTTTCTGACCCAGGGGTTGAACCCATATATCCTGCATTGGCAGATGGATTCTTGACCACTGAGCCACCAGGTAAGCCCCAGTTTGTCTAATAGAATTAATATAAAGGAGACTGCTGAGATCCACATTATCAAAACCTGCATCACTAGAAAGCTATTGGGGGCTTGGGGAGATCAAACTGAGCTTTGTTAATAACAGCTAGTCTGAGAAGATGTGCCTTGAGGCCAACACAAAGAATCAAACTGGGGGAGGGGAGCTGAGAGGACAATCCAAACTACATAATGCTGATGCTGGGAAACACCAACTGGACAAAGGCCACTGAATATTATGGACGTGTTTTTCTTTTGCTACTGAGCACGGAAGGGGGCAAGGACTCTACTATTAATCATATTAAGCTCATTGTTCTCTTCATGCTGCTACAGGCAGGGCTCCCAGAGACTCCCTCCGCGGTTGCCTAAACTCATAGATGGGGATGGGGAACCACCATCTTTGGGAAAAGCCAGCTGTCGCCCACTCATCTCAAAAGTGCTACACAGTCAGTCTGTGCACTGATTAGACATCCCGTTTACTTAAAGATTACATGACACTAGCGTGAAGAACATTTTTTTTGCAGTTGAGATTATTTATCAAATAAATATATCCTTTATCAAAACTGTAACACCAGATTTACTTACAAAGATCAACTACAACCAATCTAATGAAAGGGGAAAGAAAGGATGTAAGTTTAATACCATAGGAAAGCTTTAAATTATATAAAAAGATGCTACTGTTTTTAAAGCTATATAAACTTCACAGAAAAAAAGAATTTTCTCTTTAAAATGTACTAGTCCATTATTTTGTGTTCAAGTAAATAAGAAAAAATGTATCTGGTACCCAAGAGAATACTGGCAATACACTGATGACAAACTTTCAAAAATACCAGTTTTTCTGACAAGGGGAATAGGAATTATTTCAAATTATAGCACATGCTGGTTTAGTAAAGTAAGGACAGGGTTAAAAAAAAAAAAAACTTGACATGTATTACCACCCAGCCTATGATGTATATTAGAAAAGACCAAATTGATTTTTAATAACTTAATCTATTCTGAATAGTAATTTAATAAGTTATAATAAATGTTGAGGTCTATGTAAAATCAATCTGAAAATTTACAAGAGGCGGTTAAAAAAGCTTTAGTTTCAGAAAACTTAGGTTTTGGAAGTTCAGATTCATAAAGTGACCTTGGGGAAGGCATTTAATTCACTTAAATGTTTGCTCTGCACCTATCAGATGCCAGGTGCCGCACAGGCACTCAGAATTATAAGCAAAATATGGTTCCTCCTATTAATTAGGAAAAGAGGAGCAGCTACAAATAGCCACTACAGTTTCTGAAATGAAAACTATGTTCACTCAGTAATTATCTGCTGGGTGTCAACCTGCTACACTCTTCCAGACGCCAGGGATAGGAGGAGGAACCAAAGATGAAGACAGAGTCTGATAACAGTGTTAAAGGAGAGAGAAGAGGACAGTCCGGCCTTTTTCACAGGATTTCTGTGGTAACTGTGAAGCACCATTTACATGTGAATACAAGACAAATCCAGAACCATTTACCTCATCCAAGGAAAAAAAGGCGGGGGGGCGGGGGGGGGGGGAGAGGGAGAATGACACAAACTTTGAAAGTACAGATAATTTCTGCAATTATTCTCCATAGTTAGAAATGAAATGCCATTTGAGTTTCTTTATGACAAAAGCAAAGAAGAAAAAAGAAAACTTTTTTAAAACATTAGGCATTTGTGTAAAAATCATGAGACGTAGAAAACATTAATGGGGTATATAAAGGTTACTGAATATGAAAGCTATTTTTAACTCAACACATTCAGGAAATCCTGCCATATATTTCGCTTACACTACGATCCTATCCACTGATGAACAATGACAGTAAATACAATCATTCTGCATTTTTTAAACTACCTTGAGATTAAGGAGAAAACTAAAAACTCCAGTTAGCAGACCAGTTTATTACCAAGCTCCCTATCTCTGGCTAAGCTGTAGCTAGTAATGACATGGTTGCTAAAGCAGGCATGAAGCCAGCCGCGTGCTGGTGCCTGTTCTGCTTCCCTCTCCCCCCACTCCTGGAAAAACCGCATGCAGTGCTGCACGACCACACAAAATAAATACAGGAAAGGGGGTGGGAGGGGTTGGGTGGAGAGGTGAGCCGAAGCTCTGGGCTCCACCAGTGGAAGGCGTTCCACAAGAATTGCTACAGGGTCAAAAGTTTACAGTGGTTTCAATTTCACCTTTTAGCAGCCAATCAGGAAACAGGGACTGAACGCTGACCCTCAGGCTGCAAATGAACATTAACTCATTGGCTACCAGGATTGCAAGTATTCCTTTTCTCCTAAGGCGTTCCTTTCTCCTTCTCAGGGGGGCATGGGGGGCATGGGAAGGTGGCAGCAGAGGAGGTAAAGAACATTTTAAGCTCAAGGTGACAATTTTATTGAAGACCATGTATTTTAAACAGGTATTTTAGTGGAGAAAAATGATTGAGTCATCTTCCTTGAAATTCTCCTGTAGTATCTAACAAACCAATTATTAATGTTGGTATCAAGACAAAGAGTGAACTTAGGCAGGTGACAGATAGATTTATCTCCAGGAGGCTGCAATTCTAAGAACAATACGATCACAGATAATGCTGAGTATGTTTCCAGTAAATAATAACTCAGATGATGAAGCCATTAAAGTATTTGTCTAACCCCAATTTTTTATTTGCATGGGTTCTCTACCTCCTCTCCTAATTATTAAGAAACATGCAACATGCTTGTACTTTTCATACTGTACATCTACCAAAATGCAGGTACAGCTCCTAAGGTTTAAGCTTTCTTTTTCTGTCTCTCTCTTCTAAAACAGTTCAGTACACACAAGTGATTCCTGAACCCCTTGGCAACAGATGCCAATGAGCTCCAAGTTTTGGGGTTTTTTTATGTAAATTTCTCCCGAATGTAGAAAACATTAGCAAACTAATCCATGAAATACTCTTTTCTACATATAACACTGAACAAGGTTAAAATAAAGATCTGTACAACACAAACAGTAACTATCCTACATTTAAAAACTAGATTTCTTTGACATGGTAAAAGTGAGAGCTATATTAACTGCTCTATCATGATTAGTTAAATAGTAAAGACGCAACTGTGTGAATTCATAGTTAGAATATGTCTCATAAATACAATAGGTGATCGAATTTTAGCAGTCTTGCTGACTTAATCTTAAGTTATATTTAGAAGTCCCTGTAGGTACTGCCACTATGTAAGAAAATGATTCCATGCAGGATATTAGTTTTCTTATCCAAACCAACACAGTAAGATCAGTCATTTCTGAACACCCCAAGATAAACTATATATTAAAGTATCTCTCTTAATACATGATTATTAAAGGGCCCCAAAATAAATTCATAGTGTATAAATTTGCCACAATAATTTAATGCAGCTATATATTAAATTTATAGCTTAATTTAATATTTTGATATAAAAATATATTAAATATAATACTAAATTGTATTTAATGTAGCTAAATAGTAAATAAGCTTGATGCTAACATACAGAACTTTCTTTTTATTCAGCATTAAAACAAGTTAATTTTCTAGTAACAACTCCCAAACCTTCATGATTTAGGTTTATGCACATTTGTCCATTAATAGTCTTTACTTTTAAAATCTATGTTGGCTTTTTTTTTTTTAAACATGGCTTACAAAAGCTTTTTTAATGTATTAAATTGGAGGAGTCTTCTGTATATCTTCTTTTTACAAGATGGCCTCATTCTGAAAGAAAATGGATGCGATAAAATTTTACATCAAGTCAGCATGTTCGCAAGAAGCTTTTTGTGTGTTCTGAATTTGATTAATACAAGCCAAGGTCACTTCCTGAAAGATGCCTACCACTGCAGCTGCAGGCAAACTAGGCTCCAGTGTTAAGCTGGGGGAAGGGAACGAGTGATGGCATTTATTAACACTGAGAAGGGCTTCCACCTCCACCAGCAGCAATTAAACAAACGGGAAAAGCAGATCCCAGAATTCTTGGCATATAAAGATTAAAATATCTGCACTCCTTAATATTTAAAGATAGAAATTTAATCAATATATAATACTATACTCATGTCAAAATTACAAAGATATCCTCAGTACACATACTATACAAACCATCTAATACCAAACACTGAGGTAAACTTAGCATTCAACACAATAGACCTGGACTTGCTATGCAAAACACCTGAGAAGGCAGATAGAGCCCTGGAAGAAAACAGAATCAAGAGATTCAAATTTCTCTTATCTAAAACCAACGGTGGCCTAAACAACATGAAAGCAGAAACCCAAAACACAAAAGCCCATATCGCAAAATGTTTACAAAAGTTCTGTACTGAAATCCAATTCAATTTTCTTATCAACGTGAACACAAACATTGATGTGCTCAGAAGCATCATCAATATACGCATTATCAGCAACCAGAACAAACCTTCTCCCTGCAGAATAATGGCAAAATTTAATTGAGCCATTACTATGTACAGCTGGAAAACTATACAAAGTACATCACCGGTATATGAGTCCCATATACATTTCGACTGGATAAAATATTAGGCAGAGTCAAGGAAATCTACACGCTACTTATTATTTTCTCTATATGTAACTGGAAAAATTCCACTGACTTTGTGTGTCTAATTTTTCTTACCCACCAAATGGAAGATATGCCTGAACCAAGATACTCCAGGGAGATATCAGCAATATGCTTTTAATGGCTGTATAAATAAAAGTAAAACCTGGTCCTTTTTTTAATTGTCAACATGTTCAAAGCCATTATATTTCTATTTTCTACATAAATTGAGAATATAGTTTTTCCCTCCCTTATGCTCCCCATCCTTTCATTCTAACTTCAACAACAAAAATAAAATATTACATGCACAAGTTCAAACAAATTGATGCTGTTTTAAGTCTTTTACCTTCCAGTGACTGGCAAGAAAAAGCTATTATTTAATTGGCACAGAGTATTCTGTATACATAAAGGGTTTTTTAAAATCATCTTAGAAAAAGGAAGGAGCAAACCAAGCAAAAAATATTGTGAGTAGTCCTGAATCCAGATAAGCTAGTAGCTGGGCCTGGCAAAGGAAGGCATTTAGAAGAGTTCAATGAGACCTAATCACATGCCTTTGCGATGGAACAAACTCTAAAAATGAACTCAGAGTAAATTAGCTATTTATATACCTGCTCCCCAGGACAGGTGAATAAATTTTTCCTCAATTTCTCCTATCCTCTATATTATTTCTTTCCATCACATAAGTTACTCCAAAAATAACTCAGAACAAAGCAGAGTTAAACAGTAGATAGCTAGCTTCTTGTCACAAACCAGTCCAGGCATGGAAGGTGCAGTTTTCCCCGGCATCTCCAACCAAACCATTCTTCTCCCCTGGTTCTATCCTAGTATCTGAAGCACTCTGCATTTGGAAAACAAGGCTGACTAAATGGGGTACAGCAGTCAGCGGTCTGGTACTCCTCCCTTACTAATGCAGCTTCTGTGTCAAAAATGGAACCTAAAAAGAAACGGTGACTATTAAAACAAACAAGATACCCAGCGTGCATCTCTCCTTGCTCTGTCAAAGTGGTTCACAGACATAAGGCTGAGAATCACACTCTTAACATTCACAGAACAAGTGTTTTTTGGTTTTGTTTTTTTAATTCAAATGTTTTCTACAGCTTCAAACTGGATGGACTGGCTATCTGCTAATTGAAATTTTTGTTTAAAAAATACATATACTATACAAAATGATATTATTAATCAGTAATAATGTAGCTGGGCTGCCAATAGGAGACAGTTCGATCCCGGGGGTCAGAAAGATCCCCTGAAGAAGGAAATGGCAACCCACTCCAGTATTCTTGCCTGGGATGGGCAGAGGAGCCTGACAGGCTGCAGTCCATCGGGTCACAAAGAGTCGGATACGACTCAGCGACTGAATCACACCAAATAATACAGCTATGCCATATGCTTATTCTCTGAAAAGCACATTAGACTATAAGCCTCAACTGTACCTTCCAAGTGAAAAGGCTAGTATGTTGTCACTATATTCACTTCACAATGTTCGTTGAAATTATATTCTACAAGACTGCTATTCCAGGTTCTGTGGATACAAGGGTAAACAAGACAGGAGATCCTCACAGAAGCCCTTAAATTCAAAGCACCTCATTCCTGGGCACAGGAGGCTGCTCAGAGGAGCTCAAAAAGACCGAAGCACTTGCCTATGAGACAAAATAAACCGTCAAGATGGACAAAGGATAAAAATCACAGAGTTAACATTTTACTGGATATTAACAATACACAAGATATTTCCAAAAGGCATGTCCAGAAAGTGATTAAGTGCTATAAAGGAAATAAACAGGGTGATACGATACAGAAGAGGAGAGACATAGTAAGAGAGAAGTAATTTCAGGTCAGGGAAGGGCTCTGAAGATGCAGCATTTAATCTGAGAGCTGAAAGGAACCAACCATGCAAAGAGAGCTCCAGGCAGATAGCAGACAGGACTGTATATAATAGTCTAATAGATAATGAAATTTATTCGGGGAGGGCGGGGAGACCCACAGCACACAGCATGCAGGACCTTAGTTCCCCAACCAGTGATTAACCTAGGCCCTTACCAGCGAATGCTCAGAATCCTAACCACTGGACCACCACGGAATTCCCATGAAATTAACAATTATTAATGATAATGAAATTGATTAAGCCCAATAGACTCAATCCTCTTTCCACTTCTAGTCTGAAACCCATGCTATAGGTCAATAGGAACTTGAAAATTCTGTGCTAGTAATCTACTTCAATTTAAAATTTAGGTTTAATAAAAATTCATGAGAGCAGTACCTAAAGCCAGGAAACAACGAAACTTTCTAGAAAGTATCGTAAGTAATAGACAGGATAAAGAAGTATTGCTAAAAACAATGCTTAGTCAATAGATTTAGAGGTAAAAAACAGATTCAAACTCCAGCTCTCCTAATAACACCATTACCGCCACCACCCATAACTTCCTCTATAAATTAAGGATAACATCTCTTGGCCTACCTATCTATCTCCAGGGGCAGTAATGAATGTCTGAGATTCTTACTGCCACCATCATTGTCAGGAAAAGCAATGTCTCTTAGTGGAAAAAACATACAGTCTATCCACTGATTAAGGGAGACTCCCATGGCCTCACACTTGAATGCATTTGTTATTTAGATCCAGCTTCTTAAAATACTGCATGTATCTGGCTTCCCAACTTCACAGCAAAATAGAGACTATTCGAAGCAGTAAAGTATTTATTAACAAGAAAGTACAGCTAACTGGTAGGTAAAAGATAGTGAAGAAAAATAGGAAAAAAAGTTTTTTTACTTAAGAGAAACAAACAAAAACTCTTAGGAGTGGCCTAGACTCATTCAACCTAATGAGAAACATTCCTGTTCAATTCAAGAGGTACAAAAGGTGTCACACACAGCCAAAAAAAAAGAAAAAAATTAATAATGTTCCTAACGTCTTGAACCATTTAAGAAAAGATTACATACACGTATCACACTGCTTAAAAGAGAGAAGTCTGAATACATGTAAGGAGCAATGGCCACAGGACTGGAAAAGGTCAGTTTTCATTCCAATCCCAAAGAAAGGCAATGCCAAAGAATGCTCAAACTATCACACAATTGCACTCATCTCACATGCTAGTCAAGTAATGCTCAAAATTCTCCAAGCCAGGCTTCAGCAATACGTGAACCGTGAACTTCCAGATGTTCAAGCTGGTTTTAGAAAAGGCAGAGGAACCAGAGATCAAATTGCCAACATGCGATGGATCATCAAATAGCAAGAGAGTTCCAGAAAAAGATCTATTTTTGCTTTTTTGACTATGCCAAAGCCTTTGACTGTGTGGATCACAATAAACTGTGGAAAACTCTGAAGGAGACGGGAATACCAGACCATCTGACGTGTCTCTTGAGAAAGCTGTATGCAGGTCAGGAAGCAACAGTTAGAACTGGACATGGAACAACAGACTGGTTCCAAAGAGGAAAAGGAGTACATCAAGGCTGTATACTGGCACCCTGCTTTTTTAACTTATATGCAGAGTACATCATGAGAAACACTGGGCTGGAAGAAGCACAAGCTGGAATTAAGACTGCAGGGAGAAATATCAATAACCTCAGATGTGCAGATGACACCACCCCTACAGCAGAGAGTGAAGAGGAACTAAAAAGCCTCTTGATGAAAGTGAAAGAGGAGAGTGAAAAAGTTGGCTTAAAGCTCAACATTCAGAAAACTAAGATCCCATCACTTCCAGTCCCATTACTTCATGGCAAACAGATGGGGAAACAGTGGAAACAGTGTCAGACTCTATTTTGGGGGGCTCCAAAATCACTGCAGACGGTGACTGCAGCCATGAAATTAAAAGACGCTTGCTCCTTGGAAGGAAAGTGATGACCAACCTAGATAGCATATTGAAAAGCAGAGACATTACTTTGCCAACAAAGGTCCGTCTAGTCAAGGCTATGGTTTTTCCAGTAGTCATGTGTGGATGTGAGAGTTGGACAGTGAAGACAGCTGAGCACCAAAGAATTGATGCTTTTGAACTGTGGTGTTGAAGAAGACTCTTGAGAGTCCCTTGGACTGCAAGAAGACCCAACCAGTCCATCCTAAAGGAGATCAGTCCTGGGTGTTCATTGGAAGGATTGATGTTGAAGCTAAAACTCCAATAATCTGGCCACCTCATGCAAAGAGTTGACTCATTGGAAAAGACTCTAATGCTGGGAAGGATTGGGGGCAGGAGGAGAAGGGGACAACAGAGGATGAGATGGCTAGATGGCATTACTGACTCAATGGACATGGGTTTGGGTAGACTTCGGGAGTTGGTGATGGACAGGGAGGCCTGGCGTGCTGCGGTTCATGGGGTCACAAAGAGGCACGACTTAGCAACTGAACTGAACTGAACTGAAGGATTTCAATATCCACGAGCTTGTTTTTAAAAAACAAGCTTTGTGCCTTAATGGTTGTTGCTGGGGAGGGGCAAGGTTGTTTTGGTTGTGGTGATAACAACAGAATAGTTACACAGGTAGTTGCAAGAGTCCCAGTAGAAGATTACAGATAGAGAGGGAAGCCTAGGAGAACTTTGAGAGACCACTCTAAGTTAATGACGGCTCAAGAAACATTGTAGAATGAAGCAGGCTTGCTTAACTATAAGCAGGAGATACAGTCCCAGGTCATTAAATGAAAGAAAACTGTTATCACCCCTCTACTGATTTGAATAAGCCCTAGTCCTAGTTTGACCTCAGAAGGTCAGTCTCCTGCCCAATATGAAGGAGGAGCTCTTGATGTAAGCTTAACATCTACTCAAAGAATGAGAAAGAAGGTGGTCTTTTCCCCCTCTCTTTCCTTTGATTATAAACATGTAGCCCTCAGGGCAGAAACCCTCACCTGTCAGCTTGCATCTCTCACAAGCATCCTATATTATTAATAAACACCTCTAGACCATCACTTTGCCTCTTGCCGAATTCCTTCTGCACTGAGACACAAAGAACCTGAGCCTCATCAAGTCCGGACACCAGATGACTGATTCTAATCTAAAAACCATGGATTCAAGTCCCAGTCAGAGGTACACGTTTTCAATGGGATCTTAGTTCCTGACCAGCACTTCGGCATTGGAAGCATGGAGTCCTAACCACTGGATCACCAAGGAATTCATAATACTGTTTTGTTTAATGAAAGGAGAAAAATATACTAAAATGTTAACATTTGAAGAATGTGAGTGAAGGGCACCCAGGGAGTCTGAATCATGCAATTTCTAGGTTAAGTCCCAAATTAAAAAGAAATAAAAAATAAAACGTAAATAAAAGACTGGGAGAAAATATCTGCAGTGTATAAACAGACAAGGAATAAAAACCCACAATATACAGGAGCTCTCACAAATCAGTAAGAAAAGACAACGTAAGAGGGAAAATGGGCAAAAAGTCAAAATAGGCAGTTCACTGTAGTACAAATGGTCAATAAAACATAGTAAGACAAGCATAATTCTTCCAAGGATTAGGGAACTGTAAAATAAAAACAATAAAAGAAAATAACTTTTATCAGTTGGCAAAAATTAATAATTTTAAGCAAATATCCTTTAGGTTCAGTAAGCCCATAACTAGAAACACAGCACAAGTGTATCAAGATATAAAAGATCTGTATACAAGGATATTTAATATAACACTGTATAAAAGAGCAAAAAAAAGGAGAGATAAACAGAGGAAGAGGCCACTCTAATTTGAACTCTAATCTGACACAAGCTCTTTGAGGAGAGATCCCAGCATGTTTTGTCCCCAGCAACTGACACATGACAGGTACTGTATTTGTATAATTAGTGAATTAATGGCTAAAGAAAGGATACCCAAAAATGGTAATTATATAGCCACTGAAACAAACACAGATCTATGAAAATAATCATCTAAAAAGATGTCCATGAAACAACTTAAAAAAATTGCAGGCAATATATGATTGTTTTCAAGTATGAAAACATGTCTATCTAGATACATATGCTTAATACTTGGGGTAAGCTGGATATCAAGCCCCCCTTCTCCTTTACCAATTTAAACAAAAACTGAAGACAAATCACAGACGGAGAAAATATTTGCAAAACATTTATCATAAAGGACTTGTATTCAAAAATATACAAAGGACTCTTAAATACAATAACAACAGTAAGAAACAACCAATATCTGAAAACAACACAATTTTTAAATGGCAAAAGATCTAAATATCTCACCAAAGAATCCAGGTCTCACGAATTGCAGGTAGATTCCTTACTGTCTGAGACACCAGGGAAGCCCCAAGGAAGATATACAGATGGCAAATAAGCATATGAAAAGATGCTCAACGTCCTATCTTTGAGGTATCACAAATTAAAACAAGATACCACCACACATCTACTAAAATGGTCAAAATCTAAAAAACTGACAGTAACAAATGCTGATGAGAATATGGAGCAAAAGGAACTCTCATCGCTAGAGGAATGCAAAATGGTACAGCCACCTTAGAAAAGCTGGCACTTTCTTACAATGCTAAACAATGTCTTACATGATACAACAATCACACTCCTAGGTATTTAAACACTCAACTGACTCAAAAATATGATCATACAAAAACATACACAAAAATATGTATAGCTGCTTTATTTATAACTGCTCAAAATTGAAAGGAATCAAGATGTTCTTCAATAGGTGAACGGAGAGACTGCAGTGAACAACAGAATATTATTCAGTAATAAGAAGAAATCAACAGTCAAGCCAAAAAAGACACGTAGGAACCATAAATACACATTGGTAAGTAAAAGAAGCCAGTATGAAAAGGCTTATACTATATGATTCCAACTAAATGACATTCTGCAAAAGTCCAAACTATAGAAACCACGGGTTGAAGAGAAGGTGAGGAAGATGAATAGGTGAAGCACAGGTAACTTTCAGAGGTAAAACGATTCTGTAGATACTCTAATAGTGGATACATGACATTACGCCTTTGTCAAAACCTACAGGAAGAGCTATAAATACAAAGTAAATCTTATTATAAACTATGGATTTTAGTTAATGTTATATTGGTATATTAATTACAAGAAATGTACCACGTACCACACTGAAAGATGAACTCCCCAGGTCAGTAGGTGCCCAATATGCTACGGGAGATCAGTGGAGAAATAACTCGAGAAAGAATGAAGAGACAGAGCTAAAGTAAAACACCACCCAGCTGTGGGTATGTCTGGTGATGGAAGTCTAATGCTGTAAAGAGCTATACTGCATAAGAACCTGAAATGTTAGGTCCATGAATCAAGGCAAATTGGAAGTGGTCAAACAGGAGATGGCAAGAGTGAACATGCACATTTTAGGAATCAGTAAATAAAATGGACTGGAATGGGTGAGTTTAACTCAGATGACCATTATATCTACTACGGTTGGCAAGAACCCCTTAAAAGAAATGGAGTAGCCATCATAGTTAACAAGAGAGTCCGAAATGCAGTACTTGGATGCACTCTCAAAAATGACAGAATGATCTCTGTTCGCTTCCAAAGCAAACTATTCAATATCAAAATAATCCAAGTCTATGCCCCAACCAGTAATGCCGAAGAAGCTGAAGTTGAATGGTTCTATGAAGACCTACAAGACCTTCTAGAACAAACACCCAAAACAGATGTCCTTTTCATTATAGGGGACTGGAATACAAAAGTAGGAAGTCAAGAAATACCTGGAATAACAGACAAGTTTGGCCTTGGAGTACAAAATGAAGCAGGGCAAATGATTATAGAGTTCCTCCAAAAGAAAGCACTGGTCATAGCAAACATCCTCTTCCAACAACACAAGAGAAGACTGTACACAAGGACATCACCAGATGGTCAATACTGAAATCAGACTGACTATATCCTTTGCAGCCAAAGATGGAGAAGTTTTATACAGTCAGCAAAAATAAGACCAAGAGCTGACTGTAGCTCAGACCATGAACTCCTTATTACCAAATTCAGACTTAAATTGAAGAAAGTAGGGAAAACCATTGAATGGAAAACCATACCATTCAGGTATGACCTAAATCAAATCCCTTATGATTATACAGTGGAAGAGAAAGATATATTCAAGGGATTAGAACTGATAGACAAAGTGTCTGAAGAACTATGGATGGAGGTTCGAGACACTGTACAGGAGGCAGGGATCAAGATCAATCCCAAAGAAAAGAAACGCAAAAAGGCCAAATGGTTACCTGAGGAGACCTTACAAATACCTGTAAACAGAAGAGAAGCAAAACGCAAAGGAAAAAAGGAAAGATATGCCCATTTGAATGCAGAGTTCCAAAGAATAGCAAGGCGAGAAAAGAAAGCCTTCCTCAGTGATCAATGTAAAGAAATAGAGGAAAACAATAGAATGGGAAAGACTGGAGATCTCTTCAAGAAAATCAGAGATACCAAGGGGACATTTCATGCAAAGATGGGCACAATAAAGGACAGAAATGGAATAGATCTAACAGAAGCAGAAGATATTAAGAAGAGGTGGCAAGAATACACAGAAGAATTACACAATAAAAATATTCATGACCAAAATAATCACGATGGTGTGATCACTCATCTAGACCCAGACATCCTGGAATCCTAAGTCAAGTGGTCCTTAAAAAGCATCACTACAAACAAAGCTAGTGGAGGTGACGGAATTCCAGTTGAGCTATTTCAAATCTTAAAATATGATGTTGTGAAAGTGCTGCACTCAATTTGCCAGCAAATGTGGAAAACTCAGCAGTGGCCACAGGACTGGAAAAGGTCAGTTTTCATTCCAATCCCAAAGAAAGGCAATGCCAAAGAATGCTCAAATGACTGCACAATTGCACTCATCTCACACGCTAGTAAAGTAATGCTCAAAATTCTACAAGCCAGGCTTCAACAGTACGTGAACCGTGAACATTCAGATGTTCAAGCTGGTTTTAGAAAAGGCAGAGAAACCAGAGATCAAATTGCCAGTACCCACTGGATCACAGAAAAAGCAAGAGAGTTCCATCAAAATAATCTAGTTCTGCTTTATTCACTACACCAAAGCCTTTGACTGTGTAGATCACAACAGACTGTGGAAAATTCTAAAGGAGATGAGAATACCAGAACATCTGACCTGCCTCTTGAGAAACCTGTATGCAGGTCTGGAAGCAACAGTTAGAACTGGACGTGGAACAACAGACTGGTTCGAAATAGGAAAAGGAGTATGTCAAGGCTGTATACTGTCACCCTGTTTATTTAACTTATATGCAGAGTACATCATGAGAAACGCTGGGCTGGAGGAAGCACAAGCTGGAATCAAGACAGCTAGGAGAAATATCAATAACCTCAGATATGCAGATGACACCACCCTTATAGCAGAAAGGGAAGAACTAAAGAGCCTCTTGATGAACGTAAAAGAGGAGAGTGAAAAAGTTGGCTTAAAACTCAACATTCAGAAAACTAAGATCTTGGCATCTGGTCCCATCATTTCATAGCAAATAGATGGGGAACCAGTGACAGACTTTATTTTCTGGGCTCCAAAATCACTGCAGATGGTGACTGCAGCCATGAAATTAGATATGAGAGTTGGACTATAAAGAAAGCTGAGTACCAAAGATTTGATGCTTTTGAGCTATGCTGTTGGAGAATACTCTTGGGAATCCCTTGGACTTCAAGGAGAACCAATCAGTCCATGTTAAAGTAAATCAGTCCTGAATATTCATTGGAAGGACTGAAAGTCCTTTGGCCACCTGACACCAAGAGCTGACTCACTGAAAAGACCCTGATGCTGGGAAAGGTTGAAGGCAGGAGGTGAAGGGGACGACAGATGATGAGATGGTTGGATAGTATCACCGACTCAATGGACCTGAGTTTGAGCAAACTCCAGGAGATGGTGAAGGACAAGGAAGCCTGGCATGTTGCAGTCCATAGGGATGCAAAGAGTCAGGCACGATTAATCAACTGAACAAAAATAACAGGGGAAACAAGGTGGGGGCAGGGAGGAAAGGGGCTGGAGAAACATATGAGAACTGTACTATCTGCTCAATTTTTCCATAAATAAGTGTTTCAAAAATCAGCCTTATTTTAAATCATGAGAACCATAAAAAAATATGTTACTTTACCAAGTGGATATCTAACAAAAAAACCAAGTTCTGAAATGTGGGTTTTTTTTTTATACTTCAGTTGTATAAAATTTTCAAAATAAGGCTGTAGAACTTCTTTATATAATCTCACTTCTATAATGCTACCCAATGTTTCCAAAAGGAAAAGTAAAATGAAAATTTTTCAGTGAAGACTTAATGCAATCTCTGGGTCACAATCCAAACAGGTTAGTTCAACAATAAATTTAAGCTTGCTTCAATAACTAATTTAAACTTAGTTTCAATAGGGAAGATTTTTCTTTAAAATTCTCATACAATTGTCCTAAATCTTCACAATATCATCCGTTTTAAAAAACTTTTTAAATTTCCTCCACCAAAATAATGTACCAAATGCCTATGACATATCAAGCTGAATATATTGTGACAACAGCTTTTGCCTTGTCAACAAAGTTTAACTGATTTTCTAATGAAAAGCTCCTCCAAACATATTTTTTTTTTTGAGGTCTATTAAGTAGTAGTTCAGTCGCTCAGTTGTGTCCGACTCTGCAACCCCATGAACCGCAGCACACCAGGCCTCCCTGTCCATCATCAACTCTGGGAGTTTACTCAGATTCACGTCCATTGAGTCAGTGATATCATCCAACCATCTCATCCTCTGTCGTCCCCTTCTCCTCCTGCCCCCAGTCCTTCCCAGCATCAGGGTCTTTTAAAATGAATCAGCTCTTTGCATTAGGTGGCCAAAGTATTGGAGTTTCAGCTTCAACATCAATCCTTCCAATGAACACCCAGGACTGATCTCCTTTAGGATGGACTGGTTGGATCTCCTTGCAGTCCAAGGGACTCTCAAGAGTCTTCTCCAACACCACAGTCCAAAAGCATCAATTCCTCGGCACTCAGATTTCTTTATAAGTCCAACTCTCATATCCATACATGACTACTGGAAAAACCATAGCCTTGACTATACGAACCTTTGTAAACAAAGTAATGTCTCTGCTTTTTAATATGCTGTCTAGGTTGGTCATAGCTTTCCTTCCAAGGAGCAAGTGTCTTTTAATTTCATGGCTGCAACCATCTACAGTGATTTTGGAGCCCAAGAAAGTAAAGTCTGTCACTGTTTCCCCATCTATTTGCCATGAAGTGATGGGACCAGATGCCATGATCTTAGTTTTCTGAATGTTGCGCTTAAAGCCAACTTTTTCACTCTCCTCTTTCATGTTCATCAAGAACCTCTTTAGTTGTTCTTCACTTTCTGCCATAAGGGTGGTGTCATCTGCATATCTGAGGTTATTGATATTTCTCCCGGCAATCTTGATTCCAGCTTGTCCTTCTTCCAGCCCAGCGTTTCTCATGATGTACTCTGCATATAAGTTAAATAAGCAGGGCGACAATATACAGCCTTAATGTACTCCTTTTCCTACACACTGTTAATGATTCACACAAAAACTTCAGAGCTACTTTACGAAGAAGAAATTTAATTTACTAAATACCAATGCACAACCATGATGTTAAAATGAAATGGAGAAAGAATTCTCTAGCTGTCTCGTGGTTAGGACTCAGTGCTTTCACTGCTATGGCCTGGATTCAATCCCTGGTTGCGAACTAAGAGCCCACAATCCAGAGTGTGACCAAAAGAAAGAAATCAGGAAAAAAAAAAAATGTTTTAGACCATTCTCACAGGTGGCTCCTTACCCACATTGACCATCACAGATTCTGAGCAGATTCACACAGAAGGACAGTAAGAAAAAAGGAGAGTAATACTGACCTTGACAATTCCTAATCATTATTAGGAAGTACTTATCAAAGTCTGTAAGTACTAATGAGCACTTAAGGTTTTGCTGTTTATTACACAAATATCTTTTCAGACATACATAAATAGGAAACCCCACTTTATCACAAGCCTTAGGGAATATAAAACTGTGCACATAGGCAGTGCTTTCAATCACCATAGTGGGAGAGTATGTTCAGGCTTTCAAAAGAAAGACATTAATTATTAATCAGAGCTTAAAATTTCTATTACCAAAAGACTTGTAGAGTACCACCAGAAAACTCAGCAATAACACTTGTATTTTTACAATATTGCAAATTAATTAAAATAATAATATACATCAACTTATGAGAAAAGTATCTCATTTTACAGATGACTCCAGAAGCTATGATTTCTCCATCCTGTTGAAGCACATCAACAAGTATGCTAAGATTCTGTCTGTCACAAGCAGGAATTCCTAACACAATAAAAATACTCTAAGCAGATTTAAGGCAATCAGCTCAAGCCAATCTGCTTATATTTAGGTACATTTGCTGTGGTCATTGTTCAGTTGCTAAGCTGTATCTGACTCTGTGTGACCGCATGGACTGCAGCAGGACAGGCTCCTCTGTCCTCCACTACCTCCCAATTTGCTCAAATTCATGTATGCCAGTACTGACATTTTCAATAGAAAAATGGCTTCCAGTGGTTAAGACTTCTCTTCCAATGCAGGGGGTGCAGGTTCGATCCCTGGTCAGGGAACTAAGATCCCGCCAGCCTTGCTGCATGGCCAAAAAATAAAATAAAAGGTTTGATTCATAGTGTTTGCCAGGTCCCGTGGTGTAAGTCAGTTCAGTTCAGTTGCTCAGTCGTGTTCAACTCTTTGCAACTCCATGGAGTGCAGCACATCAGGCTTCGCTATCCATAACCAATTCCCAGAGCTTGCTCAAAATCATGGAGAAGGTAATGGCAACCCACTCCAGTACTCTTGCCTGGAGAATCCCAGGGATGGCGGAGCCTGGTGGGCTGCCATCTATGGGGTCACACAGATTCGGACATGACTGAAGCAACGCAGCAGCAGCTCAAAATCATGTCCATCAAGTTGGTGATGCCATCCAACCATCTCTTCCTCTGTCCTACCCTTCTCCTCCTGCCTTTAGTATTTCCCAACATCAGGGTCTTTTCTAATGAGTCAGTTCTTCATATCAGGTGGCCAAAGTATTGGACCTTCAACTTCAGCATCAGTCCTTTTAATGAATGTTCAGAACTGATTTCCTTCAGGATTGACTGGTTTGATCTCCTTGCAGTCCAAAGGACTTTCAAGAGTTTCCTCCAGCACCATATCTCAAAGACATCAATTCTTCGGCACTCAGCTTTCTTTATGGTTCACCTGTCACATCCATACATGTCCACTGGAAAAACCATAGCTCTGATTAGACGGACCTTTGTCAGCAAAGTAATGTCTCTGCTTTTTAATATGGTGTCTAGGTTGGTCATAGCTTTTCTTCCAAGGAGCAAGCATCTTTTAATTTCATGGCTGCAGTCACCATCTGCAGTGATTTTGGAGCCCAAAAAAATAAAAGTCTGTCACTGTTTCCCCGTCTATCTGCCATGAAGTGATGGGACTAAATGCCATGATCTTCACTCTTTGAATGTTGAGGTTTAAGCTAGCTTTTTCACTTTTATCAAGAAGCTCTTTAGTTCCTCTGTGTTTCTGCCATAAGGGTGGTGTCATCTGCATATCTGAGGTTATTGATATTTCTCCCAGTAATCTTGATTTCAGGTTGTGCTTCATCCAGCCCGGCATTTCTCATGATGTACTCGGCATAGAAGTTAAATCAGCAGGGCGACAATATACAGCCTTAATGTACTCCTTTCCCAATCTGAAACGAGTCCATCGTTCCATGTCCAGTTGTAACTGCTGCTTCCTGGCCTGGATACATACTTCTCAGGAGGCAGGTAAGGCAGTCGAGTATTCCCATCTCTTTTCCACATTTTCGGCGGGTATGCCCCTCTCTTTCTCCACAGATTTTCCACAGTTTGTTGTAATCCACAAAATTAAAGGCTTTGGCATAGTCAACAAAGCAAAAGTAGATGTTTTTCTGGAATTCTCTTGCCTTTTCTATGATCCAATAGATGTTGGTGATTTGATCTCTGGTTCCTCTGCCTTTTCTAAATCTAGATTGAACATGTGGAAGTTCACTGTTCACGTACTGCTGAAGCCTGGCTTGGAGAATTTTGAGCATTACTTTGCTAGCATGTGAGACGAATGCAATTGTGCGGTAGTTTCAACATTCTTTGGCATTGCCTTTCTTTGGGATTGGAATGAAAACTGGCCTGTTCCAGTCCTGTGGCCACTGCTGAGTTTTCCAAACTTGCTGGCATATTGAGTGCAACACTTTCACAGCATCATCTTTTAGGATCTGAAATAACTCAGCTGGAATTCCATCACCTTCACTAGCTTTGCTCACAATGATGTTTCCTAAGGCCCATTTGACTTCACATTCCAGGATGTCTGGCTCTAGGTGAGTGATCACACCATTGTGGTTACCTGGGTCATGAAGATATCTTTTTTGTATACTTCTTGTCTGAAGGTGGGACCTTGCGATCTATAATTTAAGCATTCAAGTGATTTTGATATGCTCTGAAGTTTGAGAATCACTGCTACAGAGGAAACCTGACTGTTTAAAACAGCATGCCCTAGGCCATAAGCTTCAGCACACAAGAGTTAATTAACTCCTAAAAAGAGGGAACATACTGAGTTAATCCTCCCTTCCTACTCTCTAGAACAGTGCTTCTCAAACTTTAGGAAGGAGAATTATCTGTGGGGAGAGGCACTGATAATTCCTGAGTGTCACACCCGGAGATTACAGCTCATCAGACCTGGATAGACAGGCCTTCTAACATCACCCAGATGATACAAATACTGCAGAAAAGCAGAGTACACTTTTGAGAAGCAGAAAACTAGAGCAAATCTCTTTTAGATCTCACGAAGCCCAATGTGAAGAACACCTTCCATCCTTCTTTTCTCATCCTGCCTACTTGCCCTCTAAGATTGTTAATCTGCTCCACGATTATTTTTGAAAGTCACAACTAATTTTGTCAAGTGAAATGGAATTCATTTCTCAAAATACACCAATAAGGTTAAGTTAGACTTGAAATTTATTATCTTTAGAACAAAACAAAACCCAGGTGGCTCAGTGGTAAAGAATCCTCCTGCCAATGCAGGAGACAAGGGTTCCATCCCTGGGTCAGGAAGATCTGTGGAGAAGGAAATGTCAACCCACTAAGGTATTCATGCCTGGAAAACTCCCATGGACAGAAGAGCCTGGCTGGCTACAGTCCACAGGGTCAGAGTCAGATACGACTCAGTGACTAAAACAACAAAATACCAAATAAAGCCTTCAAAAGGGCTCGTATGAAATTAATATCATTCAATTAATTATGTTATGTGGCCTCAACAAAGTATCCTATGAGGTAACCACAAAAAGACATGTGAATTGATAAGATCTCAAAATTCTATGAAGTTTGCCACCTTAGAAAGAAATATAAGGAAATAATCTGACACGTTGTCTTTCAACAGCTTTTTATACAGATTTATGTGAAAATTCCACTACTACATCCCATAACGGCAATACTCAGATGTCCAAAATCACACAGAACTGAGAACAGGAGTACATTAGACTTATAAATTCTGATCACCAAAATTACCTCTTTTATTTATTACTCAATCAATGGTTACTATATGCCTACTGTGAGCAAACTAGAAACTCCAAGGCAGAAGATGCTCTTAAAAGTTCATGTCCTGTTCAGCTCCTTCATTCCATGTATCATTATAGTTTTTAGTATGTCTGAAATCAATCCATTTCCTTCTAACCTCATTACTACTACCCTTTAGTAGTTCAGGTAGCACATTTTTCCTGGATTTTTCCAAAAGTCTACCTTAATTCTAAAGATTTCTCCTTGTATTACAGGATCCAGCCACACTAAATAACTTACCGTTTCCCAGAGAACAACCCAACTACTCCAAGTCTTTTTGGCCAAGCTGCTCCCAGCTACAGTGCTATTCTACTGACTCATCAGTTCGTATCCAACTCTGTGACCCCACAGACTGCAACACACCAGGACTCCTTGTCCATCACCAACTCCCAGAACTTGCTCAAACTCATGTCCATCAAGTCGGTGATGCCATCCAATCATCTCATCTCTGTCGTCCCCTTCTCCCGCCTTCAATCTTTCCCAGCATCAGGGTTTTTTCCAGTGAGTCAGTTCTTCACATCAGGTGGCCAAAGTACTGGAGTTTCAGCTTCAGCATCAGTCCTTCCAATGAACATTCAGGACTAATTTCCTTTAAGATGGACTGGTTGGATCTCCTTGCAGTCAGGAACTCTCAAGAGTCTTCTCCAGCACCACAATTCAAATACATCAATTCTTCGGCGCTCAGCTTTCTTTATACTCCAACTTTCACATCCATACATGACTACTGAAAAAGCCCACAGCTTTTACTAGACGGATTTTGTCTGGAGAGTAATGTCTCTGCTTTATAATACGCTGCCTAGGTTGGTTATAGCTTTTCTCCCAAGGAGTAAGGATCTTTTAATTTCATGACTGCAGTCACCATGTGCAATGATTTTGGAGCCCAAAAAAATAAAGTCTGTCACTGTTTCCACTGTTTCCCCATCTATTTTCCATGAAGTGATGGGATCAGATGCCAAGATCTTAAGTTTCCTGAATGTTGAGTTTTAAGCCAACTCTTTCACTCTTGTCTTTCACTTGCATCAAGAGGCTCTTTAGTTCTTCTTCACCTTCTGCCATAAGAGTGGTGTCATCTGCATATCTGAGGTTATTGGTGTTTCTCCCAGCAATCTTGATTCTGTCACTCATCTTCAACTAACACTGTGCAACAGCTCCTCCTGAAAGCTTACCCAGCTGCCTCAACTTTGTCTCTTTCAGCCTATTCTACCAATCCCATATTAGGCTGTATACTCCCCTCCAATAAGCTTGGTAACTAACAACTGGGAACATCACTATTTTGCTTCTCATCTGGTAAGTGCCTCTCTTATTTCCCTTCTACCTTTTGAAGGCAGAGTCCCTGTCTCTGCATTGTTTCAGCCAGTGCCTAACACATAGCAGACACACAAAATTTTGTTCATGAATGAGGGCAGAAAAGACACATTCAAGTAAATACACATACATGCTCAGAGATCTTAGAGGAATCATTTGCCAAGAAGAGGTCAAACACCTAGAAGTTGCTTACCAATACATAAGGTTTTACAAGAGTTCCCTGGTGGCCCAGTGGTTAGGCTTCTGGGCTTTCACTTCCATGGCCTGGGTTCAATCCCTGATTGGGGAATATCCACAAGCCATATGGCCCAGCTAAAAAATTAATAAAAGTTTTACATAAAAGCTTGTAACATTTGAGAAATTACCTGAAGAAGATATTCTACTACCATACAGAAGATTATCTTTTTGGTTATAAACACAAGTGAAAATAATGGAAAGCACTATTGAAAAATAAGAATAACTCAGCCATCAAATAATCTATGGTACTGATACAAATGTCTTGGACTCAAGAGGTTAAAATATAATTAAAAGATGCCAACACAGCTACTACAGTTTCTGGAATTTAAAACACACACACTTATGACTTAATATCATGCTATAAAACAGCAAATGTCTTCAGTTTTCTGTTCCAGGAATGATGTTTGGAATTCCGCCAAACACAGAGAAGAACCTCTGGCTCCTACATATGAGAGAACTAGCCTGCCCAGAAAGGATGAAATCATGTATAATATGGTAGAGAGCTCTGGCATAAAATGACAAATTTCAAGTAAGCAGAAAACAAGAAGGTAGTAAAGATTAGAAACTCTGAATATAGACCAGCCTGTCCAGTTGAGGGTCTCACCCTAAAACGGACAAAAAGAATACCTAAAGGCACTGTGAGAATTATAAAAATTATACAAAACATTTAAAATAGTCAGATTCTGACACAAGTATTTAGTGTTCAATAAGTGGTAGCTATTAACATTATTATTGCTTTATGATAGAAAAATCTTAGAAAGCAAAGATCCAAGTAGCAAAAGTTATATTCTGAGAGTTCAGGCTTTTCCTATTATTGTTTCTCATTCCCTAAGCTTCTTTTCTAAGATGAATACTGTACTTCTTCTAAACTGCCTCTCCCCAACAACAATAATTTACTTTTTATAAACTTTATTTTCTTTTAGAAGAACAGAAAATTTTGTTATAAAGTATTTCAAATTCTCATAATACTGAATCAGTCATTTCAAATGTGGAAAAGGCACTTAAAATTACATGTTTAAATGTCAGAAACTTCCAAAATCATTAAAATATGGAAGACAAAATATAATATGGTACACAATAAACTGAATTGTATCCTCCCACATTCATAAGTGGAAATTCTAACCCCTACTCCCTCAGAATGTGACTATTTGGAGATAAAGTTTTATAGAGGTAAATAAAAAATGAGATCATCAGGGCAGGCGAATATGACTAAACTAATCCAATGTGACTACTGTCCTTATATGAAGAGGGAATTTGGACAGACATGTACATGTGAAGACCCTGGGAGAAGACAGCCACCTACAACCAAGGAAAGAGGCCTCAGAACAAAGTTCTGCAGATACCACGATCTTGAACTTTTCTAGCCTTCAGAACTATGACAAAATTTCTGTTGTTCAAGCCACCTGCTCTGTGGTACTTTGTTATGGCAGCCCAAGCAAACTAATGCAACCTACTCTTCCTAAAACTAGTTTGGATTTACAGACTGGCATTATATTTCTAATCACAAGCTCATCTCAATACTACCTAGAATTAAGACAAATTTTCAAAGTTAAAAAAATCAAATATCTCAAGCTAGAATCTTTATACAGAATGATTTATACATCTTAAAGTTTTTTTTTAAATAAAGTGCATTATCTATACTATTTGGGCTACAGTTGATCTAAAACACTGTATCACTTGTTTTGAAGGAAAAATGCATATTCCAAATTTTCACGTGGACCTATTAAAGACAGTCCTCTCAATCTGAACAATTTTATCTTCTTTTTAATTACTTATCAAGTTTTATAGAAAGAACACATCTGAGTATCATTCTATTGGTGATGGCAACTGAACAATACTCATAAAACATATCTGCTCTGGAATAACTAATAACTATCAAAGATTGTAACTGTATAATACTAAGCATAGAACAAAATACAGTTACTAGAGGACAACTGCTCTACAACATTGTGTTGGCCTCTGCCACACATCAACAGAAATCAGCCAGAGGTATAAAATCTGTCCCCTCCCTCCTAAAGGCCCCTCCCAGCTCCCTCCTCATCCCACTCCTTAGGTTGTCACAGAAAACTGTCAACCTGAACAATTTTAGAAATACTATTTTTCGATAAAGGAAACACAGACTATGGATTCAAAACAACAGGGATTAAAAACCCAGTGTTGCCCTTTACTGGTTATGTGGCCTTAAGGAAGTTATTTCACCTCTCTGACCCTCAAATTCCTCAACTGTAAATGGGGATGAAAATAATATCTTACAGGATTATCAGGATTAGTGAGAGCTAAATTAAGCACTTGGCACAATTCCTAACACAAGGTAGGTACTCAATAAATGGTAGCTATAAGATCATCATCCAAATGTACACAAAGTGGTGTTACTGTTAGGAGAACTGCAAACTTTTAAACCTTTCTGGAAGGCAATTTTGAACTATCTACCCAAACATTAAGGATATCCCTCTGACCCAGAAATCTGACAGAGTTCTATGGAAATACATGCACAAGTGGGTAAAATGGAAGAATGATCTTTGCAGCACCGTTTTACTAACCAGCCAATAGAGGTATGGCTTAATATTAGACTATACTAGATTCATTATAGTCTAATGAATTTTTATTATTTTTAAATGAAGTAGATCTCTGTTCTGACAAAAAGATGGCAATAACAGAATAAGCACAATGGGATCCAACAAAGTAAAAACTATGTGTTTACATTTAATACTAAATACTAAATTGCTTTCACTTTTTATTAATATACCCTACATCCTGAAAAATTTTTAAACTCATTATCTTTTTTCCTAATAGAAAAAGAAACACAGATGGACACCATCTTTTGAGACTGGTGCTTTCCTATGCTGTGCAAAGAGATATGTTAAGAGAACTTCAAAGAAAAATATACTGCATGCTAAACCTCTCTCCTCAGTGAAAACGTCTAAAATATAAAGTACACAATCAAGATACTCAAAATCAATTTCTATTCGATATTTTTCAGTTTCTAGAGTCAATTCTAATTCTGTGGAGTTGGTCACGAAACATTTTAAAAACTGCTATTTATTGTAAACCAATCACACTCCCAAACTCTTTCTCTCTTCCTTTCAAAATAATCTACTTAAATATGCACCTAGAACATAAAATTACTTGAATGTGACCTAAGAAAACATAAAATAGATCTAGATCCAAAATTAGTCAGAAAGATTCAATGTTTTAGATGAAGAGGAACTGCAGTATTCCTCCACTTAATATAATCCAAATGTAATACACAGAATAAGACTGGGACTAGAATCATGGAAGATCACTATGGAAATGGAAAAACTTAAGAGTTGAGTAAAATGAAGCACAAAGAGTGGCTTGACCAAATTCACAGAGTGAGAAAGATTGAGGATCCATGCTAGGCCCTGACCTCTAAATCTAAAATTCTTTTTTCCAGATCATACTGCCTCACTTCATAGCTTACAGTTTTAAATCAATTCCTTTTTCAAATAAATTAGCAAAAATAGCATCATATAACATACTTGGTTTCATAAATATGTATAAGTGAAACAAACGTTAGCTGGCACATACTACCTGGCATATTTGTAATACTATCTATACAGCTCTGCATTCATTGAAATTTCAAGCATGTAAAATATCCTGATCAGACACTGCAAAGGTGTCTGCTCTGCAAAAGCAGAGATGAAAATGCTTTATGAGAACCAATTCATCCAATTGCCCTGGAGGTAGAGCAATTAGTTAGATTCTAATTAGTTGTAAGACCAAATTTTTTAGTCGTATGTGTTTGAATAGCATTTTGTTTGTTTTGGTAGCACTTTCCTTTTTATAAATAATGTTTCTCATCTCTGATTTCAAAGTCACCTTTCAACCTAATGGAGGCACATGGCTGACTCTTCTCTCCTTAGAATAATATTCACAAGAAAATAAACATTAATGCAAAGAGGCATTTCTTTCCTTATTTTCCTTCACTAAAAACCAGTTTGATAGCAATATATGAAAATCTGATGGTATAACATCTGTATTTTACCAGAAAAATGCAGAAAGTAATGATAAGGAAACAGCCATATAAGACATAACAGCCATATAAAACAAAGAATACAAGAAGTCGAAACCAGGTAAGACAATAGATCTCTGAAATCTATTTTATGGAAAATAAAATGATCATCCTAATATGAGATGTAACTGGCAACTTCAAGTTAAGTTTACCAAAAAGAAAAGTCGTATTAGTTAAGGAATCATTGCCTTTGTCTCATATCAAAAATAAAATACTGAGGCAGGTCTGTTAAGATATACTCAAAACATAAAAGCAATAAAATAAAGTTAGTCCATTTAAAAAAAATGGGGGGTGGGGAGTTTTCACAAATGAAATATAATCAAATCATTCCAATACAAGGCTATGGATAATTTATAGATATACCATTAGGCTTCCAATATGACAGTTTAAAATGGAATATTCAAAGAAAATGCAGCTTATCAATACTGTCAACACAAAACGGCTTAGTATAATTTTCCTAAGTTTGACTGAATAATGCAATGTTATAATTAACTTCATTTTTATCCACTGAGTGTTGATATTTTTTTCTTTAACAAAATCCAAGTATTCAGGACTATGAGTGATGAGTGACCTTGAGGCAGCACTTGGAAAGCAGTCACCATGGCAACACTACCACAAAAGTGCCTCATCCTCAGTGAAAGGACCAACCTGGAGCATGAGGATTTAAAACCTAGGGAAACCGAGCTTCTTTCAAGACGAAAAAAAAAAAGGGTAAGAAACAATCAGTGAAAGGATCAATCTGGAGCATGAGCCTTTAACACCTAGGGAAACAGAGCTTCCTTCAAGTCAAATAAAAAAAAGGAAGAAGAAATAAGTTTTAAAAACGTTTATACATCAACCTTTCTTTTTAAGCCCTTCTATTTATTCTTCATGAAGGAGGACTATGCACATTAAATTATTTTAATGATGAAATAGTAAGCCATGTAAAAATTCTTCTTTCATGTTTCCTATATGGGCAAAATAAACTGTTGAGATATGAACAAATGATGGTTTTTATTTTTTTAGCGTACAGTTTAAATTTTTCAACAGAATCACCACTATTCTAATCTTTAAATCACTGTCAAATTTTTCTTTCCTTTTAATACAATCCTTTCTTTTCCTACCTGCACCTTGACAAGGAAAACATGAGGCAGGATTGATTTAAAATCTCCAAATACAAAACAGGAAACTGTAATCCTACATATACAACTAAAGAACCAGCTGTTTGTCTGCTAAGAATGGGGTGGGGAGGAATACAAGCTTCTTTGCATTTATTTTTGATATATATAAAGTTATGTCTTTGCTTTAGACATAGATGCAGTTTTTCTAGAGACTTCAGTTCAGTTCAGTCGCTCAGCCTCCCTGTCCATCAACTCCTGAAGTCCACCCAAACCCATATTCATCGACTTGGTGATGCCATCCAGCCATCTCATCCTCTATCTTCCCCTTCTCCTCCTGCCCTCAATCCCTCCCAGCATCAGGGTCTTTTCCAATGAGTCAACTCTTCGCATGAGGTGGCCAAAGTATTGGAGTTTCAGCTTCAACATCAGTCCTTCCAATGAACACCCAGGACTGATCTCCTTTAGGATGGACTGGCTGGATCTCCTTGCAGTCCAAGGGACTCTCAAGAATCTTCTCCAACACCACAGTTCAAAAGCATCAATTCTTCAGCGCTCAGCCTTTTTCACTGTCCAACTCTCACATTCATATATGACTATTGGAAAAACCATAGCCTTGACTAGACAAACCTTTGTTGGAAAAGTAACGTCTCTGCTTTTCAATATGCTTTCCAGGTTGGCCATAACTTTCCTTCCAAGGAGCAGGTATCTTTTGATTTCATGGCTGCAATCACCACCTACAGTGATTTTCTAGAGAATCCACTCCTTAAAATGACCGAAGTGTTTTTCTGGCTTTCACCACTAACACAGTAAGCACAGAGCCTGACCAAAGGACTTCAAAATTTCTGCTCACGTACCGACCAAATGTGTTTTGTAAAACTATGTAACCCAGGGCTTCCCTGGTGGCTCAGCTGGTAAAGAACCCACCTGCCATGCGGGAGACCCGGGTTCGATCCTCAGGCTGGGAAGATCCCCTGGAGAAGGGAAAGGCTCCCCACGCCAGAATCCTGGCCTGGAGAATTCCATGGGCTGTCTAGTCCCTGGGGTGGCAGAGTCAGACACAACTGAGTGACTTTCACTATGTAACCTAGAACATTTTAAGTTGACATTTAAACTTTTCATCAGCTTAACTAGTTACCAATCAGTAATTTCCAAGGTAAGTATTAGCATTTTAATAAACTGTTAGATCACTCTTAAGTATTCAAAGGAATCTGGATTAATATCATCCCTCACTAACACCAAGAAATTTTATAAATGTCCCTTTCTCTTCAAATAAAAATTCTCATTCCTCTTCTCTCACAGCATTTGATCATAATGGGATATTATTTTATGCCTGAAAGTATTTTATTCATCATTCCATCTCTGTAACAAAAGGAAATATAAACTGAAAATTGAATTCCATCTGATCACAGGCTCTAAGTGCTGAAAACACATTTTATATTGAATTATTACTACCATCATTATTAGGATGTTGATGTTCAAAATGTAAGCATATTACAAATTTTGATAAAATACATGTAAAAAGTACATTTTTCATTGTGAGTCTGTTAAGATACAGAGTCAGGGGTTCTTCTCCACACCCCACCCCATACATTCAGATATCACAATGAATAATATTCATAAATCACAGCAGGATTTGTCAATTTATACATTTTGTTTGTAAAATTTTAAATAAAACTTGCTGACATGAACAGATAATTAAATGGAAGAAGTTATGGGAAAGTAGTGTTGCTCAATTCTTTCAATAAAATCTTAGTTACATGACAAAAATCTCAGTGAACTATCAAAAATTATTTGTTCATTATTTCCCATAGAGCAGTTTGATTAACCTTCCCTTCTATTTTGATTTTGATTTTGATGAAAATAGACTCAAAAGCACCTGACAAACCACTTGTTACCCAGCCATTGGAGTCCTTCACTTTTTTAAATCCTGACACCAGTATCTGTAATTAACCGTGTGTTTCAAACCTCAGATTCTTTTTTTTTGGCTAACATCCAGTATCAATGCAACACAGTAAAAAGTTATTTCTTTCTTCTGGCAGTTAGAAGAACAATTGTAAAAGGAGACATCTGGAGAAAAAGACTCTACAAAATCATTCTGAAGCAGACCAATTTAAGAATTTAAGAGAACAAAAGTTTACGAACCTGGAAACTGAAGTCTTTAAAGCCTCACACTTTATAGAAAACACAGAGGACAGAAGAATGTGTTAAATGACACCAATCAAATGCAAAATGAGAAGTTTTCCAAGACATAATCTCAGTTTTTCCAACAAATAAACTACAAAGGGAAGAGAGAGGGAAACAGTAGGAGCCTAAATTAAAAGAGACATAAAAGAGGGTGGAACACCCTGGCAGTCCAGTGATTAGGACTCTGTGCTTTCAGTGCTCAAGGTATGGGATCTATCCCTGGTTGGGAAACGAAGATCCCACAAGCTACCCAGTACAGCACAAAATAAAAACAAAAAACAACAAACTGCAATACGTGCAGCTGACCCAAATAAAGTATAAAAGTTAGTTATGTTTCAAGCAAATGAAAATCTGAACATCCCTAGAAATTTGATATTTAAAAAAATTTTGAGGTGAGAATTTTTTAATAGCCCTTATGTTTTAAGACATTTATGAAAATTTTTATGATTGACTAGTATGTTATTTAGGACTTGCTTCAACATAATATAGAAGAAAAAAGGAGTATGAATAAAAACTGGCCATGAGTCATTAACTGCTGAAGCCAAGAGATAGTTTCATTAGAATTCATTTTAGTATTCTCCCTTGTTTTTGTGTTTGAAATTTCATATTGAAAAGTTTCTTAAAATTATTTGTGCTCATATATCCCTTGGGAAGTCTTCACATACCCTAGTAAAATCCAAACTCATATCAAAACACCATGTGCAAGTGAATTTTAACAGCTCCGACTGACCAACGTAAGTCAGGAGGTCAACATGCAGAGAAACATCTTGATGCTCTGAATATTTATGAAAATGGTCTTTTCCTTCACAAATTTTCAGCATTAATGTTGAAGCTCAAACCTCAAAAAGAGGAACAAATACTTTCTCTGGAATGTTATTGCTTAATGTGCATTAGTGTATATTAGCAAGATACACACCAATAAACACTACTCTCTTATCTTTAACACAAAAACACATTTATTTACTGGAATTCCCTGGTGGTCCAGTGGTTAAGAATCCGCCTGCCAATGCAAGGGACATGGGTTCGATCCCTGCTCCAGGAAGATTCCACACCCCAAAGGGCAACTAAGCCCGTGCGCCACCACCAATGCTGGCAGGCCTAGAGCCTGTCTGTGCTCAACAACTGAAGCCACTGGGTGAGAAGCCCGCACACTGCAGAACGAGTAGCCCCCACTAGCCAAGGCTACACAAGAGCTCCTGCGCAGCCACAAAGACCCAGCGCAGCCAAAATAAACAAGTAATAAACAATGAAAAAGAAAACACAGTTATCAGCTCACAGGTAAAGTTTAAATAATCTAAAACTTGTCAATAAGTGAATTATATACTTGTGTGTATTTATGTAAGTATATGTGTGAATTAAATACATGTGTGTGTATATATATATACACTTACATTCATTTTTTAAAGTATACCCTCCCAACATGAGGCTAGCAACAGGACAAAAAAATCAAGACACCAAAATAACATGTCAAAGTGAGTATAAGACTTTGACTTTTATTAACTTCAGTTATCTTTACTGCTTGCCATATAACCTAGCTCACAGCAGAAGCTAACACAACATCAATACACTATAAACCTGGCTAAATATTCATTCAAAAACCTATTTCCTATTGCATCTTTTCTTAAGAAGTGAAAGGGAGGGGGAGAACTAAATATACATCAGTGCTTTGTTAATTCACATAAAGCAATTTTAAAGTCAAATTTCAAAAACAAGAAAACTGTTTTGTATGTACAGATAGACATCTAGATTAAAATTAAAATGCAGTATTTGAAAGTTCCCAAAATGGGAAGACTATTTCCAACTACAACTGCAATGTGAAAAAAAATTGTCCCATCACTTTAAATTGTCTCCTTACTGATTTAATAAAAGATTTTTTAAGAGGAAAGGTACATTTCTCTCCTATGCAAAACACCAAAAGAACTCAGAGACAAGATACAGAGTAACTACTTAGAAAGGCTATATACCACAATGTATGACCAGAAAACCACTACCTGCTTACCTCTATTTTAACATGGAAACACGTTTATCAACTAATAGGTTAAATGGTTTAAAACTTATTTTAAAAATACATTTAACTTTTTAAGAGAAACCTATCAAAAAAATAATCTATTGGACATGCTCTGCCATCAGTTAGTAATCAATATACTGAATACCTTAACTGAAATGGCAGAAATATTTACATCATTCATAGCCAAAAATAATTCCCTTTTCACTTTCTTCCCAGCTTTTTTTCTTTTTACTTCAAATGAACTCCCAAAAATTTTTTCAATTAAAAAAAAAGTGAAGCTGAGAGGGAGTAATTTTTCCCCCCTTTTATGGCCACATCGCAGGGCATGTGGGATCCTCCTTCCATGACCAGGGATTGAACTCTGCCCTTTGTAGTGGATTCTAACCACTGGACCGCCAGGGAAGTCCTGAGAGGGAGTCATTTTTAAACACAAAGTGAACTATAAAAGTCTTAGCATTGTTTAGTTAAGAAATTAACAAAGTATTTAAAGCATAACCTTAGAAATAACCTAAAAAGTAATGCTCAAAATTCTCCATGCTAGGCTTCTCATTGAACTGAGAACTTCCAGATGTTCAAGCTGGATTTAGAAAAGTCAGAGGAACCAGAGATCAAATTGCCAACATCCACTGGATCATAGAAAACACAAGACAATTCCAGGAAAACTACTGGAAATAAAAAAATCTACTTTTGCTTCATTGACTACGTTAAAGCCATTGACAGTGTGGATCAAAACAAACTGTGGAAAATTCTTCAAGAGATGGGAATACCAGACCACCTCACCTGCCTCTTGAGAAACAACGCAGGTCAAGAAGCAAGTTAGAATGGACATGCAACAATGGACTGGCTCCAAATTGGGAAAACATTACGTCAAGGCTGCATATTGTCACTCTGATTATCTAACTACTATGCAGAGTACATCATGCAAAATGTTGGGCTAAGATGAACCACAGGCTGGAACCAAGACTACAGGGAGAAATATCAATAACCTCAGATATGCAGCTGACACCATTCTTAAGCAAAAAGTGAAGAACTAAAGAACCCACTGATGAAAGAGGAGAGTGAAAAAGCTGGCTTAAAACTCAACATACAAAAAACGAAGATCATGGCATCTGGTCCCATCACTTCATGGCAAACAGATGGGGAAACAATGAAAACAGTGACAGACTATTTTCTTGGACTCCAAAATCACAGATGTTGACTGTAGCCATGAAATTAAAAGACACTTTCTCCTTGGAAGAAAAGCTATGACAACCCTAGACAGCATATTAAAAAGTAGAGACTTAACTTTGCCAATAAAGGTCCATCTAGTCAAAGCTATGCTTTTTCCAGTAGTCATGTATGGATGTGAGAGTTGGACTATAAAGAAAGTTAGCACTGAAGAAATGATGCTTTTGGACCGTGGTGTTGGAGAAGACTCTTGAGAGTCCCTTGGACTGCAAGGAGATCCAACCAGTTCATCCTAAAGATCAGTCCTGGGTGTTCATTGAAGGACTGATGTTGAAGCTGAAACTCCAATACTTTGGCCACCTCATGCGAAGAGTTGACTCATTTGAAAAGACCCTGATGCTGGGAAAGACTGAGGGCAAAAGGAGGGGACAACACAGAGGATGAGATGGTTGGATGGCATCACCAACTCTATGGACATGGGTTTGGGTAGACTTAGGGAGCTGGTGATGGGACAGGGAGGCCTGGTGTGCTGCAGTTCATGGGCTCGCAGAGAGTCGGACACGACTGAGCGACTGTACTGAATACTGAACTGAATGTATGGATATGAGAGCTGACCATAAAAAAAGCTGAGCACCAAAGAATTGATGCTTTTGAGCTGTGGTGTTGGAGAAGACTCTTGAGAGTCCCTTGGACTGCAAGGAGATCAAACCAGTCAATCCTAAAGGAATCAGTCCTGAATATTCATTAGAAGGACTGATACTGAAGGTCCAAAACTTTGGCCACCTGATGCGAAGAACTGACTCCTTGGAAAAGACCCTGAAGCTGGGAAAGACTGAAGGCAAGAGGAGAAGGGGACAATAGAGGAAGAGACGACTGGACGGCATCACCAACTCAATGGACATTGAGTTTAAGCAAGCTCCGGGAGGTGGTGATGGACAGAGAAGCCTGATGTGCTGCAGTTCATGGGTTCGCAGAGTCGGACACGACTGAGCAACTGAACTGAACTGAACATTTTATCAGCAAAGGATGAATTTTTTAAAGGATGGTGCATATCTGGAAAGGGGGGGGGGAGATGTCACATGCATAGAACAAACCATAAAAATAATAATGATTTCAACTTATTAACCTGGAAAGATGTTCATCACATTAATGGGAATAATAAACGATTACAGAACAGCATGCAAAAGTCCCTTATTTCTAATATATATTAAAAGTCTACACAGAGATATGTAGAAAGATATATATAAAATGGTTAGTGCTAGCTTCTACAAATATACTTTATATTGCTTAAATTTCTCTTAAATGTGCATTATTTTAATAAACATACTACTTCTTACAAAATATCAGAAAAGATTTTTCAATTGTGTTAATAAACAATATGCATAAAATAAACTGTAAATGAAATCAGAAACTTTTGAACCTTTGTCAAAGTCTATATTTCAAAACAAGTAATTAATTTATAATTTACTTTATTTAATTTACTTAAGTATTTACATATTTAAAGCAAGTAGTAAGTTATTCATGGTTCCACACAAGAATTTTTTTAAATGTATGTATAGGAGGCTGGAGCACACAGTACCAATTTTTGCCTAAATTAACAATGCATTAGGGGGGGAAGTTAAGGTGGGCTTCTTCTCATACGCTTCTTAATATAAATACCTATTTAAGCATTGTCTCAAGTACTTAAAAAAAAAAATCCCTGTTTTTGGTTGAAGGTACATTGGTTATTCACCTAAAGTATCCTTCATTCCAATGTTTTACTCACCAAAAAGACCATAATGAGAACTCATTACTGCGAATGGTAAATTACACTTCTAAAGAATTTTATCTTAACTAGTATTGGTAATCTAAGTGACTACCAAAAGTCTGTCCTCTTTTCATTAAGGTTACTGTAAAATTTTAACTTCACATACAATTTTAAAATAACTTGAAAAAGATAAAAATTTATTAAGGATAATTACTTAAACATCCATAAAAGTTTCACTTAAGCCGAATAAGACAAGTAATGAGAAACTTTCACTGCAATGTTATTTTATAATAGAAAATAAAGATAACCTAAGTGGGCAACATCAGAAAATTGAGTAAGTTATATCCACATAATGAAACACTAAGCCTCTTTAAATGTTCACAATATATTGTAACATATAATATGACCTCATTTCCATTTCTTATGTACTGTGTATTCATAGATATAGACTGAAAAGGTATACACCAAAATGATCTTCCTTCAGTTGTTTCTTTTTTAAACATTTTAATTTACTATCACCTAGAGAACATGTATTAACTTCATAAGAAATGTTTTTATAATGTCTTTGAATTTTTTATGTATTATATCCAGTCCAAATCGAGAAAAGGAATATTTAACAAATATTTTCAATAACAACTAATAATTTTTAAAAACCTTATCAAATTGCATTTTTTGAGACACTTTTTAACACTAGTTGATTTTATCATGCTCTCCAATTAAAGACCTCATTGCTATATCCTATATCCTACACTGTGTACCTGTACCTGATAGCAGTATAGAGAGCAGACTTTCTTGGGGAGACCACTCAAGAAACTGTCATAACAATATTTTCTGGACTACTGCAACTTTCTTAATTTGCTGAAACAAATATGGAAACACTGAGAAGACATAATAATGCATATATACTTTTTAATAAAGCAATTTTCAACTGCATATTAACAAATGCCTAGAGCTACCAACCCCTTCCTCAAAATATCATTGAAAATTCAGTAAAGGATAGTGAATTATTATTAGGCTGGTTAAAAAAATAAAAAGAAATTCCCTTGTACATATGATAAATGGTTAACTACTGCTCAGGCATTCTTCATGTTAACAGATCACCCTACCTTTAAACAATTTCAGAGTGAACATCCATCCTGACTGGATTTCTAGAACCAGTTCCAGCCTAAACAGACCAAGAGCTAAAATGAAACCAACAGAGACCAACCAGGAACTTCCCTAATGAAGTCCCATGGAGTTCGAAGATGAAAGACAGACCATGGCCCCGAAAAGCACCATGCCACAGACAGGGGCAGGAGAAGAGTTTGAGAAGGATATCCTCCTTTCAAGGAAATATAGAGCATATTTATTCACTCAACAAATGAATAATGAACGTCTACCATATGCCAGGCACTTTATCTAAGATCCCTGTCCTTGTGGAACTTATACTGTATCAGGGAAAGGCATATCACCTTTAAACACAATAAATAAGTAAATTACATGGTATGTTAAAAGATCAGTGCTATGAGGGGCAAGGTTCCAGTATTAAATAGGGTGGTGAGAACAGGCCTCACTGGGAGGGTGAGATTTGAGACATACAGATATAACGAAGTTAGTCAGATAAGAGTGACAAAGCATGCCCCACAGACGGCACACCCGGAGGCAGCACTAAGCCCCATTTGATGAAGAACAGTACTGAACCAAGAGTGACGAAGACAGAAAGAGGAACGAAGGTGAAAACTGAGACCTATCAGGAGCAAAGGACAGAGGGCCTCATACACCAAGTAAGGACTTTCTCACTAAATGAAATGAGAAAACCTCCGCAGAATGAGGAGATAAAAGCCAAATGGCTTAGGACTGCAAAAGATCTGTCCAACTGTTATGTTATTAACAGACAGAACCCCACTGGCTCAGTGATAAAGTATCTACCTTCAGTGCAGGAGACAAAGGTTCAATCCCTGGGTCAGGAAGATCCCTAGAGTAGGAAATGGTAACCTGCTCCAGTGTTCTTGCCTGGAAAATTCCACGGACAAAGGAGCCTGGCAGGCCACAGTCCATGGGGTCTCATAGAGTCACACACAACTAAGTGACTAAATAAATGGAAGTGAGAGAAATGGAGCTGAGGTTTTTGTCCAGCACAACTTAAAGTATCAGGGTATCAACAAAGAAGACATGGAAGGTTTCTTAAAGGAAATTTAGAAGGGAAGGTCACAAGTTCAACTTTAGACATGTTGACTTTAAAGTTTTATTAGAAATCCAAATGGGAAGATTTCAGAAGACAGGTGAATATACAAGTCTAGAAAAAGAAGAAAGGTTTATCTCACATAACAGTTTACAAAGACCCAACATATGTAAAGTGTATACTCGAAAGAAGAAAACCAAGGCAGCAGAACAACAAAAACAAAAGGCAAAAAAAAAACCCCTGCAAGTCAAGAAATCTGTCCTGATGTTGAGAGAAAAAGCTGGGTGGAGAGGGCTTAAAACTACATATTGAAAGGATTTACTTACTTGAAAAAAAATGAGTCACAATAACCAACACCAATACGTAACAGCACCATGAAAAAGAACCTTTGGACATTCAGGAAAAGACCAAAAAAAAAAATTAGTAACTTAGAAAGAAAACCGTACGGATCTCGGACTGTAACAGCAATGCTCTGCACCAGAAGACAATGCAGTGACAGACACTCCAGAAAGAATTTTACAATCAGCCAAACCAGCTTTCAACAAGTGCTACCAGCGAACTTTTAAACATAGCAGAACTCAAATAATGCTGTTGCCATAAATTAATCCTGTGGAATTTATTAGAGAATGAATGTCAGACAACCCTAATTACTGGGAAGTCCATATCAGCATAAAAATAGTGAAATTGGTGGAAATTAAGTATATATTTACTTATAAAAGACTCATGTTACAAGGAACATGTTATAATAACTGTATGCTTTGACAATGCTTTTTCTATGATGTCAACCTTCATTAGATCATAGAAAGAGCAAGAAAATTCCAGAAAAACATCTACCTCTGCTTCACTAATCACGCTAAAGCCTTTGACAGTGTGGATCACAACAAACAGTGGAAAATTCTTCAAGAAATGGGAACACCAGACTACCTTACCTGCCTCCTGAGAAATATGTATGCAAGTCAAGAGGCAACAGTTAGAACCGGACATGGAACAATGGACTGGTTCCAATTCTGAAAGGAATATGTCAAGGTTGTATATTGTTACCCTGCTCATTTAACTCATATGCACAGTACATCATGAGAAACGCTGGACTGGAGGAAGTACAAGCTGGAATCAAGATTGCCGGGAGAAATATCAATAACCTCAGATGTGCAGGTGATACCACCCTTATGGCAGAAAGCAAAGAGGAATTAAAGAGCCTCTTGATGAAACTGAAAGAGAGTGAAAAAGTTGCCTTAAAACTCAACATTCAGAAAATGAAGATTATGTCATCAGTCCCATCCCTTCATGGCAGATGGGAAAACAATGGAAATGGTGACAGACATTATTTTCTTGGGCTCCAAAGTCACAGCAGATGGTGACCGCAACCATGAAATTAAAAGACGCTTGCTCCTTGGAAGATAAGCTATGACGAACCTAAACAGCATATTAAAAAGCAGATATATTACTTTGCCAACAAAGGTCCATCTAGTCAAAGCTGTGGGTTTTTCCAGTAGTCATGTATGGATGGGAGAGTTGGATGGTGAAGAAAGCTGAGCACCAAAGAATTGATGCTTTTGAACTGTGGTCTTGGGAAACACTCTTCAGAGTCCCCTGGACTGCAAGGAGATCCAACCAGTCAATATTAAAGGAAATCAGTCCTGAATATTCATTGGGAAGACTGATGCTGAAGCTCCAATACTTTGGCCACCTGATGCGCGGAACTCACACACTGGAAAAGACTGTGATGCTGGGAAAGACTGAAGGCAAGAGGAGAAGGGGACAACAGAGGATGAGATGGTTGGATGGCATCCTGACTTGATGCACATGAATTTGAGCAAGCTCCAGGAATTGATAATGGACAGGGAAGCCTGGTGTGCTGCAGTCCATGGGGTCACAAAGAATTGGACACGACTGAGCAACTGAACTGAACTTGACAATGTAGATACAGAGTTATCAAAAAATGAGAGGAAATCAAGAAAAGAAAAATTACAATAAACTTGCTGACTGCCTTACAGATATTAATTAAATGTAAAAGAATACTAGTTTTAACCAAATGCTGAGGAAGAGACTAACAGATAATTTCAATAGTACTCAGACACCACCAGACAAAAAAATGTGAGAACAAGGAGATACTATAGTTAATATAAAGACAATAGCTAGAACAAAAGTACAAGTATCAAATATTTTTAACCTAAAACAGACGAGACAGAATATTAAATAAAAGACAGGATATAATCTCTCACACACTTTATACCCAATTCAAAAAAGAAAACTGAGGGAAAAAAAAAAAAAGAACCGAAAAAAAGCAAAGAGGAGAAATTCTAATGAAGATAAGAGTAAGACCAGATCCTGGAGCTGGGAAAAAAAAAAAAAGAGAGTGTGAAAATGCAGTAATAGCTGCTATTTAATTAGCAGTATTGTATTCTTAATTTTGATCACTGTGCCATGGTTAGCAGTTAACATTAGGGGAACCTGGATTAGGAGTATACAAAACACTAGCATTTCTGCAACAATTCTGCTGCAAAATTTATCTAAATTATTTCAAAAGAAAAAAATGAAAAAAAAATTTAACTTTGAGAAACAATACTTTTCACCATTGGAGAATGTGAGGAAACCAATTTGTTATTTTAAAAACTAGTAAATAAAGAAAAAGAGCCAAACTTCCTGCCCTTCCTAAATGAATTGTAAGAGTATGACAGTACTAGCATCTGCAATCCCTAACAAATTAGCAGATAAAGGGTACTGATCAATAACATCAAGTATTACAAACAGAGGAGCTAACATCAGTTCAGTTAGGTCGCTCCGTCGTATCTGACCTTTTTGCGACCCCATGAATCCCAGCATGCCAGGCCTCCCTGTCCATCACCAACTCCCAGAGTCCACCCAAACCCTTGTTCATACAGTCGGTGATGCCATCCAGCCATCTCATCCTCTGTCTTCCCCTTCTCCTCCTGCCCCCAGTCCTTCCCAGCACTAGGGTCTTTTCCAATGAGTCAACTCTTCGCATGAGGTGGCCAAAGTACTGGAGTTTCAGCTTCAACATCAATCCTTCCAATGAACACCCAGAAGTGATCTCCTTTAGGATGGACTGGTTGGATCTCCTTGCAGTCCAAGGGACTCTCAAGAGTCTCCTCCAACACCACAGTTCAAAAGCATCAATTCTTCAGCGCTCAGCTCTCTTCACTGTCCAACTCTCACATCCATACATGACTACTGGAGAAACTATAGCTGTGACTAGATGGACCTTTGTTGGCAAACTAATGTCTCTGCTTTTCAATATGCTGTCTAGGTTGGTCTTAACTTTCCTTAAGTGTCTTTTAATTTCATGGCTGCAATCACCATCTGCAGTGATTTTGGAGCCCAAAAAAATAAAGTCTGACACTGTTTCCACCGTTATTTGCCATGAAGTGATGGGACCAGATGCCATGACCTTAGTTTTCTGAATGTTGAGCTTTAAGCCAATTTTTTCACTCTCCTCTTTCACTTTCATCAAGAGGCTTTTTAGTTCCTCTTCACTTTCTGCCATAGGGGTGGTGTCATCTGCATATCTGAGGTTATTTGTATTTCTGCCTGCAATATAGATTCCAGCTTGTGCTTCTTCCAGCCCAGCGTTTCTCATGATGTACTCTGCATATAAGTTAAATAAGCAGGGTGACAATATACAGCCTTGACGTACTCCTTTTCCTATTTGGAAGCTATCTGTTGTTCCATGTCCAGTTCTAACTGTTGCTTCCTGACCTGCATACAGGCTTCTCAAGAGACAGGTCAGATGGTCTGGTATTCCCACCTCTTTCAGGATTTTCCACAGTTAACATCATGTGTGCCCTAATAAACTACACCATGTAAATAGTCATCTCACTACAATAGCCAGTCTTCAAAATTTTCCCTGGTGATGTCCATCTCCTAAAATTCATACCCTTAAGTAGTCCCTTCCCACACAGTATCAGGGCTGGTGTGCAGGACCAAAAGAATCGAGCAGAACTGACAGTATGTCAATTCTAGGATCATAAAGGGCATTGCAGCTTTTTTCCTTCCTACCTCCCTCTCTCCCCGATCATTTGCTCTGGCAGAGTGCCTTGAGGACAGGCAAAAAACTAAGACCTCCGACAACAGCCGCGGGAGTAAGTCATCCTGAAAGCAGATCTCCCAGCCCCAGTCAAACCTTCAGATGACTTCAGCCCTGAGTGATGGCTTCACTGCCACCCATAAGAGACTTGCCACTAGAACCATCCAGCTAAGCCACTCCCAGACTGCTCACCTTCAGAAACTAAGGAAGATAATAAATGCTCTAAATTGCTAAGACTGGGATTCTTCTGTTACACAGCAATAGATAACTGAACCTTGATCTGATCAAATCTTGAGAGCCATCTACCAATTTATACTAAAAAAAAAAAAAATGCAGAGAAGGAGTTTAAATAACATAAGGATATACTCAGGGCTTCCCTGGTGGCTGAGACAGTAAAGAATCTGCCTGTAATGCAGGAGAAGCAGGTTAGATCCCCGGGTCGGGAAGACCTCCCGGGAGGAGGAAAAAGCAACCCACTCCAGTACTCTTGCCTGGAGAATTACAAGGACAGAGGAGCCTAGCAGGCTACAGTCTATGAGATCTAAAACTGCTGATACAACTGAGCGACTATCACCACAACCACAACAAGGATATACTCAGCAAAATCTAGGCAATCAGAAATTCAACAGGAAAAAAACAAATTCAAAAGAAGAAAGGCAAAGCAACTGATACTTAAAAAGTACATAAAATACATAGCAACCAAACTGTAATGTGTGAATCTTGCTTGGATCTGAGTCAAATATTTTTTAAAAAAGAGAAGCAACAGAAAGAACTAGAAAATTGAATGGTGACTGTGTATTTGGTGCTGCTAAAGGAATTACTTTAGTTTTTCTACAAGGAACTGTGTTATGTGGGGCTGGGGCAAGGGATGGGATTTGAAATAGTTCTTATCTTTTAGAGATACTTAAGGAAATCATATGCTGCCTGGTATTTGCTTCAGAACAACGTGGAGGAAGAAAGTATCAGTAACTGGAGATATGAACGAAACAAAAAAAAAACGTAGTTTTTCTGTCTGTTTGCTTTATCTCTCTATTTTTAGCTGTGCTGGGTCTCCACTGTGGTGCGGCTGTTTCTCTTAGTTGTGGTGCAGGGGCTTAGCTGCTCCACAGCACAAAGAATCCTCCTCAGGGATCTAACCCTCGACTCCTGCACTGGCAGTTGAATTTTACCACTGAGCCTCTAAGGAGGCCCCCCAAAAAGCAGTTTCACTAAAAGTGGATCAAGAAAATGATAACCTAAACTGGTGACTAGAATCAGAACAGAATCCTCTAAGCACAAGAGACTTTCTCCCAATTATAGCTGTGCCTCTTACTCAAAATCTCTCCTTCAAGCAAAGATACAGAGTTCTGCGTCTCCAGGCTGAAAAGAACACACATGTATCCTTTTAAATTTGAGAGGCAGTTATTAAGTCATAAGCTGAAATTACTATCTAAATACATATTAGGTCTATTTGGGATGAAAAAGTTTTGGAAATGCACAATGATAATGGTTGTACAACACTGTCAAGGTACTTAACACTACTGAATCATACACTTAAAAGTGGTAAATGTTTTGCTATGTATTATTTTACCACAGTAAAACTAGGTATGTTACATACACAATGTATTAAAAAGCATAATTTCACCTTGTATAAAAATATACAAATTGACTATGAAGAATTTAATGAAAAAATACTGTAATAGAGGGCATTTTAGTGTAAAATGAAGCAATATTTATCTGCAAAAAGGACAATTACTATTTTAAAAAGCAGTGAAGTATTTGCAACAGGTATTTTTCAAAGGAAAATGCTTTTTATAAAATACAAAATTTATTTTATTACATAAAAATGAGAAAACTCCAAATAACCTAAAGAAAAGTAGATGAGTTTATCGAATAAGAAAATACAAATGCCCTTTAAACATTTAGGTGGGTGAGGCTAAAGTTTACTCTCACTCCTAATATTTAAGATGCAAATATAAACTTTAATAAAATGTATACTAGAAAACTCACCATAGCACTCTATTGTTATATGCAACATATCCATTAATGACTAACTGATTAATTATACAAATGATTATCTGCTTTAATAAAAGAACTCGATCTGCATGAGCTGATATAAAACCATTTTCAAAATGTAATGTTAAACATAACTAGGGACAAAACAATTTTTTTTTGTACTAGGTACAAAACAATGCTACTACATGTGCTTATAACAATAGCAAATATGTAAATTCTGAAGATACATAGATATGTTTGTAAATATACACAAAAGGAAATGGTAACAGTGACTGCCTCTGAGAAAGGAATTAGGAAAGAAAAGAAGGTGAAAGGAACCTTCACAGCCTTTGGAAGAGTTTGAATTTTGTTAGCCATCTACATGTATTACCAATTATTTAAAAAGTAAGAAAAAAATGTTCTTAAAAAAAGAGGGAGGGACTTCCCTGGTGGTCCAGTGGCTAAGACTCTGAGCTCCCAATGCAAGGGAGCCAGGTTTGATTCCTGGTCAGGGAACTAGACCCCACATGCCCCAACTAAGACCCAACGCAGCCAAATAAATAAATAAAAATAATTTAAAAAAAAAAAAAAGAGGGAAAGAACCTTACATGTGACCTAACGTAGAAGGTTAAATAAAATGCCCAAGACTACCAACAAGATCCAAAATACAATTCTCTTGCTTTCCAAGCCTTTATTGTTTTGCTTTAGACTAGTCTGTAAAACAAGTAATAACACAGTCTACAACCTAATGTTGAGTTCCATGACTGACTCAGAAATGTAACCAGAAACACTGCCAATCATACCCTCCAGACACATGGTGGGCTATTCTTCATGTGCTGTGAGTCTGTAACTAAGAGCTCCCATTTCAAAATACAAGAAATATGAGTAACATAAAGAACGTTAACGCTCGCTTCCAACATTTAGACGTTCATCATGAGCCACATAAAGTACCTCGGTGACGGTTCAAAAAGTGCAACTTACTGTAAAAATGGGGTAAGAGGGGCATGGCAGGCAAGGCATTCAGGAGTTCCTTCTTTTTCACCCAAAGGCCCTTCTTAAGTGAGTACTTTGCCTACTTGATACCACATGATGTCTTGTACTTTTCTATGGCAGGCAGTTCCTTTGCTCTCATATAAACAGAAGAAACTTAATGTACCAAAGTTCTTCATGTTCCATAGTTCACAATTCCATTTGTAACACACATTTATACAATTTTAAAGCAAATAATCTCACTAACTGAAACTATCTCCCAAGAATTCATTTAAATCCTTCCCTGGATTACTCCAGCCTCAAGCCATCTCCCCTTCCTCTGAACTAAAAATAATTATTCGTACAATTTATTTAGCAATTAATCCTGCTTTGCTTTGTTAAACCTCTTTCATTATTCTCTGAAATGTTATTTAAATCTTCTCTGCTTATCTAACTTTCATGTTTATTTCTCATCTCTCCAAACAGACTGTAAATAAATTCCTTGAGAGAATGAGATAAGGCCTTATATTGTTTTGTATCCATACAAAAATACAAACAGGGCTTCCCTGATAGCTCAGTTGGTAAAGAATCCTCCTGCAGAAGACCTGGGTTCAATCCCTGGGTTGGGATGATCCCCTGCAGAAGGGAAAGGCTACTCACTCCAGTATTCTGGCCTGGAGAATTCCATGGACTGTACAATCTATGGGGTCGCAAAGAGTCAGACACAACTGAACAACTTTCACTTTCAAAAATACAAACAGGGTAGCTGGCATTTAGTAAATATAAAATTTTTTTATTTAAAAAAAAAAGCAGTCACATTAAGAAAATATTTAAAGCCAGGCCAAGTAAGAACCTTCCAGCCAGAGCTGACAGGCCAATGTACTGTTTTGTTGCCCTGATTCCTGAAGCAATGTGGGGTGGTTAAAAAGGCCATGGCCTCAATTTGGATCCTCTAGCTTGAGAACCTATGAACTTATCCCATAAATTTCAGTTTCTTCATCTCTAAAATAAGAATAATAATGCCTACCTAACTCTATGATCATTAAATGAGAGTTTATGTAAAATCCAATGTATTACTGCTGGTATGCCTTAAAGATTCTTAGACTTTTTTCACTGTTTTTAATTCAGGTATAGTTGATTTACAATAGAAATTCTTAAGATTTTTTTTTCCTGTTTCTACATATTTGAAATCAGAATGTGCTATTGACAGTTGGCAGTTTCACCTTTTCTTATGTACTGGTAGATAAAATAATGCATTGTATATCATGGCATGTTAAACTTGATTAAATCTGATAACAACTGGCAGCTGTCCTTCCTCTGTCATACTCATTCAAAGAGCAACATGCAGATCGGAAACTCACTCAGCAGTAAGATGTACATGCCCCCTAATCCAAAGTGCCTAGCACTTCGGCATATAGTATATGCTCAATAAATAGGAACTGTTGCTACTGCCGCTCTGAATTCCTTCAATATTTGAATACAAACTATGTGCATGCCATTATTCTCAGCACTAAAGATCTAGCAGTGAACAAAATAACTACCTACCAGCCCTCAGAGAGTTCATATTCTATCCTCCGGGACACAAGAAGGAAAAACCAAGAAGCACAAATGAGTTAACAGACTGCCTCCAAAACTGAAAAAGCAAAGCGAACCAGACAGACACTAAGACACAATACTTCCTAGGCAACACTACACTGCTTACATTTTCTTTAGAAAAAATCTGAGCAGAAACACAAAATGATGTCCTAGAAACAAAGCAGGGCATCTAAACTTTTTTCCCCCCTTATTTAAGTTAAGAGCTTCCCTGGTGGCTCAGCTGGTAAAGAATCCACCTGCAATGTGGGAGACCTAGGTTCAAGTCCTGAGTTGCGAAGATCCCCTGGAGAAGGGAATGGCTACCCACTCCAGTATTCTGGCCTGGAGAATTCCATGAACTGTACAGTCCATAGGGTCTCAAAGAGTCGGACACAACTGAGGGACTGTTTAAGTAAAGGTTTGGGAAAAAGGAGAAAAGCCAGAACAGATGCTAGAAGTAAAAAGGAAAATAAAAGGGGGGGGGGAGGAGAGAGGGAAGGACAGATGCCAGTATGCCAAAGTACAGCTAAAGCAGGCATTTACTTTAAGGTTTTCCTCATATCTTGCTCTCAAGCCTGAGGAGTATAAAATTAAACAACATTTACTGAAGGCCCACAAAGTACTCAGATAGTTATTAGCCTCAGAGCACATTTCATAAATTCAGCACAATCCAGTAAAAGGATGCTCACTACCTAGTTAGGAAGACTAATTCTAATGAAACAATTTGTTATATATAGCATCTTGTGGTGTATTCCAAGCACCAAGCTGGGCAGAGTAGACTAGAGACTTGGTGAAAGAAGTAATCACGAGTTCAAACGAACAAGAAAAACACATAATAAAGCAGCCAGAACTGAACCTTGGATGGGCAGTTTGACAAGAAAGAAAAATGAAACCAAAGATCTCTAGTAGCTTAAGCCAAAAGCTTTTGAGTCACCCCTGATTCTTCCCTCCTCCTCTCTCACCAGGCCCCACCCCACCCTGCCATGGCCCCACCCTGAATCCATTACAAAATTCTGCTGGCTTTCTCTGAGTATATGCAGAATTTGACCACTTCTTATCACCTCCTCTGCCACCACCAAAGTCCAAGCCACTTTTCCTGGGACCTGAACTACTGGAATACCCCTTAAGAGGTCTCCCTACCTCTTGCTCTTATAGGCTACTTTTCATAAAGCAGCTGGAAGTATCTCCATAAAGCCTAACTCAGTTTATTTGCTCTCCACTAAAACCCTACAGTGCAGGAGGCGCGACTGTGTGTGCATGCATGCACATGCGTGTGCGAGTGTATGTGTGTGCACGCGCATGCATGTACAAGCACAAAGGAAAACAAGTGGGAAGAGACACACAAAACCTTCAATAATGGATGATGAGGTATGCTGGTAATCTATATTTGTTCCTTGGTACAGTAAAGCGTTCTCCTTTGTATTTTTCTGTATTTTCCACATAAGTATAAAATTACTTTTATAATTTAAAAGATGAAATGCTTTAAAAAAAAAAAAAAAGGCAATGGAAAGGGGTGGAGAACAATAGTCACAGATCTTTTTGGAATATCAAAAAATAGAAAACCTGCAGCAGTTTGTCACTTTGCTCAAAGCAAAAGCTGAGTACGTTACAACTGACTACAAGGCCCCACTGTCACCTCTCCGATTTTCGATTTTCTCTGACCAGCACCACTTTGCTCACTGCGCTCTGGCACACTGGCCGCCATGCTCTCCTCAAGCACACTAAGAACACTCTCCCACCAAGGGCCTTCCCACAAGCTGCTCCCTCCACACCCAGGCTCCCCACATCCACCAGTACCCACAAGGCTTACTTCCTGGACTCTCTGCTCAAACTTCACTTCCTCAGAGAAGGTTACCATGACTATTCATCTAAAATGCTAACCCCACAACACACATACACACCAGCTTCCAGTTCCCTTATGCAGCCTTTTTCCCCCATAGCCATTCTGCTCACTAGTTTATCCCTAACATCTAGGGAAAAGCCCAACACGTGGCTAGCACTCAATAAATCTCTGTAAAATAAATTGAAACATGAAGGTAGAAATAAGAGTTCAAAGATTTGGGAAAGTGTGAGGATATGTGTGTCTGATGGTTCAAAAACTAAAAGAAAATCAATCTGACAGAAGCAGAGAAGCTTGGCGCAAAGAAGCCTTCCAAAAATAAAAGACTTGGTTAACAGTGAGCAATTAGAAAAAGTGACAGACCTGAAGGATGGAAAGTTGACAAAGGAAAAAAGGGTATGAGCCAGAAGAAAATTTAGGCTGAGAGGAAAGGGATCAAATAGTCAGAGACAGAATGAGGGCTGAGAAGAGGAAGTGTACAAAGAGGACAGGAGGAGGGTTAGAGATACAGGAGAGGTCAGGAGGAAGGGAGAGACAGCACAAGGGAAGAGCAGCGGGTCACAGGCCGGGGTGGAGGCCACTGTTATGTCACAAAGTTGTTCCTGTTCAAACCTAAGAGCCAACAGTTCTGAAAAAGATATATGTCATATGTCTTTATTTCCAAAACGTGACTTACAAGTCCTAAAACATATAAAGATATGTATGTATATCTGTTTTATCATTTTGAATGCTCAAATTCCCCACTGGAGAAGTAAGTTTAAATTCACAAAATCTGAATTTTTCAGTTTCATTCCTTAATACCACCGTTAGGCATTTGCCATGGAAGAGGTGAAACAAGGTGGAAGTGGGCAATTACAGTGCACATGTAATCACTCTTCATCATACAGCTTCGCCAGCAAACAGAACTGGGCGACCTGGACTTCCCCCATTAGGAAAAGAGTATAATGCAACTGTTAGTCTTTAAATTTGAAATAGCAAAATAAAAACACAATTACTAGTTTTAATATAAGGCCTCCTTGGTTCTTTGAAAGATTAATAGGAACCTGAAATTGAGACTAAAATGTTTCTTGAATCACACCAAATATTGAGATTGAGGAAGTTTTTAAAACTTTGTTTTAATTTTCTGAGCAATCTTCAACACAGTATAAAATCCTCTAAAATAAAATTTTACAAATATTGTGACTAAAATAATTTTATAAATCTATATTCTCCGATGTGTAATATATCTACTAAACATTTAAAAATCAAAATTCACCTAGAACAGAAATTTTGGAATCAAGATTTTTAAATAACTTTGCAAGTTCAGTGTTATAGCCATACTATTCAGGCAGAGATAAAACAAACATACAGTATAGTGTGTGAACTTATGCACTGCTCTCTAAAAGCCGGCCAGATGCCATTTTATCACTGATAGAGTAGCTTCAAATTCCACTCAGAGTGCAACTGCAGTGGCACTGAATCCAGCAGTTTAAGCATGCCTGCATGTTATTATGGGAAATAGTGGAAAATTTCACAGGCTGACATCCAGAATGTCTGCGGTTCTTTTTCATATTTCTTTCTTCCTGCAAAGCTGTTATTAGAACAGTAGTTGGATTTTTTTTTTAAAGCTGGAAATTTCCACTGATTTTTTAAAATAAGCCTTCTTAAATGTAAAGTGCAAAACATTCCAAAGTTATAGCATGACAGAAAGAATAAATCAAAATCAGAAAATAATTAAAATACTTATCTTCAAATCAGGGTAAGGGAACTGGTAAATAAATTGAGGTGTCACTCTATTCTGGTAAGAAAAAAAGTGTCCAGGAAAATGCTGAGGTGATTTAAGGTTACAATAATGTAATATATAAATACTAAATGTGAAAAATAGCACTTTGTGAAGCTGCTGTTTGATCATACGCTTAGAGAGGAGGCATTCAAAAGCTGACACAACCAGTAGAACAGTTACGCACAGAAATCTTGAAAAGACAGACAGTATAGCTTGGTGAGAAAGGAACACATTCCAAACTAAGGTGAGCCATGAAGATTGGGTTTTTCAGTAAGGGTTAGAGACAGAACAATGACAAGCCTCACAGGTACGATTCAGAGTTTTTGGCACCTTCTCATTAGGATTATCCCAGACCAAAATATTTGAGGCTTTCATCTTATTTGTAAAAATAAATGAGAATATAAACAAGGACTTACTGTTTCATTTTTATTAAAGAGGTAAAAGGATCTAGTTCCAAACTACCTAAAAATGAAAAATGACTTATAATAGTTAAATACAAGGGCAAATAATTTTCTATGTTTAAGAACTGATATGGCCCAAGTTAACAATTTGTTTCTTTGCATTTATATGAACTAAGAAATGGGATCTATAATACATGTCTATGTAACTGTTACTCAAGCTCTGAAATGCTTGCTATCCCCCAAGACATTTATATGACCAAAAACTTGAGCGTTAATACAAAGACATCGCTAATAACTATTAAAGATCTGTACCACCGAAGATTGGGATACTGGGAGAAAGTATTAGGAAAACATCTGACAAAAAAATGTATATCCAGAATATACATTAAAAACATCAAAAAAACAAACTTCTTAAAACGCAACAGAAAAATGGGAGAGGAGGGGAAGCTATATTGATATAAAACAGATCAGCACAACTAACATCTTTACTCCTGGACATATATCTGGAGAAAACCATAATTCAGAAAGATACATGCACCCCGATGTTTACTGCAGCACTATTTACAATCACCAGGATATGGAAGCAACATAAATATTCATTAGTGGATGAATGGATAAAGATACGGCACATATATTCCATGGAATATTTGTTGTTCAGTCACTAAATCGTGCTCAACTTTTTCCGAGCCCAGGGACTGCAGCATGCCAGGCTCCTCTGTCTTCCACTGTGTCTCAAGAGTTTGCTCCAATTCACATCCATTGAGTTGGTGATGTTATCTAACCATTTCATTCTGTGCTGCCCCCATCTCCTCTTGCCTTAAATATTTCCCAGCAGCTCTTCATATCCTAAATGGAATATTTCTCAGCCATGAAAAAAAAAATCCACGAAATAATCCCATTTGCAGCAACACAGACGGACCTAGAGATCGTCATACTTTGTGAAGTCAAAGAAAAACACTGTATGCTATCACATGTGCAATTAAAAAAAAAAATGGTACAAGTAAACTTATTTCAAACCAGAGTCACAGTTGCAGAAAACAAACTTATGGTTACCAAGGGGGAAAGAATAGGGGAGGGATAAATTAGGAAACTGAGACTGGTATACACATTTCTATATGTAAAACAGACAACTAATAGGAACCTATTGTATAGAACAGGGAACTCGACTCAATACTCTGTAATGACCTAAATGGGAAAGAATCTAAAAAAGAGTGGCTAGATGTGTAATTGATTCACTGTGCTGCACGCAGAAACTAACACAATACTGTCAGTCAACTATAGCCCAGTAAAAATTTTTTAAAAACTAACATCTTACTTAATGTTGAAAGAGTGAATACTTGCCCACTAAGGCTGAGAACAAGACAAAGTTATCTCCCCAAATCGAACAAATTGGTCAAATTATCAATGCAATCAAAATCAAAATCAACACATTCTACTGGAAGCACAGCCATTACAGTAAAGCCAAAAGAAGAAGATGACACATACGGCTTGGAAAGGAAGAGACAAAACTGACCTTTATTCAGAAACAACACGATCACCGATGTACACTATCTTCCTAATCAAACTATCTCAAAGCTACTAAAACAAGTGAGTTTGGCAAGATACTAGGTGAATATACAAAACTCAGTGATACTTACATACACCAGTTACTGAAAGTTGAAATTTTAAAAATACCATTTTCAATCACATTTTAAAAATATAAAATTTAGGGACCTCCCTTGCAGTCCAGTGGTGAAGGCTCCATGCTTCCACTGCAGGCGGCATGGATCCAATCCCTGGCTGGGGAACTAGAATCCCACATGCTGTGAGGTGTGGCAAAAACAAAAAAACTTACACACATATATATGTTTCAGTGATAAAAGCTTTTACAAGACTGTATACTGACTGCTACAAAACACTGAAGACAAATTCAAGAAGACCTAAATAAGTGGAGAGAGATATAACACGTTCATGGAATAGAAGACAGTATTTTAAGAAATCAATTCTCCCCAACTGATCAACTGATTCAATGCAATCACAATGAAGATCACAACAGACATTTTGCAGATATTAACAAGATTTTAACAATATATAGAAATGCAAAGGACCAAGAGTAGCCAAAATAATTTGGGGGAAAAGAAGAGTTGGAGGACTTCCCCTACGTGATTCCAAAGCTTAAGTAGAGACAGACTGAAATATGCATCAACGGAACAAAAGAGATACAAAAACTGACCTACACGTATTTGTTTGACTATCTGAATTTCAACAAAGGTGCCAAGTCAATTCAATGGGGAATGTAAAATCTTTTCAACAAATGGTGCTGGAAAAGTTCAATACAATATACCAAAATATGAACCTCATCCCTATCTCACATCATATAAGACAATTAACTCAAATAGGTTACAGACCTAAATTTAAGAGCTAAAGTTATAAAATTTCTAGGGGGCGGAATGAGAAAAATCTTTGGCAAATATTTTTCAAACACAACACAAAAATCAATATACTGAATTCCAGTAACAGTAAAAACTTCTGCTCTTCCAAAGCAGACCACAGACTAAAAGTAAATATTTCTAAAATACATATCTAAAAAAGGTTTTGGGTCTAGAATAAAAGAAGTCTTACAGCTCAGTAAGATAAACCCAACTTAAAAATGGGCAAAAGATACGAACAGACACTTCACCAAAACAGATACACCAATGGCAAGTATGCACATGAAAATATTTTCAACATCACTAGCCACTGAAAAACTCAATCACAAATGAGCTACTACTATATACCCACTAGAATAGCTAACATTAAAGAGACTGGCCATACCACATGCTTGTGGGGATGTGAAACAACCTGAACTATCACACACTGCTGGGAGAAATATACAATGATACAATCATGCTGAGAGACAGGTGGCAGTTTCTTAAAATTTTTAAATCTTACACACTCCTTGGCTTGGCATCCCAGACTTTCACATACCTTCTCCCCATCCCTGGGTTCAGTGAAGTAAACAGTATTTGGAAAATTGAAAAAAAAAAAAAAAACCATACACACACACTTTGGGAATAACCCAGTCATTCCATTCCTGGACATTTACTCAAAAGAAATAAAAGCATGTGCACACACACAAGGCCTTGCAGCATAAATGTCATAAAATCTCTATTTCTGATAACCAAAAACTAGACACAACCCAAATGTCCATCAACAGGTGAATGGATGAATAGCAATATACCTATACAAAACAACAGTACTAGACAATAAAAAGAAATGAAATTATTAATATATGCAACATGAATGAATCTCAAAATCACTATAAGTGAAAGAAGCCAGCCCTAAAGAAAAAATACATACTGTAGGTATAATTCATTTATAAAAAGCTCTCAAAAATAAAGCTAATCTTTATTGCCTGAAGATGGGGGAGGAATGGATTACAAAGGAATACAAGAGGGATCAGATTTTGGACTTCAGAGGTAACAGATACTTAGACTAAATATAATTATAATGGGTTCATGGGTAGACACATTTATTAATACATCAAAACCCAAATTGTACAATTTAAATATATGCAATTAATTGTCAATTACACCTCAAAGTTGAGAGAAAAATGCAAGAAAAAAGGAAAATTATGGCAAACTATAGTGAGAGCAATCAGAACAGTGGATGATTGAACACAAAACCCTGAAGAGGCCTGAAGGCAAATGAGCAAGAACTTTCTGGGGTGATGGCAATCTTCTATATTCTGATTGTAGTGATAAGTAAAACTGGTTACACTCATCAAAACTCAAGCTGCACACTTAAAATGACTGAGTTTTACTATAAGAAAATTATACCTCAATAAAGCAGATTTCTAAAATTTAAAAGAGCGCATCCAAATGTTATCTAGGTACCTTTTAAACATCTTCAAATATACTAAAGGGAATAAATATATACAGTTACAACATATTATAGTCTATCACCTCATTCAGTTCAGTTCAGTCACTCAGTCATGTCCAACTCTTTGCAAGCCCATGAACGGCAGCACGCCAGGCCTCCCTGTCCATCACCAACTCCCAGAGTCCACCCAAACTCATGTCCACTGAATCGGTGATGCCATCCAGCCATCTCATCCTCTGTCGTCCCTTTCTCCTCCTGTCTTCAATCTTTCCCAGCATTAGGGTCTTTTCCAATGAGTCAGCTCTTCGCATGAGGTGGCCAAAGTACTGGAGTTTCAGCTTCAACATCAGTCCTTCCAACGAACACCCAGGACTGATCTCCTTTAAGATGGACTGGTTGGATCTCCTTGCAGTCCAAGGGGCTCTCAAGAGGCTTCTCCAACACCACAGTTCAAAAGCATCAATTCTTTTTCAGTGCTCAGCTGTCTTTACAGTCCAACTCTCACATCCATACATGACTACTGGAAAACCATAGCCTTGACTAGATGGACCTTTGTTGGCAAAGTAATGTCTCTGCTTTTTAATATGCTGTCTAGGTTGGGTCATAACTTTCCTTCCAAGGAGTAAGCGTCTTTTAATTTCATGGCTGCAGTCACCATCTGCAGTGATTTTGGAGCCCCAAAAAATAAAGTCAGCCACTGTCTCCACTGTTTCCCCACCTATTTGCCATGAAGTGATGGGACTGGATGCCATGATCTTAGTTTTCTGAATGCTGCGCTTTATGTCAACTTTTTTCTCTCCTCTTTCACTTTCATCAAGAGGCTCTTTAGTTCTTCTTCACTTAATCTACGCTAACTCTAATGATAAAGAATCTGCCTGCAATGCAGAAGACCCAGGTTAAATTCCTGGGTTGGGAAGATCCCCTGGAGAAGGAAATGGCAACCCACTCCCGTATTCTTCTTTTTTTAATTATTGATGTATGTACTTATTTCGGCTCTGCCAGGTCTCTGCTGCACAGGCTCTCTCTATTGCAGAGACCGGGGCTGGCTACTCTCGAGGTGTGGTGTGAGGGCTTCTCATTGCGGCAGCCCCTCCGTGTTGCAGAGCACAGGCTCCAGGGCTCTCAGGCATCAGGAGTTATGGCAAGAGGGCCCTAGAGCACCTGGGCGTCAGCAGGTGTGGGGCACCAGCCCAGCTGCTCCTCAGCACGTGGGATCTTCCCGGACCAGGAACTGAACCCATGTCCTGCATCGGCAGGCGGATTCTCAACCACTGAAGCACCAGGGAAGTCCCACTCCAGTGTTCTTGCCTGGAGAATTCCATGGACAGAGGAGCCTAGCAGGCCCCCATCCATGGGGTCACGAAGAGTCGAACTCAACTAAGTGACTAACACACACACATACAAACACACACAGACATACCAGTATGACATCCTAACTTTATCTTTTTTACATTTTTATATTTTTGTCTTATGTTAAAAGGAAAAAAAGCACTACAGGAAATACATGAAACATTTTTAATTTCTCAAATTAAAAAATTTGATACCACAGCATACTCAGAGATGGGGGAAACAGGAACTTCACTGGTAAATGGATACCTCTAAAGGGAGTAAGCTGCAGTATCTATAAAAAGTTTAAACTCATAGTGTTTAAAGTACCATTCTCCAACCACAAATTTTTACATACTTTATAACAAAACATGGGAACAAAGACGTATGTATGAATACACTTACAGTTGAAGTTGGATAAATCATGACACATATTCATACAGCAGAATACAGTGTAACCATTAGAAAGAAAACAGTTATGAAACCTCTTCAAGATCATTTAAAAAGTATACACAGAATACTAGGGAGTAAAAGTCCAGAATAGGGCTTAAGCGCCAATTACGTAGGTGTGTTCATTTTACGAAAATTTATCAGACTGTACTGTGCACTTTTCTGAGTGATATTACACTTCAATATAAAGTTTACCCCCAAATGTGGGAGGAATACATTAAGCTTAAACCTTTTTAAGTACATGCATTTATATGCCTAGAGTAACAATGGTCACCTTTGGGCAAGGGAAAGAGAAACGGCTGACAGACAGCTGAGGAAGGTGCCTCAATTTCCACTGTATACCCTTTTGGTACCTTGTGAATTTGCCCCATGGGCACCAGCTATATGTTTTAAAAAATATTCCTGAGCTGAGACCATCAGCAACTATATCCATGTATGAGTTGGAATTTTTTTTAATACAGAAATGAACTCGAGGCAGAGATATGATTTAGGTCTATAATAGTTCTTCATAACCCAATTTCAAATTTTATATTCATTACAAGTTTCGTTTTCACTGCCTTTATAACCAGTAAACAGTTTAAATTTCAACCTAGAAAATAAATTTCAAAAGACTCACCTTTTCTATTTTGAATAGGGCTTTGTGCAAGACTTCATCTGAAGAAGGAAAAAGGGCTCTACATCGAAAAACCCAGACTATTAAATGAAATCATGTACATTAAGCACACAACAATGAGCAGGCACACAGGTTCCTGATAAACGGTAGTTTTTAGCTTCTATATCTAAGAATATGTATCAGACACAGGGAATAGAATTCTACTGGAGTAAAAGGGGGAAAGTAGAGCAAAAAAGGCAACCCACTCCAGTATTCTTGCCTGGAGAATCCCATGGACACAGGAGCCTGACAGTCTCCAGTCCATGGGGTCGCAAGAGTCAGACACAACTTAGCAACTAAAGAGAGAGAGCAAAAAACGACAACAGCAACTAAAGTATGAGATATACAGATATGGGAACTCCCTGGTGGTTAGGACTCCAGCCTCTCACTGCAGAGGGCCTGGGTTCAATCCCCGGGGCGGGGGTGGTATAGAAAAATAGAAACTGAAGAGACGGCTGTAATCACAAGTCTAGAATATCCTCTAACAGTAGTAGCCTAGGGGAGATAGGGGGTAGCTCTAATGACCAAAGGCCTAGGGTACAAGGAGCCTTACTTTTACTTTTTCACATACACCTTTTTAAATGATTTTTTTTAATATTGTAATTTTAGGTTAAGTAAGCACCACAGAATAAAAGAGGTGGGCAAGGGAGATTACAAGCAATAATGAGTCCCCTTCAAATCTACTCCATCTCTTCCATGAAGTTTCCCTAACAATTCCAGTTGAAAATTGCCTTTTCTTCCCTGAACTTCTGAACCACTTATTTACGTTGCTGCAGCTATGCTTTTTCAATTACACTCATTTCTCATCTAGATTATAAACTCCTAGATCACAAAGGGATAGTAAAGCCCAGAACATTTAGCACAATCCCTTGAAGAACAGTGGCACTGGATAAAAACATCTAACTTACAAGACCGTTCGCCCAGTCCAAGGGCAAGTGGCAAACAAAAATGTGGTATTTTAAAGCCCAGACAAGATTCATCTGGGCCAACTCTACGAGGGAGACCTGAGTCCTAAGCAAATCCCAAGGACTCTAATTTTATCTCAATTTCCAGGTAGAAAATTGGATTTAGAGTTGAACTCTGGAAACTTCCACATTCAAACACCAAACATTTGGGGGGACTTACAGTGAATATAACTGAAAAGAGGATTTTTAAAGCTTACAAAAAGGTACAGTCCCTATCTCAAAGAATAGACAATCTGACTGAATTTGTCGTCTCAATCAGTGAATACAGACTCCTATACATGGAAGGAGATAATTAAGATTCATATCAGGAACGAACAATCAGATTTTCAGTTGTGGTAGCCTGGAAAATTTACTGAAATGAGACAGGATCTAGGCTGCGCCTTATGACCAGACTAGACAGCACAGCAGAAAGACAAAAAGAAAAAAAAAAATAGCATGACTAAAACAAGCAGTAACAGCAGTGGAAAAGACAGCTTTTTTTAAAAAAGGCTATGATAAGAACTGAGTATTAGGTTATGGAATTTGGGTTGTACTCTGTAGATTTTTTAGCAAGTGTGTTCAAAATGTTTAAAAAATTTCAAAATGGCAGAAAAACAGAGAATTAGGGAAAGGGTAGAGACTTAATTGAAAAGTTATTATAGTAACCTAGGGCCTGGACTAGTTTTAGAAACTGGAATGTAAATGTATTTAAGAATAAAACATCAAGAGGATTCTGCAAAACCAAAAGCATTTATTCAACAACATAACTGAATTTTTAAATAATCAACTTTCCTGGCAGTCTGGTGGTTAAAACTCTGAGGGGTCAATGCAGAGGGCCAGGGTTGGTCAGGGAACTAAGATTTCGCACACCACGGGACACGGCCAAATAAATAATCAAGTCGTGAAATGTTTTACCTCTGCACGCTTGCTAATGATTTCCCACCAACAGGAACTGTGCTCTCTCCATAATAAAAATCATGGTCATTCTTCAAAGCCCTGCCTCCTGATCACCTGGTCAGAGGTAGCCCCTTTCTTACTCTGAACTTCTCCAAGATCTTCACAGGCAAAACAGATTACCTTGTTGTGAAGTGATGTGAATACCTGATTGATTGTGTGCAGTTGGAGGTCAAAACCTTTTAACTCTCAGAGTGCCTTAAATAGTACAAGCTTAATAAACAGCGTTTAAGTATGTGTGTTTATGGAGGAGTGGGCAGCAGCCAAGCAGTGGCCAATTAAAGAAGATTGAAGCTTAAGGCCTCAGAGCTAAGAAAATGGTGCTATGAAAGTCAGTTTTAAAAGTCACACGTGGGAGCCATTTTGTAGATGGCTTAAAAAGGGAGACAGAAGGTTACTGGGCAAGTTCATGATTTCAGGTTCTCCTAATTGGGGACTCATACACCTAAGGCTTCCACCATTCTAGATGTGGTTATGCACTCTGAAAGCAGCCTCCTGGATTAATGTTACTGATTCCCAATGAAATTATTTTTAAAACTTAATATAGTAATAGTCTTGTCTCTTACAAAAAGATACCAGTGACCCTCCCAAGAGATGTACCATGTGTATGGAGTTATTTTGCTCACTGATAAAAGTTAAGATTTTCCTAGATGCAGCCAGGTACTTGCTCTGACAGCAAAGGAACCAACTCTCTTGGATGAAGGTATTGTCATAAAACCACCACCCCAGGCAGGTTAAAAAAAGAAGAGAGAGATGAGTCTGGATGGAGCAGAGAGTGTGTAGACTAAATTTAGACACAATCTGCTTCAGAGAAAACTGGGTGATCCTTAAAACAGTTTTGAATACAGTTGCCAAATTTCAATCTAGAAACAAAACCAAGCTGATGTAGCTACACTACAGAGTGACTTAAATTCAATAATCCATTTCACTGATGACAGCTTTACTGGGAGTAAAGAAAATATGACTTCATTTTCTTACACCAGAAGGAAGAGGTTGAAGAGTCTCTCCCTCCCTGCCCCACCCCATACACACACAAACTCACACACACACAAATTTTGCCCTTGTGGCATATATCACTATGATGAAGTCAAGATCTCAAAGTCTTCCTGTCCCCAGACTCATGAGCCAGCAAAGAAACCTGTATCTGCATATTACCTGGCACAAAGTGCTCAATCCATTCAATATCTGAAAAAAAAAAAAATTAAGGCCATTCTCCATATTTATATGATGAATTAAGCTTATAAGATTTTCTAATACAAGGAACCCTGGAAGATCACAGACTCCACCTCTTTGCACCTGGGGAGACCGATTTGCTCTCTCGGACTACAAACTTACAAATTATTCTCTAACTCTTCACTGGTACTATTCTTTTCAAAGTAACAAGCTAACAAACTACACTGCTCAGGTAACAAAGTGGGAAATTTTTAAAGGTTGTCTTTCACCTGTAGGGTTTTTTCCCTAGTTAGACACTGCTCAGGTAACAAAGTGGGAAATTTTTAAAGGTTTTCTTTCACCTGTAGGGTTTTTTCCCTAGTTAAAATTGTTTTAAACCTGAGCATACGATCACACAGCTCTTTCCACCAATATCAACTATCATTTATAAAAATATCGGTTTTAGGCCTTCAGATTTTGATAAACAAATATTTTCCCTCAAGGTAAAATTTGGTTTTAGATTTCACTTAAACAGAAGAGCAAAGAGTATTTACACTAACAGTCTCCCCCCCCTCCCCTTTTCTTGAGTGTTAAAACCCTTTCTTCCCCCTTCCCCAAGCTTTCTCCTCTTTTGTACTCAAGTTCTCAAATGCACAAGATGGAGGAACAATACCACAATACAACTGCAGGCTTCCTGCCTACTAGTCAGTCATTATTCTTAAGACTTGAGAACTTTGAAAACACTGCTTGGGTTGCTTTGAAATTCCCTCTTTCAGATTTTTTTCCCTCCTTCATGGGACATCTATTTAGAAGAATGACTTCAAAAATGTCTTGCTGCACCCAATCAAAGAGCTCTCAGCAAACTAAAAATGCTCGCTTTAGATATGACAGGAGGATGTAAATGCCTGAAGTGTGACAAATACCAATCCAAAGAAAAAAAGTGTATTTCTAGCAAACATTTAAGAACAGTATTTTTCTCGTATGTGTATTAATCCTATTTCTGAAAGATTCCATACTTATATAAAAGCATCTTAAAGATTAGATTACCAATGTGTTCTTTCTAACAATACCATACAGAGATCTAAAGATCTCAAACTACACTGAGCTGAACAGAAAAGGGTTACCTTAATTATTACTGACAAAGAAAAGGCCACACTAAAATGAAGCAATTTTACTTTTTAAAGTTTTCAGAGGCAGAAAAAAATTACCAGCAGCAGTCACCTGGAAACCTGGGGGATTTCCCATTTCCTCCCACCACACTTTGATCATGGCAGTAGTACTCACTAATAATCTTTTTTGGTTGCTGAGATAAACTTATGGAGCTACCCTAGAGGGAGAAAGGGGGGGGACAAATTATCTGCTCAGCTCACCAAAGGTTCCTTCCTTTTTAAAGGCAAAAGCACTAAAAATGAAGGGCAAAGAGAAACACACTGGCTCATGAGTAACAGCTTTCCAACTGTTACAATCAAAAGTGTGCCATAAACACAAATAAAATTTTTTTCCTGCATCTCTAACAAAAGCATAAAGACCAATTTATTTCAAAGGACAGTCAATAAAGCGAATCCCAGTACAACAAAATAATTTAGCCAGTCCCCTGGAGTTTGTTATAATGGGATTTAACCTGTACACTCAACATTCAATTAACCATGAGGCTTATCCTAATTGAGGATTATGCTGACTTCTGCAGTCCTTCCCCCTCTATCCATCTACCACTCCTCTCAGCTGCAGTAGCCACCAAAAGCAAAGCCCCAGGGAGCACTAGATTACCTATTACTATGTGATACCCAGGCCAAAATTCTCTCCTCATCCTGCGCATGATGAAGAGGTTAAGTTTAGCAATCTAGTCAGCCTACTTTCCAAAAAGTGAACTTTCAGAACCTCACCTGTAGCTCTAACTAAATAAATTTTGGAAGATCTCCTTCACAGGCGAACACAAAGTCACACTCTCTGGTAGAACACATCAATTAAAAATATTAACAGAAAAGAAAAAATAGGACACAGACATTCCTAATGAAAAATAGGAAAAGGACAAAAATGGAAAAACTAGCTCACTCTTCTTCGAAACAGGTAAAGCCTCTCTGCCAGTCAGGTTAGACTTCTTTCCTTTGCCTCCAAGCCACAATATTCACTACACAGGTAGTTTATTACTGCCCCCCTGTCACTTGACCTACCAAAGAAACTACCAAACTGAGTTTAATCCTGACAGAGTTGGGAACTGGCAGTATGTGGTCTAAGAAGATTATCCAGTTTGGGGCTAAATCAGCCTTCTAGACACTGCAGGTCTTCCGTTCAACTCCTGCTGTGTATCTTCTGGCCATTTTCCTGTTCATTTAACAACTCTCCACCAGAAGATAGGAAAGGGAAGGGCAATTAAACTCAAGTCAATTCCATCATTTGTTAGGGAGTTGAAAATAAGGTTAAGCTCTAGCTAAACTGCATCTTTAACTCAAAATAATCTTTTCTCAGAAAACCAATGGGCCAAATGAATTTACCTAACAATAATAAAGTGAAAGACTAAAGCTCATTACAACAGAGCCCCTCCTCCACCTTAAGTAAAATGTTCATCTTGTCATCTCCTCCCCCACTCCAAAAAGCACTCATAAAATGAAAGATGCCCCACATTTTACTGCAGCACTCAACCTCAATGCTGTGCCTGAGACTCTAAAGACAGACCTATCTCTTTAATGTGTTGAACTATGAGGAAAAAGAAAAGTTAGCACACATTTCCAATACTAATTTCCTGCTCCCAAAGCTTTAACCACTCAATAAAGCAAAAAAAGGAATATTCTACACCACAGAGTACAATGAATTCAAACCAAACTCGGATAGTTACTCCCTGGTTTAACCTTCAAGAAACTGCAGCCCCTCTTCAATCATGATCAGCAACTTTTTTCTAGTCCTGGTAGCATTTAAAGAGTAACAACTGTTAAACTGTGATCACTTGGCTATGTATAATCACTAGAGGCTATAGTCATTCTAAACTTGCAACAAATTAGAAGTTTCCAAAAGTTGTCAACATCCTCTGGCCAAGGCTCAAAATTATAGTCTAAAAAAAAAGCATAAAGAAACCCTAAAGCCATTTATTTTAACACCGATAAGGAAGAGGGCAATAGTAGCTTGCCTCTTTATCCTACCCTATTGTCCAAACTAAAATGTTAAGTCATTCTTTTAAAAGACTTCTCAAAAACCTACTAGTCTCCAAATCAAAAGGAACTTTTCTAGAACCATACTGCTAACGCTCAGAGGACCGAATTTAAAAGAAAAAATAAACCTTTTTATCTTTCATATGCCCCTGACATACTTGACACAAAAAGTTTATTTCAAATGACCAATCGAGAAGGTACTGGTACGTAATCATTTCAAAAATTATTTTTTTATTTACACGTATCACAGAAAAAGAATCAAGGGTCCTACACAACATTCACTCGGTACTGAATGAATTCTAGCTTATTTGCGGGGTGCGGGCTTCAAAGTACAAAAATAATTTCTACATGGCAAAAAAAGCACAGTATATTCACTTTCAAAATGTATATTAAATAGAGTTGTGAATCCCCTAGTCTTTAATATCATTTTTCTAATGAACTGTTAGTGTTGGTAAATTTAAAACCACCGTTCTAAAACTTTTTTTTAAATCTTGTTAATTATGCTAGCATTGTTAAGCATTTTCAATGCCTCTGGAGTGAAAGAATATTTTAAGGTAGACATATTTCCAATAACTGCTCTACAATTATTGCAGCTTCCCACTTAATCCATAATCCTCATGTCCAAAACGTTCTTCTATATACCAGAAGCTGGCATATGCCTTTTTTAAAATGGTAATTGGACAATTAAGTCATTTCTATCGATACATAAAATTCCCCTAATTTGGGATCGCTGGCAATCTAGATTACTGCTCATTCAAATGCAGAACCTGAAGCAACCTCCAGTGACAGAAGCTAGTGTTCAATATCATTTTACATGTTACAAACGGAGGCTTCATCTTACATACAAACAATGAACCCTGGCAAGGTTCTTCACCCTAAAGCCCCACAGATTGTTATTTCCTTAAGGGTGTTAGTAGATAAGGCAACCCAAATAGTAAGTTTGGAAGAGCTTCTCTAGTAGCCATCAACAATTGTTGAAGACAGTAAAAAGGAAACAGTATTCCCACCCATTTTTCCCTTTCTTTGGTTCCTTTTCCTTCCCTGCTTTTGCTATCCAACCGGAGTGTGTTTCAAATGGAAATTCTTAAAATAATTATTCCAAACACCAAGAATACTCTAGAAACCAGTAAGTTGCTACCTCCTGGAAATGGGAACTGGAGAATTTAGAATAGGAGAGGAGCTCATTTTCAATGTTTTTGTACCCTCCCGATGGTCCCTAGACCAGGTATGTGGGACATAACCTATACTAAGCAAACAGGCAACAACTGAATTTGTTTTCAAGAAAGCACATTTCACAAAAGTTACAGATTCCTATTTAACATTTTGGTTTATGCGGCAATCACAAGACGTAAGTTTTTTGGTTTTCTCCATCATTCTCTAAACAAACTGCTGCAACAAATACTGAAGCGTTTTTGCAGCCAGGGACCAGTAAGGTGGATCTGAGCCCAGGTGTCTGAATCGAGGAGATGCCGCAATCTCACTCAATACTACTAGCATTCTCACTCATCACATTCAACTCCATTTCAAACCGCTGCAGCAAGACAGCTGGTACTAGCCTTCCTGTTTCATTACGGTATAGGCTTAATAACAAAAACAGGTTGGCTTTGAAGCGCTGCTGCTCAAAACGATCAAGAAGGAAGTCTTCACATTCGGGAGGGGGGAGAAAGTTTCTACTACGAGAGAATTTCAGACCTTTCCCTCTCTTTCCTTTTGAGAAGCCCGAACTCCTCCTGCTTGTGAGATTTCGAGACGATGCTTTCTGTCTCTCACAACTGCTCTTTTGGTGAACTTTTCCACTCTGAGTGCCCTCAAACTGCCTAGGAAGCAACTAAGCCCTCCAAACTACTCGTGGATTGCTTTTCTAAAGCATGTGCAAGACCAACAGTTTCTCTAAACCATCACAAATTGAGTCGATGCAAAAGATCAGAGATGGAAAAGGGGGGAGGGGGTGGGAGAGCAAGGATAAAGGCAGCCCAACCCCAATTTTAATTCACTAACTTCCACTTGGCATTTCCCAGCCTTCACACCAGAGGTAGCAAAAAACGCCTTTTTACTGAGAAAAACTGCTGAGAATCTATCCGTGCCCAAAATGGAAATCCCACAGATAATCTGGGTTAAAAATACTTAAAACGCCCCAAGTGCAGGAGGAAACGCGGCAGCACAACCCCGGCCGCTTCTCGGCACCGCTCGGAGGCCGGGCCGGGGCTGAGCGGGGGGCCGTGCGGCTGGCTCCCCCGCCCTGCGGCTCTCCCGAAGCGCCGAAGGACGCCCAAAGAGCCGGGGGTCGCGGGGCGCTTTCAGGAGCACCCCGAGGGCTGCAGGAGGGCCAAACTTCAGGGACAGGAGGAGAAAGTGGAGCCCCCGCGGCCCCCCACACCCCTCGGAGCGGCCCCCTCGGAGCGAGGGCCCCCCGCACCCCCAAGCTGGCTGCCGCCCGGCCTCGACCCCCCTCGCGGCCGCGGGCCGCCCCGACCCCCCGGGCCCCCCGCGCGGCGCGCCCCTCAGCGCCTCCGCGGAGCCGCCGGCGCGCCGCAGCCCGGGGCGCTCGCCCTCCGTCCTCCGCCCGCTCGCCCGCCGCCGCTCTCCTTTATCTCCACTCACCGCCCGCCGCCATTTTCCTCGCAGCTCAGCTCGGAATCGGAAAGCCGCCGCTCCTCAGCCTGCAGCCGCCGCCGCCGCCGCCGCCGCCGCCGCCGCCACCGACTCCGCCGCCGCGGCCGCCGCCGTCGCTGGGAAGGGGCTGAGGCGGCCGCCGCCGGGAGCCGCGGCGCGGCGGCCGACGGGACTTGTAGTCCTGCGGCCACGCCCAGCACTACCGGTCCCAGGGGGCCTTGCGCGGCCCCGGGCGCTGGGTGGTCCCGCCGGGCCCGGCTTGCGCGGCGCGAGGGCGCGGCCGCGTGGACCGCGGGGCCTCCGCCGCTGGCTTCCCACCTGGGAGCTGCGGCGGAGCCCGGGGCTACGGAGTGCAACCTGAGCCTGGCCCTTAATTTTTTTCATACTTGCTTTCGTCCAGTAATAAATAACATTTATGGAGCGTTTATTGTATGCCAGGCACTGATCCTCAAAACAAGCATCCCTTAGGGACCACTCTTAGCCTGCGTTCAAAGGAGCAAATAGGCGCAAGGTCGGAAGGCCACAGGGCTGTTCATTAGATGCTAAAGTCACTGGATGAAAGGTTATTGGGCAATAGCACATTTACTGTATATTCAGTCACAAAGTATCATCCCACGGTGTTCTCATCACCTACAAAACGGAAGGGCTTGCATTGCGCTGGGGCTATCTGGCAGACAGCACCTTAACCAAGCTATCAAATCAATCACTATCACTTAGCATCACCAACAGTGGATCAAATCGACATATATGTTTTTTGATATGATGCGACAGGAAAAACATAATGCCCCCTCCGTAGTATTTTTGCCAAAAAATGCTAACCTAAATATAATTTAAAAAAAAAAAAACTAGCAAATACAGAATGTGGGGCTTGCTACAAAATACCAAAGCTGGATTCTAAAAAATACCACGGCATGAAAGATAAAAACCGAAGGCAAATGGTGGACCTTGACTGGATCCAGGTTTTGTTTACCGTAAAAAGGATCTTAGAGGAAATTTTAATACAGACTATATATTAGATAATAATATTGAATCAGTATTAAATGTCTTGGGAGACTTACCTGGCAGTCCAGCAGCTAAGACTTTGCCCTCCAGTGCAGGGGGTGCAGGTTTGATCCCTGGTCAGGGAATTAAGATTCCACAGGCCTTGCAGCCAAAAAAACCCACAACATAAACAGTATTGTAACAAATTCAACAAAGACTTTAAAAATAGTCCACATCAAAAAATAATAATAAAACATGTTTTGAGCATGGCTAGAATAAAATAAGTAACCATTTGCTATCTCCACCACCACCATTTGCCACCTGGACTATTCCTGGAGCCTTCTCACGCTTCTGCCTGCTTCCATACACCACCATTTGCCACGTGGTCTATTACAGGAGCCTTCTCTTCCTTTTCCCTGCATCCATTCCACTCTTTCCCCTGGAGTCTGTTCTCAATACAGCAGCCAGAGGGATCCTGGTAAAATACTAAGTCACTTCAGGTTTGTCTTCCAAACTCTTTGCGGCTACCTGCAAAGCCCCATACAACCTGATTCTGCCCTCCCCATCCCTTTCTAAGCTCATCACCCACTTCTCATACACTCATTACTGTATTTCAGGAATACTGGACTCTTCAGGGTTCCTCCAACATACCTAGCACACTTTGGCCTCAGAGGTCTTGCATTTGCTATTCCTTGGGCTTCTCAGGCGGTAAAGAATCCACTTGCGATGCAGGAGACCTGGGTTCGATCCCTGGGTCAGGAAGATCCCTTGGAGAAGGGAAGGTTACCCACTCTAGTATTCTTGCTTGGACAATTTCATGGACAGAGGATCTTGGCAGGCTACAGTCCATGGGGTCACAGAGTCAGACACGACTGAGCAAGTAACATTAACACTGCCTTGTTCACTTTTTTCCAGAAAATACAAATCACTCACTCTCTCAGCTCCCACACAGTCATTGTTCAAACGTCACTGCTTCAGGGAGGCCTTCCCTGTTTTCTCTATTTTAAGTTCGCACCCACTCCAATCCCAGCTTTCCCTACTCCTCTCTCTTCCTTGCTTCATTTCTCTCTGCAACACTTTCTATCATCAGAAACACCATGGAATTTTGTTTGGTTTTAATGCTAATTATCTTTTTTCCTCACTGGACTGAAAGCTCCATGAAGGTAGAACTTTTGGGTCTTTCGTTCTCTGACATATTCTTAGCACTCACAACAGAGCTTAGCAATAGTATAGCGTGCTGCAACCCATGGGGTCACAAAGAGTCAGACACGACTGAGCCACTGAACTGAACTGAATACTTACTGCATAGATGAATTCAGCCCCTCATCAAGCAATAGATACCAAGTACCATGTTACATGTTAAGATTCCAGAGATGAAATAATATGACCCTGGGTGACCTTTCACCTGCACAACTGTAGCTAGCTGCTCCCCTTGCTTCTGTCTTTAGTCACTCCTATAAGCCACTCCTCAGGCTTCCCAGTGGCTCAGCTGTAAAGAATCTACCCGCCCTTACAGGAGACACAGGAGATGCGGGGTTGATCCCTGGATCAGGAAGATCCCCTGGAGCGGGGAAATGCCAACCCATTCCAGTATTCTTGCCGGGATAATCCCATGGAGAGATGAGCCTGGTGGGCTACAGCCTATGGGGTTGCAAAGAGTCAGACGTGACTGAGCAACTGAACACACACAAGCCATTCCCCACTCAGTTGCTAGAGGGGTCTTTGAAAAAACATAGAATAAGTTCTGTCACTTCCAACCTGAGCGTGTTCCAATGGTGAAACTGCACAACACAGACTGGACTCGAACCCAGCCTGAACCCACTGTCTTTTCACTGAGATCACACACCTGGTCTCAAGGTTTGGCGAAGCATAGGTTGTTTTTCGTTGTCGTTGTCTTTTCTCTTTTTCCAATGTAATTGGCTGCACTGGATCTTAGTGGTGGCACCTCCATCTTCCTTGATGCATGTGGGATCTAGTTCCCTGACCAAGGTTCAAACTCAGGCCCCTTGCATCGGGAGTGTAAAGTCTTAGCCACTGGATCACACAGAAGTCCCAAAGCTCTGGTTCTTTATGTCTCATCACAGAAAGAATACAGTGAGAGACAAAGTGATAGATGAGAAGTGGATTTATTTAGAGAGGAATACACTCCACAGAGTATGGGCCACCTCATGAGATGAGAGGCCCTGAAATATGGGATGATTCGTTTTTATGGGCTGAGTAATTTCATAGGCTAATGAGTGGGAGGATTATTCCAACTATTTTAGGAGAGGGGTGAAGTTTTCAAGGAACTAGGCCACTGTCCACTTTTTGGTCCTTTTATGATTAGTCCCAGAAATATCATGGTGCTGGTAAGTGTGTCATTCAGCATGCAAACGTATTACAATGCATGTATAACAAGGCTCAATGTCTACTGGAAGTCGAGTCTTCTGCCATCTTGGACCTAGTTGGTCCTAACCAATTTTTGTCGTGTCCTATGGCTGTAATTGTTACGAAGGATATACCCTGCCCCCTTCCCTCCTGTTTCACTCCCTCTGCTCTGCCCTGCCCTCATACAAGGGAATAAGACCCTCAGCCCCAAGTCAGCAGGGCTAAGTGTGGCAGGTGCTACCAGAACATCTGTCTGCCTTACGAAGATTGGCAACGTGTTTCCTTCCTCTAGGAACCCAGCTGCCATGCTGTGGGAAGCCAAGCCACATGTAGAGGCCATGCAAAAGTGCTCCAGTGAAGGACCCAGGCAAAAGCCAGTAGTAACTGCCAGCCATGTGAGTCGACCTTCTTGCCCATTCCAGTCCCTACAGCCCCCATCAACAAGATCTGGAAAAGAAAAGTCACCCACTAAGCCCAATCAACCTACAGTATCATAGGAGATAAGAAAATGGTTGTTCTTTAAGCCACTAAAGTTTCCAGTGGTTTATTATGCAACAATAATAACTCAGATAGTCTACATGTGTGGACTTTTGTTGAATCAAACTTGAGCACTTTCACTAGGCAAGAAGAGTAGTCTCAAATTCTGAAATTACCCCAATAAAATTGTTTGGCCTGGCAGACACAGAAGCATAAACTCAGTGCAAATAGAATTAGAATGTCATGTAGCTAAAGACCTCCAAAAATTAAGAGAGTCTCCTTATGACATGTCTGATCACACAAAGCCTCTCCTGCATGCTCCCAGGGTGGGGGCTCACCTCCTCAAGGGCAGCTATGCCAGGGTTGGGTGGCCAGCAACAAAAACAGACTCTGGAATGTAGTAAAATGATACACGAGAACTCACAGAATCAAAGCAACAGCTGAAGCATCAGACCCAGAAATGTCAAAACGTAGGGAAAAGAAAGATCCTGAACATCTGTGACCAGCAGTAAATCTAGAGAAGATCAATCATTTTATCTCATCTTATCACCCTGTTCTGAGATTCAAATTCAAAAAGAGAAAGCTGGACTTCCCTGGTGGTCCAGTGGTTAAGAATCGACCTGCCAATGCAGGAGACCCAGGTTCGATCCCTGGTGTCATTCCACATGCCCCAGGGTAGCTGAGCCCATGCACCGCAACTGCTGAGATGGCTTGTCACAACTGCTGAAGCCTGCATGCCCCAGAGCCCACACTGTGCAACAAGAGAGGCCGCTGCAGTGAGAAGCCTGCCACATAAGCAAATGCAACAAAATTTTATCAAGCAGTAAACCTAGTTTCAGAGCTACATAGGTTCTTATTCATTGTTCTTGCAAGTCTTCTGTAGATTTGAAATTTTCCAAAATAAAAATAACAAATTTGAATGTGTGCAAGGGGCCAGGGGTGGGGGTGGGGGGGAGTGGGTGGAACTTATAGCAGATAAAAGGATAGCACTAGCCAGGACTCGTGGAAGTCCTATACTTACCAGGCACTATTCAAAGTCCTTTAAATATGTTAGTGCATTTAACCCTCACAGCAACCCTAAGCAATGGGACTTTTATTATTTCCATTTTACAGATAAGTTAAGGGGAGCATTGAACAAGGAAGCAATTTGCACAAGGGTATATAGCACTTAGTGTTAGAGTAAGGATATAAATCAGCGCTCACAAGCTGATACTCTCAGCTATTATGCTTTACTGCCTCACCAGAGATGCAAAAACAAAAAAGACACTTAATCGCCGTACAAAACTTGTCTAGAGGGAGACAGTCTCAGAGAGTGCTCACCAAGGACCAAAATCATTGCAATTCTCTGTGCCACCATCTTCAGAGGATTGGCTTTCTGTGCCTAGTTTATAGGCTCACCAGTACAAGGTGGCTGCCACACCCGCTGCATCACCTCAACTCACCATCAGGTCCAAATGCAGGAAGCAGAAGAGTAAGTGTCGAGAGAAATATTATATCTCTTGTTTTTTCCAGATATAAAACTGTTTCCCACAATTACTCCCTTCCCTCTCAGTGCTCCCCACTCCCCAAACAAATGTCTCTTTCCCTCTCATTACAGTGGAGATATGGCTCACAGGGTCACCCTCACTGCAAGGAAATCTGGCAACGCAAGCATTTACTACTTCAGTCACAGTAAGTGGCTGAGTGAGTGCTTCTCGGTGTCCGGTCCAGCCCAGAGGCCCTGCTTCTGTCCTTGCCTTTTCTCCCAGTCCCTCTATCATTGTGTAACCATACAGCCTAGTGGTTAAGAGTGTGGGCTTTAGTACTCACTGCCTGAATCGCTCAGCTGGTTCTGCTACTTATAAATCTGTATGCTGATGACGGGTTCCTCAGACTGTCTGCGCCTCCGCTTCCTAAAATGGGAACCACAATGATAATAATAATATCTATTTCATAGGGCTATTATGAGGATTAAATAAAACAATACAGTAAAAGCCCAAAGAACAGTGTCAAACACAGAGCACACCCTCAATAAATGTTAATAATGATTACGGATGGCAGTTCCAAAGTCGGGGTTTCCAGGGATTAATATCCAAAGGTTAGGAACAATTTCCTCCTTTTCCACCCATTTTGCCTCATTATAGTCATTACAGTCTGAAATTTCCCTGCAAGTGAAAATAGATCACTTGGGTGGATACCTAACCCTGTACATGTATAAAACTCAGTTTCAAAATACTTAATCTGAAAATGAGCTGGCATTGGCCCAGGCCCATGCCCAGACTGTACTCTGAACCATTCCACTCTCCAGGTAGGACACACAGCTGAGGGGGAGCAGCAGGTAGACAGAAGAGATTTAGAGTCAGTGAATGCTTTGTTTTGCTCAAAGTGGGGGAAACACCTCTGCAAAGACCCACATAAGGCAAATTTCTGGTAGTGAAGAGTTGCCCAAGACTTTCAATCCAGAGGAACCTTATTCATGCCTCTTGCTTTTCACCAAGATCGGGGTGGCAACCTGTGATATCCATGCCGGAGATGGCACATGAGCCCACTGAAATTGGCACTGGGGCTGACTGCAGCCGACTTTCCCTCCCCACAACTTGCAAAAGACTTTCCACAGCTGGAAGAATTTTAAGCCCAGCTCACTTTTGGCTTCTTTCCTTTCTGAGATTTATTTTTCTTTCTTTCTTTTTTTACTTTGTAGGGTTTTTTTTTTTTAATCTTTTTTAGCATCATGTGGGATCTTAGTTCCCCAACCAGGGATTGAACCCTCACCCCCTGCATTGGAAGTGCAAAGTCTTAACCACCAGACCACCAGGGAAGACCCTGAGATTTACTTCTTAAATGCATTTGCTACCCTACGTTTAAAAAACATGTTTTAAGTGTTGGCAAGGATGAAAGGATAAAGAAAAATTGGAACTTGTATACGCTGCTGGTGGGTCTATAAAATGGTGCAGCTATTTTGGAAAACAGTCTGGAGGCTCTTCAAAATGTGAAATGCAGAGTTGCTGCATGACCCAGGAATTCCATTCCTAGGTTTATATCCAAGAAGATTTCAAACGTATGTCCACACAAACACTTATACAGAAATCTTCAGAGCAACATTATTCATAATGGCCAAAACTGGAAACAACCCAAGTGACCATCAGCTGATGGATGGTTAAGCCAAAGAGATCTATCCACACAGTGGAATAGTGAAAGTCGCTCAGTTGTGTCTGACTCTTTGCAACCCCATGGAGTATACAGTCCATGGAATTCTCCAGGCCAGAATACTAGAGTGGGTAGCCATTCCCTCCTCCAAGGGATTTTCCCAACCCAGGGATCAAACCCAGGTCTCCCTCATTGCAGGCAGATTCTTTACCAGCTGAGCCACCAGGAAAGCACAAGAATACTGGAGTGGGTAGCTTGTCCCTTCTCCAGGGGATCTTCCCGACCCAGAAATTGAACCGGGGTCTCCTGCATTGCAGGCGGATTCTTTACCAACTAAGCTATAAGGGAAGCCCAATCAAAAAAAGAACAAAATACTGATATTAATGGATGCTATGACATGGGTGAACCTCGAAAACATGGTGCTGAGTGAAAACAGCCAGATGCATGTTATATGAATCTTGTTATGGATGAAACATTCAAAAGAGGCAAATCTACAGAAGAGAAAGTAGATTAATGGTTGCTAGGGATCAGAGGATGGGTACGCTGGAGGTTGGTTGCTGGGGGTGGGGTACTGGGTTTCTCTCTGGTCTGATGAAAATATTTTGAAATCAAGAAAGTGATGATGGTTGTGTGACTCTACGATATGCTAAAAATATTTTGGGGTATGATTTTTTGGCATGTGAATTCTATCTCAATAAAACTGGTTTTTTTTAAAGTGCCCATTGTGGTTGATGCAACTGTGCAAAGTACCTATCTTGCTCATATCTTGTTTCATATCGTGTTCAGGGATATGAAAAAGAAGATATTTTAAATAATGGTAGAAACTCAAAAGATACAAAAGGTAAACACTGGAAAGGAAGTCCCTCCCACCTGCGTTTCAGGGACGCCACTGTCACCGTTTTCTTGCTTGTCCTTCTACAGACATTCTTTGCACACACCACCCAACATGCGTGCTGCTGCTTGTACAAACAAGAGCCTGCTGTTCCCTATGTCCCAGCCTTTGTTGTATCACTTCAAAATGTATCATGGAAATTGCCCCAGAGGACCTCAGGATAAGATTCATAGAGAGCTGTCTGGTTTCTTTTTTTAACAAGTGTTACAAGTAGGTGGCTATTACTCATAGACATCCAGGTTGTTTCCTTTCTTTTACCATTACAATGAATTTCCTTGTACCTCTCACTTTACTTTTTTCTTCTAATCTTATTTTTATTTTTTTTTCACACCAAAAATATTTTCTACTGGGGTATAGCCAATTAACAATGTTGTGATAGTTTCAGGGGAACAGCGAAGGAACTCAGCCACACGTATACATGTATCCATTCTCCCCCAAACCACTCTCCCATCCAGGCTGGCCCTTAACATTGAGCAGAGTTCCCTGTGCTATACAAGAGGTCTGTTAGTTATCCATCTTAAACATAGCAGTGTGTTGTGCCTCTTACTTTAAAGCAACATTTTAATAGATATTATTAAAGTCATCAGAGAATACAAAGAAGGGAGCAGGGATCTCACTAATAACACTCTTTCTACAGGAGTTCAGTGATATCAAACAGGATCTTCCCAACACCAGCAGGGGAATGGAACCAGAGCAAGTGGTGGGGAGGAGGCAAGGCAGTCCTCTAGCGATGGCAGTGTTTCGGATCAAAGTGGTTCAGTGTCTCGAAATGAAAGAGTCACCAAGGCTGGAGCTTTGGGGCTCAGCTGTGAAAGGATATCCTTGAAGATGACAAAATCAGTATCTCCAAAAGGCAATACTGGAGTTGAGTTCATGAGAATATATCATGTTTTCTAGATGGTGGGTCAAACAAAACCCGGTCTTAGGTTTGGAAACCTAATCATGGGATTAGTCTACTATTTTTAAAAACTGTCACAGAATTTTACCAAATATCAGAAAGGATTCCACATGGTATGTATTATTTCTTAAAATGTTTGTCTCAAGTGTATATAGAAATATGAATACCGAATCACAATGTGAAATATATTTGTCACTGTGATTCACAGTCGATGCTTAAAGATGCCAAGCAAGATGGGGTATGTCTTTGACCTCCACATTCTTTTTCATAAGCTCAAACCTTTTTGCCTAGCTTAATACATAGAACTGAGAATCAAATGCCCTCTCCCCCTCAAGTATAAATTCAAGTGAGAGTGGGGTACACTGCCAGTGGGAGGGCAATTGTCTATGAAATGGCAGCTTTGAGGGACCAGCCTTCTCCTCATCCCCCTCTCTAGAGAGGGAAAAATCTGAGGACCAGTTACTCCTCAGCAAAATCTCTCCACCTTGGCTTACGAGCATTTATTTTATTTTCCCTCCCTTCCTCCTCTTTTCCTTCTTTCCTTCCTTTTTCCTTTCTTTTTAAATTCTACATAGGAAATGCAAGATCAATTTATTCAGCCATCTGATTCCTCTCCCAGAGGCAACCACTATTACCAATTTCTTTGATGTTATTAATATTTAAGAGATGCATTTACAAATAAACATGTTTACACATGAACACACATATATAAGGTTTTGGAACACAAAAAATGGCATACTGTACGCTCTGCTTTGCCTTTGACTTTTTTTACTTAATTTACTTGTATCTGGGCGATCTTTCAAGACGGCTACATGTTGAACATCTTTATTATGTTTTCTTGGCTGCACAGCATCCTGTCATATAGAGTCTAGGGCTTTTAAAGGTTGGCTGACCCTAGTCCTGGAATTATAGTTTGTCTTATTTTTATATAAAGTTGAGTTTTAAAGTGATGACAGAGAGCTCATTTAAAAGGACTAAATCCTCTTCTAATTACTTAGTAATTATACAGCAGGAACATTAGAGAAATGGATGTGTTGGGGCATGTAAACAATATCTATGCCAGGGGTGAATGGATAAGCCAATTTAAGATTCTAGCTTATATATATATATATATATACACACCTATGTATGTATATATATAACCCTCTGGCTATTATTAATCAACTGGATTGCAGAGGCTATTAAAGATAATTGGCTGTACGTGTCAATTGGGATGCCTGCCCCACCCACAGACCGTTCTAAAGGAGGGACAGAAGTCACCATCCTTGGTATTATGTGACTGGCCACTTCTGCTCACACTACAGCTGACTGGATCATATACAAGCATCAGCACCAAGGGCAGCCAATGCGTGAGCTGCTGAGTGATTTCTAAGGTAGCTGGGTACAAAAATATTTGACCAAACAGGAAACAAGTTGACTTGTCAGATTTCCATTGAAAGTAACTTTAAACCAGAAACTATAGAGTGAATCAGCTAGTCAAAAAAAGGCCTCGAAGAAAAGATACTAAAAAAGAAAAGTGAAGGCAGTTCTTTCCCAGCAATACAGCAGATTTAGATAATCTGAAACACCCTACCGCCCATCTACAAAAACATCTGAAAATTCTGGGTAAAAGATAACAAATATTCTTTCAAATCAACAACTGAGTTCACAAGAAAATAAGGGAAATCCCCAGAGGTGAAAAAAAAAAAGAAAGAAAAAACCCCAAAATAGAACCAAAAACCAAACCTGTGAAGTGCGAACTAATACTCTGGCAGCCAGAAGAGACAGAGGTGTCCCAAAGAGCAAGGGTCTCGGGTTGGAATGCAAATACGAGGACCGGAAATGAGGCACTGGGCTCCTATCCTGCTTAAATTACAAATCCTCAGAATCAGCACACCCAGCAAAGGTGGGATTAGACCCCTGGAACTTGAGTAGATAGGATGCTAGGATCAGAACCATGGAAGAGACAGGATATCATTATTATCAAGGACACAGAAGCGGGGGAGGAGGGAGAAATTGGGAGATTGGGATTGACATATACACACTACCATATATAAAATAGGTAACTAATAAGGACCTACTATGGTTCGGTGGTAAAGAAGCTGCCGGCCAATGCAGGAAATGCAGGCTCAATCCCTGGGTCAGGAAGATCCCCTGGAGAATGGAATGGCAACCTACTCCAGTAAGCTTGCCTGGGAAATCCCATGGACAGAGGAGCCTGGCGGGCTACCTTCCACAGGGGTCGCAAGGAGTCGGACACAACTGAGCAACTGAGCACTACAACCACAGTCTAGAACAGAGAACTCGACTCAATACCCTGAAATGCCCTGTCGGGGAAAAGAATCTTACAAAGGTTCTTCTTAAGATTAAAATCAGTGTATAGCCGATTTACTTTTTTGTAAGCAGAAACCAATGCAACGCTGTCAATTCACTGTACTCCAACAAAAATTAATTTTAAATAAAATTTTAAAAAATAAAGACACAGGGAATTCCCTGGCAGGTTAGTGCTTAGGAATCCTCACTTTCACTGCAAGGGGCACAGGTTTGATCTGTCGCTGGCCAGGGAATGAAGTTCCTGCAAGCCACGCAGCACGGCGAGAAATAATTAAAGACACAGAAGAAGGGGCCAAGTATGTGAAAAGAACTATACTGATAGATTCATATATACATATATATGTGTATATGTATGTGTGTGTGTGTGTGTGTGTGTGTGTGTGTGTGTGTGTGTGTGTGTACAAAGACCAAGCCAGTCTGACCAGGAACCAAGCAGAGTAGAGGGTAAGGGAAGGTGGTAGGAGGCAAGAAGGAAAAGAAGATGACCCTAGACACCCCAAGATAGAGAAAGAAATGGAGCTTGGTTAAGGGCAGAGCTCCACCTTTGCTGGTGGTAAGTGGAGTCCTGGGACTGTTACCCAGGCCAGCAGAGCTCCCGGTTAGGACCTGAGTACCTGTGAGGTCTTCTCCAATCATCCATTTTTTTTTACCAGGTGCTGATCCAGGGCTGATTTATTAATGCTTCCTACCGTGGCTCTAACAACTTGCCACAAGTATAGTGACTAAAAGTAACATAAGTTGGGACTTCCCTAGTGGTCCAGGGGCTAAGAAAGACTTTACACTCCCAATGCAGGGGGCCCAGGTTCGATCCCTGGTCAGGGAACTAGATTCTGCTTGCCACAACTAAAGATCTCACATACCACCATGAAGACAATCCCACATGCCAGAGCTAGGACCCAGTACAGCCAATAAATAATTTTTTTAATAACACATATATTATCTGACAGTTTTGAATGTCATGAGTTTGGAATGGAACTTATAGGGTTAAAACTGAAAAGTATCTTCCTTCTGGAGGCTCCAGGGAAGAATCAGTTTCCTTGCCTTTCCAGCTTGCAGAAGCTGCCCCACTCCTGGGCTTGGGGCCTCCTTCTGTCTTCAAAGCCAGCACTCCCAGCACCCCCAGCTCTGTTTCTGCTACCACGTCTCTGATTCTCACCCTCCAGCTTCTCCCTTACAGGGACCCTTGTGGTTACATTCGACCCACTGGGATAATTCCAGATAATCTCTCTCCAAATCCTTGACTTAGTTACATCTGCCAAGTTCCTTCTACCATGTAAGGGGGCATCCTCACAGGCACTATTTGCAAGACAGGAGATGGAAGGGTGAACCAGACAGGTCCGTTCCCAGGGAGCTCAGGTTCTGCGGGTGGAGAAATTGGGCAGAGGGATGAATAATCTCGAAGCAAACAAAAATAAAATAAAAAAGGGATCGAGGCCATGAAAGAAAGAATACAGGTGACTGAAAGGAGGCTGGAGGCTGGTGAAGCTACTTTAGGAAATCAGGTCAGACTCCAGAAGGAGATGACACTTGAAGTGACCCACGAACGATGACAAGACAGCAGCTCTCAAAACATCTGAGGAAAGGGAATTGCTGAGGGAGGGAGCAAAGGTGGGGATTTGCTTAGGGGCTTCCCAGGAGGAGCAGGAAGGCAGTGTGGCTGAGCAGCATAAGATGAGATGGTCCTGATCCTGTTTCTCCTGCGAGCTGTGTTTACTTGGCTATTGCTGGCTTTCTATAAGGATGAAGCCACAGGTAAGATTCTCACAAATATCCTTACCATAAGCCCATCCTTTCCTGAAATCCATTGAGTAAGTCTTCATATCTTGCAACCAAAAGCTCCAAAGTAACATAAGACACAAAATATTATGAGATACCATTTTTTTAAAGATTTTTTTTTTAATGCAGACCATTTTTTAATGATCTCGTTACAATAGTGCTTCTGTTTTGTCTTTTGTTTTCTTTTAGAAGTCAAAGTCTTAACTACTAAAGGGACAGGGAAGCCCCTCAAGGTACTATTTAAATGGTGCAGCTATTTGGAAAACTATCTATCTCCTAAGAAGGTTAAGCTTAGAGTTACCATGCGACTTGGCAATCCACTTCCAGATATCTACCCGAGAGAACTGAAAACACATGTCCACACAAAATCTTGCCCATGAATGTTCATAGCAGCATTCTTCACAGAAGCCCAGAAAATGGAAACAACCCAAATGCCCTTCACCCAACGAACGGATCAACAGAATGTGGTATATCCATCAATGAAATAATATCCTGTCATTAAAAAGGAATAAAGTACTGACACAAGCTACATGGTGAAACCTGAAACATTATGCTAAGGGAAAGAAGCCAGTCACAAAGGCCCCATATTGCAGGATTCCATTTATAGGAAACATCCAAATGAGCAAAATCATAGAGACAGGAAGTAGGTTGGCGGTTAGCACAGCAAGAGGGAGGGGGAGACAGAGAGTGACTGCTAGTGGGTACAGGGTCCCTTTAGGGGGCTGTGAAATTGTACTAACACTGCAATGATGATTTCACAGCTCTGCAAAGACACTGCAAGCCATTTTAATTTCATAAATATATTTTTCTTTATTTGAACTGCACACTTTTTTGGACTTTCCTGGTGGTCTAGTGGTTAAGAATCCTCTTGCCAATGCAGGGGACACTGGTTCGATCGTTGGTCCAGGATGATCCCGCACGCGGAGAGACGACAATCACGTGGACCGAAACTCCCGAGCCCGTGCGTTCCAGAGCCCGTGCTTCAACCCAGGACGCCACCACGATGAGAAGCCCAAGCCCACTGCAACTAGACAGTAGCCCCCACTCACCGTGACTAGAGAAAGCCTGCGAGGAGCAACGAGGAGCCAGGACAGCCAAAAATCAATATACAATGACGGCGCTGTTACACTTTCAATGGGTTGATTGAATGGCCTCTGAACTACATTCCAATATACAGTCCCTGCCCTCGGGAAACTGAAAGCTCAGTTAAGGACCAAAAAGATTCAACGCCAGTTGCCCTAGGATTTATACAGAGTGGATGATGTCCATATTAGAGAAATGCTAGTAATCAGGGACACACGTCTTGAGTGACACTCTGTGCCAGCCCCTGCCCCAGGCACAAGTAGATGCAGCCCCTATTATCAAAGCTCACAGTCCAAAGCACTTGATAAATTCCCAATGAGTGTCCTGGAGAAATTCTATTCCTCTTTCTGGGCCTTGTTTTCCCCACTTTTGAAATGAGCTGCTTGAATTAGATGTTTCCCTGCAGGCAGGTGAGATGATTCTTGGTAAAATGTCCAGATATCACTAAATAGCACTGTGAGGAAATCATCCATGTTTAACATCATCTTCCAATTCTTCCACCTTTAGGAGAAAGTTTCACTGAAGTGTAATTTCCTTTTTAACAAAGGAAAAATCATCTGAAATTCTAAAGCTTCCAGCAGGCAACAGTAGCTGGCCAAATGTATTCACACTAGGTTGTTTTACTGTCTTTATTTTTATTCTACCTTCTGTTTATATCAAAGGATGCAGGTTTTCTGCTTATACATTGATAGAATATTTCCTTTTGAAATAAAATGCATATAACTAAAAATAAATGTCAATCTTAAGAAAAATACTAAAAAAATTATTGATGGTACAAATATGTGGCAAAAATCATACAACATCACAAGAAAGACTGAAAGTGTTAGCTGCTCAGTTGTGTCCAACTCTTTGCAACCCCATGGAATGTAGCCCACCAGGCTCCTCTCTCCATGGAATTCTCCAGGCAAGAATACTGGAGTAGGTTGCCATTCCCTTCTCCAGGGCATCTTCCAGATCCAGCGGACAAACCTGGGTCTCCTGCTATCTGAGCCACCAGAAAGACTGAAGCTGACTCTAATTCACTCTGCCCATTTTGCAGGTAGAAAAGGTAAGGCCTGACCCATCAAACCAATTGCAGCATTATTTTGCGAACTCTGACATGTTCAAGCAGCCTCAGTCACTTGGCACGGGAGTTGGCAGAGGATGTCTGGGCATTCAGAGTGCATTACATAGTAATTAATCCCGGAAGGCTCTGTCCTAACAGGTCTGGAGTCCCAGTATGCAGGTTCTAAATCTCCAGGTGATTTCATTACACCCTCCCCACCTTGTCCCTGTTATACAAGATCCAGTCATTCCACAAACATTTGTGAAGATAACTACCGTCCACCAGGCACTCTGCTGAGCCCTGGGAATAGAATGGTGAGCCTGATGGGGTGGAGGAGGGGGAAGTATAGAGGGAGGAAGGGAGGAGGTACACTCCCTGCTCTCAGGGAGTCTGTAATCTAGTGATGGGGGAGGCGCAGGAAATAAAAGTTGAAACAGAAGCAAGATAATTACAGATTATAACCAGTGCCACAAAAAGAAATACTTCCCTGGCAGTCCAGTGGTTAGGACTCCAAACTTCCACTACAGGGGACATGGGTTTGATCCCTGGTTGGGAAATCCTATACACTGCATGGTATGGCAAAAAAAATAAAATAAAAAAAGGAAAAGGAATACATGGATTATTATGTTAGGTCAGAGAGCAATCACAGAACTACTTCTTTTTTTTAAAAAAGTATATTTATTTAGCTGTGCCAAGTCTCAGCTTGACACAGGGGAGCTTCGGTCTTCCCTGTGGCTCACCAGGATCTTTAGTTGAGGCATGTGGGATCTAGTTCCCAGGGCTGGAACCCTGGCCCCCTGCATTGGGAGTGCAGAGCCTTAGCCACTGGACCACCAGGAAATTCCCCAGAACTATTTCTTTGGTTTGTTTTTTATTGTATTTACTTCTTATATTAACGAGGTTCCCTCCCTAGAGGCAACCAGGGTTACCCATTTATTCAAGCAAATGGTTTGGTGTGTGCAGAGCCTGGAGGACTCCAGTGCAGGAGAAGTAGGTGATAACTTCCAGCAGGGAGGCAGGGGGGCTGGGACAGGCAGGTTCTGGTTTGTTGTAAAAGAAGTTTGCAGTTGATTCTAATAGCAATAGCCACTGATGTGTTTTCAGTAGAGTGACATGATTTGACTTGCAGGTTTCAAAGATCACTTGGGTGACAAGGGGTTGGGGGGCGTGGGCAGGAGTGGGAGAAGACACCAGAGAGAAACTTGGTGTAGCATCAGGGTGAGAGGTGATATGAGCTTGGACTTGGATGATGTAGGAGAAAGGGATGGATAGAGGGTCTCTACGGATGCTAGAAAAAACTTCAAGATGGACTAGCTGGAAGCAGGAAGAAGGGAAAGTAGATAGAGGTTTTGAGCCGCTGGGAAGAGGGGGTTATCAGGTTTGTGGGTATTATAATATCTGTAATTTACTTCAATAGAAATATTTGAGTATTACATAAATGCCAACTTATGGCAGTGATTTTTTTTTTTTTTTGCACCACAAAGTTTGTAGGATCTTAGTTCCCCAAGCAGGGGTTGAACTCTGGGCCAGGCAGTGAAAGCACCAAGTCCTAACCACTGGACCACCAAGGAATTCCAAGTCAATGATTCTTAAAAGTGTAGGCTGTGGACTAGCAGCACCCTCTTCGCCTAGAACATGTTAGCAATGCACATCCTCCCCCTCCCCAGAGTGACTGAATCAGAAATTCTGGATGTAGGGACAGCAGGTAGTGACTGAACAAGCCCTCTGGGTGGTTCTGATGCATCTGCATGCGTGTGTGCTCAGTCTTCTGTTGTGTCTGGCTCTCTGAGACCCTATGAACCGCAGTCTGCCAGGCTCCTCTGTCCATGGGATTCTCCAGGCAAGAATACTGGAGTGCCATTTCCTCTTCCAGGAAATCTTCCCGATCCAGGAATCAAACCTGAGTCTCCTGAGTCTTCTGCATTCTTTACCACTCAGTCACTTGGGAAGACCCTATGCACTTTTCATGTTTTTTTTTTTTTAATATATTTTTAAAATTTATTTGTCTATGTTTGGTCTTAGTTGCAGCACAGGGGGATGTGATCTTCATCACATCATGGGGGCTCAGTAGTTGCAGAGCTCGGGCTTAGCTGCACCAAGGGATATGGGATCTTGGTTCACCGACTAGGGATGGAACCTGCGTCCCCAGCATCGCAAGGTGAATTCTTAACCATTGGACCACCAAGGAAATCCTAACATTTTCCAGTGATGGAAACTGGTTTAAACCACGATTTGGGGGGATGGTTGCTAACTGGCTGTCAAGAATGCACAACACAGGAATGACTGATCCATCCTCACAGAAACGGCCATGCTACCAAACTAAGAAAACAGTGACTCTCTGAGTTATTGTTCAGTTGCTAAGTCATGTCTGTCTCTTTGCGACCCCATGAACTGCAGGCTTCATGAATCCCATGAACTGGCTTCTGTGTCCTTCACTGTCTCCCGGAGCTTGCTGAAACTCATGTCCATCACGTTAGTGATGCCATCCAACTATCTCATCCTCTATCTCCCCCTTCTCCTCCTGCCTTCAATCTTTCCCAGCATCAGGGTCTTTTCCAGTGAGTTGGCTCGTCACATCAGGTGGCCAAAGTATTGGGCCTTCAGCTTTAGCATCGGTCCCTCCAATTAATACTCATGGTTGATATCCTTTAGGACTGACTGTTTTGATTTCCTTGCAGCCCAAGGGACTCTCAAGAGTCTTCTCCAACACCACAGTTCAAAAGCATTGATTCTTCAGCGCTCAGCCTTATGATCCAACTCTCACATCCATACATGACAACTGGAAAAACCATAGATTTCTTTGACTAGACAGACCTTTGTTGGCAAAGTGATATCTCTGCTTTTTAATATGCTGTCTAGGTTTGTCATAGTTTTCCTTCCAAGAGCAAACATCCTTTAATTTCATGGCTCAAGCCACCATCCATAGTGATTTTGAAGCCCAAGAAAATAAAATGTCACTGTTTCCACTTTTTCCCCATTTATTTGCCATGAAGTGATGGGACCAGATGCCATGACCTTAGTTTTTTGAATGCTGAGTTTTAACACAGCTTTTTCACTCTCCTCTTTCACGTTCATTAATAGGCTCTTCAATTGCTCTTTGCTTTCTCCCATTTCTCTTTCTGCCTCTTCCAATATTCTTGCCTTCAGAACCCCATGAACCCTATGACACTCTAAGTGGAGACAGGTAAGAGACAAAGGGAGAGCTCTTAGCAAAGGCCCTTATCAGAGAAAGGGAAACAATGCTAGAGTGCCTGGAACAGCGCTTATAGGTGTGGTTCCCTACGCCCTGGGAAAAAAACAAGCCTTATCTTGAAAAGAGGAAGAATTGGGTGCAAAGAAGTTTGCAGCAAACAATAGCAGTCCAGCCCTTGTTGTGCAAAAGTAATGAGGAAAAAAGGTTTTGTTTTTTTAAAAGCAGAGTTCTGACCAGAAAGAAAAAAAAAAAGTATGTAGAGGGAGGTAAAAAAGTCAGTTTCCAAGAATAAAGACAGACCAAGTACATAGATGCAGAGGGAAATGGAGACCAGAATTAGAGTCTGAGTTCACCAATAATGGAGCAAATACGACCTTGACCAAGGTACTTCTTCTTCCAGTGACTTCAGTACTTTCCCCTCTAAGGGGTTGGGCTGTCAGCTCTCATAAATTTAAAAATGATTCCCAAGAAGGACACACAGACTATCTGCTTTGAAGTACAATATTTGGCCAAATGTTTAACTGAAATCTAAACCTGGAAAAACAATCAGACAAATCCAAACTAAGGGACATCGTGTAGAACTAGCCTAGACTCTGAAAAAACAAAACAAAACAAAACAAAAATCATTGTCTTGAAAGGTAAAGGAAGGCCAGGGGGCTGGATTACATCTAGACTAACAGAGACTCAAAGGGACTTCTCTGGGGGCCCAGTGGTTACTACACTGCGCTTCTACTGTAGACGGGGAAGGTTCAGTTCTTGGTTGGGGAAATAGACTGCGCATATGGCCAAAATAAAGAGAGAGAGATTCAAAGGAGCTGTGACAATTAAAAGCAATATTCAATTCTCGACTCCTGAATTTTTTTTTTTAAGCAGCTATAAAGAAGTTTACTAGGACAGCTGGGGAAATTTGAGCACAAGAGGGTATAGTAGAAAATAGTTTTATGTTCATGATGAATTTGCTGAACATGGTGATGAATGTATTTCCATGAGGGAGGGCAGAAAGCTTGTTCCCAGCAGATAGATGCTGGGTGACCTACAGGTGAAAAATGGGCTCTGTGTGCATGGGGTTCTCAAACCGTGTAGGAGGAAAAAGCAAACCAAAAGTATCTGAAAGAACAGAACTGTTGCTTCTTTTAATTTTCGTCTTTTGAAATCTCCTCTCCATCCCCCAAATCTGAGCTGAGTGTAGGGTGACCAACTCCTCCCTACATTTGTCCAGGACCTTTCCTGGGTTTAGCACTTACATACCAGAAACCACCTCAATCCTGGGAAAATTAGGATATTTGATGATTCCGAGGGGAGATCTAGATAGTCTCAGCTGGGCATAATAATTTCCTCTCAACTAACATGAGGATATGTGGGGAGCTGCCTGGTGTTCCAGTGATTAGACTTTTACTGCCTGGGTTCGCTCCCTGGTCAGGGAACTATTCTGATCGTCCCTGTAGCTCAGATGGTAAAGAATCTGCCTGCAATGTAGGAGACCTGGGTTTGATCCCTGGGTCGGGAAGATTCTCTGGAAAAGGGAAACGGCAATCCACCCCAGTATCCCTGCCTGGAGAATCCCATGGATACAGGAGCCTGACGGGCTACAGTTTGTGGGGTCACAAAGAGACACGACGAGTGACTAACACTGCTACTGCAGGGAACTAAGCTGCCACACGACATGGCCAAAGAAATTTTTAAATGAAGGTGTTTGGTTTTAAAGCCACCATTTAGCTTCCCCTGGGTCCAAGGCGTTTTCTCTAGGATCAGGTCCCTACTTATCTGAAAATCCTTGAGAGATAAGCAAAAACAACAATGACTGTGCTAAATTTCCAGTTGCCAATGAGCTATGGAAACCAGGTGACCAGGATCTGGCGTCTGAGCCTTAGTTAAATCCTGGGAAAATGTAAGAAGCCCTATAATGAATTGTTAAATTCAAATTAATTAGAAGTTTCAATTGGGTTCCAAGCATTATTCTCCTAAGAAAGCAAATGCCCAGAGACTAAATCCCTTCAGTCCTCAAACACCCTGCAGCTCCATGAGAACTCTGGTGTTGATGAAGATGCCCTGTATCTAGGATGAATCAGCATCCACTTTCTGATTGTGATATTGTACTATACATTTGAAATATCTTGCTATGGGGGAAACCAGGTAGAGGGTGCACAGGACCTATGTTATTTCTACAATTTCACATGAATCTTCAGATATCTCAAAATAAAATGCTTAATTAGGGGGGGAAAGAGGATATAAGGTCAAGAAGAAGCAACAGTTAGAACCGGACATGGAACAATGGACTGGTTCCACAATGGGAAAGGAGTATGTCAAGGCTGTACATTGTCACCTGCTTATTTAATTTCTATGCAGAGTTCAGTTCAGTTCACTCACTCAGTCGTGTCTGAGTCTTTGCGACCCCATGGACTGCAGCACACCAGGCCTCCCTGTCTATCACAAACTCCTGGAGTTTACTCAGACTCATGTCCATTGAGTCAGTGATGTCATCCAACCATCTCATCCTCTGTTGTCCCCTTCTCCTCCTGCCCTCAAGCTTTCCCAGCATCAAGATCTTTTCAAATGAGTCAGTTCTTCACATCAGGTGGCCAGAGCATTGGAGTTTTGGCATTGGCCCTTCCAATGAATATTCAGGACTGATTTCCTTTAAGGATGGACTGGTTGGATCTCCTTGCAGCCCAAGGAACTCTCGAGAGTCTTCTCCAACACCACTGTTCAAAAGCATCAATTCTTCGGCACTCAGCTGTCTTTATAGTCCAACTCTCACATCCATACATGACTACTGGAAAACCCATAGCTTTGACCAGATGGACCTTTCTTGGCAAAGTAATGTCTCTGCTTTTTAATATGCTGTCTAGGATGGTCATAACTTTTCTTTCAAGGAGCAAGCACCTTTATTTTCATTGCTGCAGTGAGTCACCATTTGCAGTGATTTTGGGGCCCCCAGAAATAAAGTTTCTCACTGTTTCCACTGTTTTCCCATCTATTTGCCATGAAATGATGGGACCAGATGCCATGATCTTAGTTTTCTGAATGTTGAGTTTTAAGCCAACTTTTTCACTCTCCTCTTTCACTTTCATCAAGAGGCTCTTCAGGTCTTCTTCGCTTTCTGCCATAAGGGTGGTGTCATCTGCATATCTGAGGTTATTGATATTTCTCCCAGCAATCTTGATTCCAGCTTGTGCTTTATCCAGCCCAGAATTTCTCATGATGTACTCTGCATATAAGTTAAATAAGCAGTGTGACAATACACAGCCTTGACATACTCCTTTCCCTATCTGTAAACAGTCTGTTGTTCCATGTCCAGTTCTAACTGTTGCTTCCTGACCTGCATACATATTTCTCAAGAGGCAGGCAGGTGGTATGGTATTCCCACCTCTTTCAGAATTTTCCACCGTTTGCTGTGATCCACACAGTCAAAGGCTTTGCCACAGTCAATAAAGCAGAAGTACTCTATGCAGAGTACATCACTTGAAATGCCAAGCTGGATGAATCACAAGCTGGAATCAAGACTGCCAGGAGAAATATCAATAACCTCAGATATGCAGATGACACCACCCTTATGGCAGAAAGTGAAGAACTAAAGAGCCTCTTGATGAAAGTGAAAGAGAAGAAGTTGGCTTAAAGGTCAACATTCAGAAAACTAAGATCATGGCATCTGGTCCCATCACTTCCTGGCAAACAGGTGGGGAAATCATGGAAACAGTGAAAGACTTTATTTTCTTGGGCTCCAAAATCACCGTAGTTGGTGACTATAGCCATGAAATTAAAAGGTGCTTGCTCCTGGGAAGAAAAGCTATGAGAAACCTAGAAGGCATATTAAAAAGCAGACACATTACTTTACCAACAAAGGTTTGTTACTAGGTGCAAACTATTTATTATTTTTAGAATGGATAAACAACAAGGCTCTACTGTATAGTACAGGGAACTGTATCTCATCTCCTGGGATAAAACATAACAGAAAATAACATAAAACAAGAACGTATATACATGTATAACTGGGTCACTTTACCATACAGTAGGAATTAACACAACATTGTAAACCAACTATATTTCAATATAAATAAACAAATAAAAAGTGCGGTCCATGGAAATATAGGTCCTCAAACCCCAACTCAGATCTGCTGAATCAGAATCTGCATTTTAAAGATAACCCAGGGAATTCCCTGGTGGTCCAGTGGTTAAGACTCTGAACGTTCACTACTGAGGGCCTGGGTTCAATCCCTGGTTGGAGAACTAAGATCCCACAAACAACATGGCATGGCCAAAAAAAAATTTTTTAATAAACAAACAAACAAAAATAGATACCCTATTATCCAGATTTAGCAGTATTTAACCGTGTTGTAGAATAAAGATGCACTTTTTAAAATCAGTTTGCACTTTTCACCAAAATAATCCAAATAAGGTGTTTTAGGGAGACCACGGATGCGAACCAAGGTCAGAGAAAACATGCTTAAACTTTCCCTCTGGGGTGCCTCAGCACTCTTTGATGCCCCAGAGATAAATCCAAGCTGACATGAGCCATGGTTCCTTGAAATCAGGTGTTTATAATTGAATGAGTCAAAGAGGAGGAGCCCAGGACAGACAGACACAATCTTTACAGCACCGAGTGGGGTTTAAATCCATGCAGTCAGCAAAGGCAAATGTCCAGAAAATAAGCCAGCTAGGATCATTCCAGGCCTCAGATTTTTGGACGCTACTCTGGGGTCTTGCCTGGGCTACTAACTTTTATAACTGTGTTTGGCACGACTTCAAAAGCCAGATGCCTTGGCCGCTTGGTTCTTGCAACTGGCAGTTAGTATACAAAATGCCTTCTCCTCTCCCAAATATTAAGGTCTTTTTCAGGGGAAAAAAATTGCCCCCAGGTTTTAAAGAGGCTGTGAATAAAGGCTGTTTGAACTCTGAAGCCCCACCTGGAGGAGCAGCAGCTGTTTTTGTCTTTGAAAGATTTCTCTAGCACCAGCTTTCATGCAATGAATCTTTGTCCAGCTTGGTTCAAAGTCCAGAAGAGAGCCTGGCTCTAGCAGAGTTCCGCAGATTTCAGTCGGTCATGTAATGTCTTTAGGAGTCTTGCCATGGCCACAAACCACTTTTTTATTCCTTAATAGTTTTTTTCCTTTAAGTTGATTCACCTTTTAATTTACATTTCTTTACAAAGGAATGTTCATATGATCTGATTCTCTTCCTAAGCCAATGATGGCTTCTTTCAGAAGGCTGAGAGCATATCCAGGAAGCACTGTAACTCTTTGCTACTCAAAGTGAGGTCCACAGAAACCTAGAGTCTCAGGTTCCAACTCAAAGATGCTGAATCAGAATCTGGATTTTAAAAACACCCACCCCTCCTCCCTATCCCAGATGTAGGTTTTGAAAAGCAGTGACTTAAGAGGCTAAGTACAGAGAAAGACCAAGTCTCAATCTCAAGTAGGAATCAATGAAGGAACCCAAGAAAGTCTGAGGAGCTTCAGAATCCTCTGCCTTGGACAAAGCATGCTGGGACCAGGAGGTGCCCTCAGGGTCATCCAGTCACTCCAAGTCCAATTTAGTAGCCTTCTGGCTTCTTTTCCCATGTTATAAATCTGTTTTGAGATAGTGATGACCTCATGTTCAAGAGGTGAACACAGGATTTAGGCGTGGCCAGTGAGACTGGGTACAGTGACTGGTTCAAGGACAGAGTTGTGATCCAAGCCAATTCTTAAACTTTTGTTAAAACAACTGCTTAAGAGTTGCTAAGTAGGGAGTAAGCTTGTTACTTCTGGGGCCATCTCTTAGTGAGCTTTTGCCCAAGAATAAAGGGCAAACAAAAAGAGATTAAAAGTGAGACCATGTATTCAGGATATCGTTTCCTGGATCCAGTCATATCTGAAGCTGAAGCCCTTGAACTTTTGAATTGTGCAAGCCCATCAATTTTTCCCGTTTTTTTGTTTTTTTTTTCTCTTTTTCGAAAGTTTCCTATTTTTTGGAATTGACCAATATGCATGGGTGCTCAGTCACTCAGTTGTGTCTGACTCTTTGGGACCCGAGGGACTGTAGCCCACAAGGCTCCTCTGTCCTTGGAATCTTCCAGACAAGAATACTGGAGTGGGTTGTTGCCATTTCCTACTCCAGGGGATCTTCCTGACCCAGGGATTGAACCCGAGTCTCTTGCATCTCCTGCATTGGCAGGTAGATTCTTTACCACTGAGCCATGTGGGAAGCCAATTGACTGATATAGCTATACACAAATAACCATAATTAAGTACTTATCATTGCAGACACTACATTTGCCTACTCAAAAAAATTTTTTTTCTTCCTATTTACATCAGAATTCTGGTTGTGAAAAGGTTTCCTTCTGGTGCCCATGTATTGGAAGATGGGTCTTGGTCCCAGCCTCAACCTAAGAAGAGAGGCATGAGAGAGAGAGCCAATCACGGGGACCCAGACACCTTGCAGTGATTGGTGGGGGCATTGTCATGTGACATCCTCTAGACCAATAAGAGGAGGAGTCTGCTGAGTGCTCCTGGGAAAGGTCTTTCTCATAAACAGAGATATGCGACATTATGACTAGACTGCTCGGAACTGTGGGTTTCCTTTTGTCACCACAGTGAGCAAAGCTAAGATGCTGAGTGAAGCAGAGAAGAAATGCAGAAAGAACCTAAGTCCTGACCCTGCTTCAGCCCCTGAGAACAATCTCTATCTGAGGCTCCTTGTCAGCTCCAAGCATTGCTGTCTTGTGAGCAAAGTGACTCCTTGGAAGCCTCACAAACCTGCAGCAACAACTGGGCAGAGAGAGAATATACTCAGGGCGCTCTCTTTTTTTGGCTGGGCTGGGTCTCCATTGCAGTGTTCGGGCTTCTCTTATTGTGGAGCATGGTCCCTAGAGGGTGTGGGCTCAACTGCTGAAGGGTACAGGCTTAGCTGCCCTGAGGTGTCTTGGATCTTGCTTCCCCAGTACGGATGTCAGTCGCTCAGTCGTGTCCGCCTCTGCAACCCATGGACTGCAGCTCGCCAGGCTCCTCTATCCATGGGATTCGCCAGACAAGAATACTGGAGTGGGTTGCCATTCCCTTCTCCGGGGGATCTTCCTGACCCAGGAATCAAACTCCGGTCTCCTGCACTGCAGGCAGATTCTTTACCGTCTGAGCCACCAGGTTTCCCAAGCAGGGCTAAAACCCACGTACTCTGCATCAGAGGGTGGATTCTTAACCACTGGACCACTGGGGAAGTCCCCAGGGTTCTCTCTTGAAAGAGAAGGAATTGTTTCCGTTCAGGAGCCTCAGCTACAATCCTATATTATGTTGGCTCTGAATTGGTTATGTGCTCATCTGTGACCCAAAGACTGATGTTACGGGGATGAAAATACATTGATTGGCTTCAGTCAGTCCAAACCCAAGTCGGTTAAGGTAACTACCCCAGAAGACATGGGATGAGAGTGTGAGAGCTGGCATTTTGTGGTCCAATGAATGTGTCTTGGAAAGGTTACAAAAGGATACTTAAATTCTCTTCCAATCCAGGGAGCCATATGACTTCAAAAGAAAAAAGGATACATCGTGCTTAGCCTTATGGGGGATTAAGAAAATGTGTATCCTATGATCTCTGCTCTCAGAGAATTTACAAGTGAGATTAACTGTTCCTTAACAGATCAGCTTGGAAAATCTGCACTTCGGAGACTATATTTTTGGTTGAATACGCTATTCGAATCATATGAGCCCCTGTAACAAATAAACCCCAACATTCTCGGGTTTGCATAACAGAATTTAATCTCCTGTTCACGGGGCTATCCTGTGCTGGGTTGCCGGTTGACTGACATTTCTTCTTCACTGCCTCCAGAGGAGGCAGGGGAAAGAGTGGGGAAAGAGTACACGTTTCTTGATTGCCTCGCCTCAAACTAACATACATTACTTTTGCTCCTTCTATTTGCAAGAATGAATTATCTGGCTGTGCCTAGATGCAAAGGAGGTTGGGAAAAGTTCCTGGCTGAATAGCTTCTTTCTAGCAACAATCCTATCCCAAGGGTAACTACTCATATCTCTGCTACTCAGATTTTGCCTATAATAATGGCAAGTATCTATGAGAACACAGAAATCCTTGGACATGCTTAAGCAACTTAAACCCTGTACCAAAGATTCTCATTGAAATATGGGGCCAGATAATTCTTTGTGGTGGGACTGCCCTGAGCACTGGAGGATGTTTATAGCATCTCTGACCTCTATCCACCAGATGCCGGTAGTCTTCACTCTCACTGCTGGTTGTGACAACCAAAAATGGCTCTGGGGCACAGAACATTTCCATCCTTTAGAAAGTTGCCTCCTCCCCCTCCCCCAAACCAGTTAACCACTATTCTGATCTCTATCACCATTAGTTTGGCCTGTTCTTAGACTTCATATAAATGGAATCATACAAATGAAATCTTACGTATCTGGGTTCTTTCACCCAAATAATGTTTTTTAGATTCAATCATATTGACTGTTGAAGCCATCAACAGTTTTTCTTCTTTAACTGTTTCTCTCTTTTTATCATTGAGTATTCCATTTTCTGGTGGCACAGACAGTAAAGAATCTGCCTGTGATGCAGGAGACCCGGGTTCAATCCCTGCGTCAGGAATCCTGGGAGAAGGGAATGGCTACCCAACTCCAGTATTTTTAACTGAAGAACCCCATGGACAGAGGAGCCTGGTGGGCTACACTCCACGGGGTCGCAAAGAGTTGGACACAACTAAGCGACTTAACACTTTCACTTTTTCATTCCATTTTCTGACTATACCAGCATTCACTTATCTGTCCTCTTGCTGGCAGACATTTCCAGTTTGGGCTGAGAAAAAGCTGTAATGAACATTCCTAAACAAGTTTTTCTGTGGTCATGTGCATGTATTTCTTTTAACCCCAGAGTAGAATTACGGGGTCATAAGGTAGGTATATGTCTAACTTTATTAGACATTGTATTGACCTTTTAAAAGAACTAATCTATTATTTTTATTATTTTAAAAGTAATACATATTCATGGAAAAATATGCTCAGAATAACAAAAGTTGAAATTTGTTTGATGTTTACTATGTGACAGAGCATCGTTCTAAGTGTTTTGTTGCTGTTGTAAATGTTTTAGGAATATCTTAACTCATTTAGGGACTTTCCTGGCAGTCCAGTGGTTAAAACCTTGAGCTTCCACTCCGAGGGCAGGGGTCCGATCCCTGATCAGGGGAACTAAGATCCTGCAAGCTACACAGGGCAGCCAAAAACAAAAACTTTCACTCACTTACTTCTCAAGCAACCCCAGGAAAGCAGACATTGATCATCATCTCCGTGTGAACAGGGAAACACTGAATTGCAGAGGAAGGCAGTCACTTGCTCAAGTCATTATCCAGTCAAGTGGTCAAGCTCCTTGTGAGTTCAGGTGACCTGGCTCTGAATCTGTGCTTTGATCTTAGCTACAGCTCAGCTGTCATCACCTGTCGGGCCAAAGTAGCAGGTGGGCACTATAAGCCTTTTTGCACCCTTCCCCTCGCCTTTTCCCCCTCCCCAGGCTCCATCCTCTGAGGGAACCGCCTTGAACTCAGTCTCTGCTGTCTTTCTAGAGCATTCTTTGTATTTAGGCAGCTGGTTTAATAGTGGTTAAGAGACTGAGGTTCAAAGGTAGCCCACGCCTAGCAGTGTGACCTTGGGAAGGTCTCTGAACTCTCTGCAGCTTCCTCATCCCTAAGCTGTGCAGAGGAACAGCACCCATCCCCCAGCGTGGTTGCAAACACAAGTTCAAGGCAAATACTCTAAGACGTTAACTTCCAGCATCTTGGGGAGCCCCTTGGAGGCCAAAAGGGGGATGATACACACCTCCTTCCCTCCCCACCTCACTCCAGAATGATAATGCAAGAAAGTGGAGCCCAGGGAAGCTCCTGACATTAACAAGAGAAAGAGTTGTGCGTCTTACAAACGCACTCCCCTCTGAGACCTTCAGAAAGCCAAGTAGCCTCCTGCTAAAGCAAGTGAAATTGTTAGTGGCTCAGTCATGTTCAGCTGTTTGGGACCACATGGACTGTAGCCTGCCAGGCTCCTCTGTCCATGGGATTCTCTATCGATGGGATTGGGTTGCCGTTCCAGGGGATCTTCCCAACCCAGAGACTGAACCCAGGTCTCCTGCATCGCAGGCAGATTCTTTACCACCTGAGCCACCAAGAAGGCCCCAACCTCCTGCCAAATGCTCCAACAAACAGCTCCAAATGCAATCTAGAGTGTCACCATTTCAAACCACAACATCCCCAAGAACCCCAAGACTGCAAGCTCCATCCAGGCCTGAGCTGGAGTTGGGGAGGGGCAGAGAAGAGCAACCCAATCCCCTGATCCAGCCACACCACATGCATGCGTGTTTGTGTGTTTGCATGTGTGTGTGTGGCTTGTGTAGCAGTAATTTTGCTTGGTAATCCTGCCTACCCTTTCAGCCTCTGCGGGAATAAATGACAGTATTATAAATATGTGCCAATAAAACACATTGTTTTTATAGCAAATGGAAACACAGTGTGTAGACTGTTTTGCAACTTTTTCTTAATTTTCTTAGACATCTTTTCCATAACAGGGGACTTTTTTCTTTTTAAAGCCTGCTGTACATCATTTTATAGACAGACCACTATATATTCGGCAAGGTGCTTCTCAAGTCATCAGATAGATGATGGATACAGGGGTTGGTTATATTCTTTTCTCTCCTTTTGAACACATCTGAAATTTTCCATTATAACATAATAATACAATAAAGGAAAGGACCATGCTATAATAGAATTTTTCTGTCAGCCTGTAAAGCTGACTTCTCTATAAAAGGCATCCCCTTCATATGAATAGAAAACTACAGTTAAAAATCTAAGCACTATAAATGAAATTAGAAATTGGTGCATTAAAGCTGCCCAACCATGAACTGGCGAAGGTTGCTTTCATGCTTGTTCAGAGCTCATCTTGATGGCTTCCTGATTCTCTGAAGACAGTTGGATAAGACAGAGAACAACAGCTCTCAAAAGATCATGTGGTATCTTAAGAAAGTGACTCATTGGAAACTTGAAGTCAGGCCCTGTAGGTTACTTACAATAACAGTTAACTCTTATATAATGCTGTGCTGTGCTTGGTTGTTCAGTCATGTCCAACTCTTATGACCCCACAGACTGTAGCCTGCCAGGCTTCTCTGGTCCATGGGATTCTCCAGGCAAGAATATTTGGGCTTCCCTGATAGCTCAGCTGGTAAAGCATCCGCCTGCAATGCAGGAGACCCCAGTTCAACTCCTGGGTCAGGAAGGTCTGCTGGAGAAAGGATAGGTTACCCACTCCAGCATTCTTGGGCTTCCCTGGTGGGGAAGAATCCATCTTCTCAGATGGTGAAGAATCCACCTGCAATGTGGGAGACCTGGGTTCGATCCTTGAGTTGGGAAGATCCCCTGAAGAAGGAAACAGCTACCTACTCCAGTATTCTGGCCTGGAGAATTCCATGGACTGTATACTCTATGGGGTCACAGAGAGTCAGACACAACTGAGCAACTTTCACTTATATAATAGTGACAGAATGCCAACCCTTCTTGCTTTATGCAAATATTAAGCCACTTGATTCTTTCATCAATCTCCAGATGTATATTCTAGTATTATGCCTGTTTTATAGATGAGACAACAAAAGCACAGAGAGCTTGAATGACTTGCCCAAGATCTCACAGCTAGTAAGAGGTAGGACCAGGATTTGAAATCCATGACCAAACTCTTCATTCTTGTTTTCCACCGCCCCTCTATTAATTTGGTAATGCATCACTAGCAATTTACTAAGTGTCAGATAACAGGGAATTGGGGACGGGTTGGGAAGAACAATGAAGATCATGCTGTGCCATTCGGCAGAAATCGGGTGTCCCGATAGCAATAAAAAATCATCAATGTTACTTATGTCCCCTGGGAAAGCTATAAAAGAATAACCACCATTTTAGGGAACTTCTAAGTTCCACAGTGCTAGGAGAAAAATACATTGTTATCATCTTATTTATGTCAACAAATATTCTGTGTACCAGCTCTGTTCTAGGCACTGAGGAAACACTGTGACGTGGTTTAAACCTATGAGTAGAAGGGATACTGTACAAGTTCTAGAGTCCAGACCTTGAAAGGCTTTGCAGCTTCTATTTTCACTCACTTGGAACTTTCCCCTAAGTCTACCAGGTCAGCAAAAGCACTGAAAGAAAGACCTGAGGGTGAAAGAGATCAGGCATGTGGCTGTCCCAGCTGAACTTCCAACAAACCCAGAAGAACCATACCCAAAGACTAAAAAGAAAAAAAAAATTGTTTTAAGCAATTGTGTTTGGGGATAGTTTGTTACACAGCAACAGATAACTGTTACAATGGAATAAAATGAAATTGAATAAATACTGTGGAGCAAAGCTACTGCTTTCAAATGATATAGTAGAAAAATCTGACTTAATAGGAGGAAGGAGGGCCACATAGTAGATAGAACAGGAGTTCCTAAGCCAGACACACCTCCATTCAGAACCACATCTGTCATTTCTGTGCTGTGTGACTGTACGTAAGCAAAATAGCCTCTCTGAACCTCATCTGCAAAATGGGGATCATCAAACTTAGCGTGGACGGACCTTCATTGACAAAGTAATGTCTCTGCTTTTCAATATGCTGTCTAGGTTGGTCATAACTTTCCTGAAGTGTCTTTTAATTTCATGGCTGCAGTCACCATCTGCAGTGATTCTGGAGCCAAAAAAAATAAAGTCTCTGTTTCCACTGTTTCCCCAACTATTTGCCATGAAATGATGGGACTGGATGCTATGATCTTAGTTTTCTGAATGTTGAGCTTTAAGCCAACTTTTGCACTCTCCTCTTTCACTTTCATCAAGAGGCTCTTTAGTTCTTCTTCACTTTCTGACATAAGTGTCATCTGCGTATCTGAGGTTATTAATATTTCTCCTGGAAATCTTGATTCCAGCTTGTGCTTCATCCAGCCCAGCATTTCTCATGATGTACTCTGCATATAAGTTAAATAAGCAGACAGCATATTAAAAAGCAGAGACATTACTTTGTCAACAAAGTTCCGTCTAGTCAAGGCTATGGTTTTTCCAGTGGTCATGTATGGATGTGAGAATTGGACTATAAAGAGGGCTGAGAGCAGAAGAATTGATGCTTTTGGACTGTGGTGTGTTGGAGAAGACTCTTGAGAGTCCCTTGGACTGCAAGGAGATCCAACCAGTCCATCCTAAAGGAGATCAGTCCTGGGTGTTCATTGGAAGGACTGATGTTAAAGCTGAAACCCCAGTATTTTGGCTACCTGATATGAAGAGCTGGCTCATTTGAAAAGACCCTGATGTTGGGAAAGACTGAAGGCAGGAGGAGAAGGGGATGACAGAGGATGAGATGGTTGGATGGCATAGCTGACTCAATGGACATGAGTTTGGGTAAACTCCGGGAGTTGTGATGGACAGGGAGGCCTGGCATGCTGCGGTTCATGGGGTTGCAAAGAGTTGGACATGACTGAGTGACTGAATTGAACTGAAACTTAGCCTGTTAAATGAATGGCAAATGAGATCATGCATACAGAAGCTGTGACACAAAAAGTGTGTGTTCAATACATGGTGGTCATTTCCTTTATGCAACAACTCACAACACATCATTCACAATCTGCCTTGTGTGGGGCCAGGGAAACCAGGTCTATCTCAGATCACAGAGGTCCAAACAAGGATCAAAAAAGCTGGAGTTTTTTGGTCTATTGGTTTTATTTTTGCTAATTTAGAGCTGGAGCCTCAGAAATTAATAGATGCATTAGAGTTTCAAAGCCAGCTTTTTTTTTCTTGGTGCATGGGGAAAGAAAACAGAGGGGGAAAAAAAATTGCATTTCATCACTTGCTTGGTTTAAGGAGACCAAACAAGTCAATCAACTTGAAAATGAGTGTCCAATCACTGGGCCAATGGGCCCTCCTGCCAGGCACAAACACTTATAGGAGAGTGGATCAGCACTGGGAAAGTTTCACCTGATTACTGTCAAAATGTTTAAATACATCAGCACAGTGGACTGGTACACAGGACTTCATCTCTGTCACTTCTAGAAACCTCTGGTTTGATTCCAGCAGTTTAAGCTTCCAAAGAAAGACTGTGAAGGAGGAGCTGATACCCACACCTTCCCCTCAGGCAGGGCAGGCCCTCAGCTAGCAAGTTCCCTGGACTGGGGCCTATCTTCTTCCTACCCTGTGTGCAAAATCTCTAACACTCCCAGTGTCACGAACAGCAGACTTATTTTGGGATCAGAGATGGACCCAGGTTTAGTGGGACCTGAAGATTTTGCTATCTGGGGGAGCCTTCCTTAAAAACTAGCCCACGGGACTTCCGTGGAGGTCCAGTTGTTAAAACTCCACACTTCCACTGCTGAGGGGCACGGGTTTGACCCCTGGTCGGGGAACTAAGAACCCACAGCCCGTGAGGTGTGGGCAAAAAGAAAAAAAAGAAAACCAAGCAAATGAACAGAATGATGAACACAAAATTTAAGTGTAAAGGTGAATACTGCTTTAAAATGAGAAATCACACAAAAAACAACTATGGGGGGGGGAGGGTTTTGCAGCCAAACCCCAAAATGGCCCCTTGTGATCCTTTGCTCCACTGGCTCTCACAGCTTTGCGTAGGCCTCCCCACTCCCACACACACACAGCAGTGGGCAGGTCTGTAAGACCAAGAGAACCAAGCAGAATGATGATACATTATCGCTTCTGAGATAAACTTATGAAAGACACCAAGTTTGTCTTGGTTGCTTTCTCTCTTTTTTCTTTTGACCACTCCACGTGGCACGCGGGATCTCAGTTCTCCAACCAGGGATCAAACCAGTGGGCCCTGCGCTAGAAGCGCAGGCTGTTAACCACTGGCCCACCAGGGAAGTACCCTCTTTCTCTTTCTTAAATCATTTGCTCAGCCAGCTGGTCTGCCGGAAGCTGGCTTATGAAGAGGTCCATGAGGTGAGGGACCACACTTCCTGCCAATAACCACCCTCCAGTCCTACTGAACCTTCAGGTAACTGCAGCCCCCAGTGGGAGACCCTGACCGCTCAGCTAAACCCTCCTGGATTCCTGACACCCCCAGAAACTGTGCAAGAAATGTTGACTGCTTTAAGCTCATAAATTTTGAGGAAGTTTGTTCCATAGCAATAGATAACTAATACAGTGGCCTTCGAGACTCATGTTCTTTTCTTCTGAGGTCTCTGTAGGTAATTTACCGTAAATGCTCATGTACAAAGTCTTCCTGTTTACTTCCTAGCTTCCATCTGCACCAAAATCCTTGTACAACTCTCAGGGCTATTGTGTGTCCCTACTTCCTAAAAGAGTATGGGGGCACAGAGCAGAAGCTCCAACTATATTTGTTGAATAAAAGAGTAAATAAACCACCTGATGGTCCAGTGGTTAAGAATCCACCTACCAATGCAACGAACACAGGTTCAACCCCTGGTCGGGGGAGATTCCACATGCTCCACAGCTACTGAAGCCTACACACCTGGAGCCTGTGCTACACGACCAGAGAAGCCACCACCATGAGGAGCCCTCAGACCACTACTAGAGAAAGCCCAAGTTCAGCAATGAAGGCCCAGCATAGCCCTTAGTTAATTAATTATTTTAAAAAAGACTCTGGCAGGAATACAGTTCATCCTTATTTAACATTCAGGAAATAGAAGCTCAGAGATGTTAAGTAACTGGCTAAAGATCACACAGCCTGTCACTGAAACAGTCTTGATTCCTTTATGGACCGTCTGTAGGGTCCATTTCTTTGATGTTTTTCATGTATCAAGTCCATACTAAGTGCTTAATAAACGCAGATGGACTGAAAGGGTTAATGATACGGCCACATCTTTCTCTCCTCAGGGTAAATGTCTCTTTAACTGAGAAACTGAAACAATCTGAGGTGGAGGAGGCAGAGGAATTGTTGTTGCCTTCTTTGTCACAGACAGCAACAGAATAGTGCAGGCCTTAGTGAAGCAAAACTTGAAAAACTAACAAAATCACTTCAAAAGTATCCAGAGACTAAATTTCAGAATAAAAGGGGTTTGTGCTTCATTTCAATGCATTATAGTCAAAAGTTGGTTTTGTTGGCCTCAAAAGGCCTATGTAAAAACAACTTTTCAAAGGCTATGTGAAAACAATCCATTACCGTCTGGTTTGAATTTCACTCTTTTGAACAATTACACAATCTCCAGATTGACGCACACAGTTAGGGGGCCGGGTCCTCAAGAGTAACCATGGGCAACACTTGGCAAGCACTTTCTTTCCTTTAAGTGGTCATTATAAGTTAGTCAAGTTCAAAAGTTAGCTGTGTGTCCTGGGAACCTGGGGGTGGGGGAGGGGATCGTGGTGGGTCATGGGACTGCTCTGGCTTCCTCTGAACCCTGGAATTCTCCGAAATTGTAATGATCTGGGAGGTTTATGGATATTCTAATTAGGCCATGGGTAATTTAATTTTGGAGTGGTGAAACTGTCTCCTACATGTTCACTGAATAAACACGAAAGCCTTTGAAAATTAATAGACTTGTCCACTGAGTTAATATTCACAAAAGTCTCAACTCCAAGCATATTCTCTGACCCATATTTGGTGCTCAATAAATTAACAAAGTTGTTGACTAGAATGGGAGTTCATTAGATTCCTAAAAGCTCTGTCTTTTTTTTATTACCTCCAGGCCTCTGGACTTTCTGTTCTGTCTGATTATAGGATCGGATGGCTCCTCAATGCCAAGGATAGTCAATAGGTCAATAGCCACGGTTTTCAACTCCCAATACCCATTCTCCTCTTCTCAGGAAACAAGCCCTTATTTTCTTTCTAGGCATCTACCTCTCTGCATCCCTCTCCCACGTGGTTTTGGAGGACTGATTTCCCTCCAGAGATGCCCATGTACCTGGGCCTCTTCAACCTACGTGTTCAGTTTCCCGGCCCCACTCTGGATCAGAGAGAGACGTGCGAGCTAAGTTCATCTAGTCAGGCCCAACCCCTCTGGTTCGCTTTGTTTTTTTATAGATTTAATTTTTTTTAGAGCAGGTTTTGAGGCACAAGGACGTCTGACGCAGTCCAGTGGCTAAGACTCCATGCTCCCCATGCAGGGGGCCTGGGTTTGATTCCTGGACCTGAAACTAGACCCCACATGCCACATCTAAGAGTTCTCACGCCTCAACTAAAGACCCTGCAGGCTGCCACGAAGACTGAAGATCTGGGGAGCCACGACTACGACCGGGAGCAGTCAAATAAATAAATAAAAATAAATATATATTTTTAATTGAATGGAAAGTACAGGGCGTTTCCACATACCCTCCCTCCTAATACACGCACACTTCTCTACCCTCGGCATTCCCCACCAGATGGTATGTTGGCTGCAATCTGTGAACCCACACTGACATTTCATTGTCACCCAAAGTCCACAGTTAACCTCAGGGTTCAGCCTGCGGGTGTACATTCTGTGCCTGTGTGTGCTCCGTCGCTCAGTCCTGTCCAACTCTTTGCGACCCTGCGGACTGTAACCTGCCAAACTCCACTGCCCATGGGCTTTTCCAGGCAAGATTATTGGACTGGTTTTGCCATTTCCTACTCCAGGGGATCTCCCCCACCCTGGGATCAAACTCTCGTCGCTTGTGCCTCCCGCACTGGCAGGCAGATTCTTTACCGCTGGGCCACCTGAGATGTGGAATGGCATGCGTCCATGGTACAGAACTGTCTCACTGCCCTAAAGATCCTCTACACTCCACCTATTCATCCCTCAACCACTGATCTTTTCACTGTCTCCATAGTTCCACAGTTTCCAGAATGTCCTATACTTGTAATCACACAGCACGGAGCCTGTTCCTTTTCCCTTAGTGATATGCATTTACGTCTTTCCGTGACTTGGCAACTCATTCATTTTAGCGCTAAATAATTTTGCACTGTATGAAAGTAGCACAGGTTATTTACCTACTCACTTAACCAAGGACATCTTGTTTGCTTCCAAGCTTGGCACCTATAAACATTTATTGAACTTCCCTGGTGGTCCAGTGGTTAACAATCTGCCCTGCAATGCAGGGGACACGGGTTCAATCCCTGGTCTGGGAAGATCCCACAAGCCGAGGAGCAGCTAAGCTTCTATGCTACAACTACTGAAGTCCTCACTCTAGAGCCCGTGCCCCAAAACAGAAGCCACCACGATGAGAAGCCTGTGCCCCACAACTAGAGAGTAGCCCCTGCTTGTGGCAACCAGAGACAAGTCCACATGTAGCAACAGAGACCCAGGTTCTGAGCAGATGTAAGTTTTTAACTAATTTGGGCTAAATACCAAAAAGTGCAATTTCTGGATTGTACAGTAAGAGCATGTTTAATTTTACAAGAAACTGCCAAACTCTCTTCCAAATGGTCATACCGGGACTCCCCTGGTGATCCAGTGGCTAAGACTCCATGCTCCCAATGCAGGGGGCCCGGGTTCAATCCCTGGACAGGGAACTAGGGCCCACCAGCTGCAACTAAAAGATCCTGCCTGCTGCAGCCAAGATCCAGAGCAGCCAAATAAATAAACAAGTAGAAATAAACATCTTCTAAAACAGCTGTACCATGTTTGCACTGCTACCAGCAGCGAACAAGAGTCCCTGCTGTTCCCCAGTCTTGCCAACACTTGGTATTGTCAGTGTTTTGGATTTTAGCCATTCTAACAGCTCTGTAATGATATTTACTTACAGTCTGAGTTTGCATTTCCCTGATGATATTGCCATTTGAGTATCTTCTTTGATGAGGAATGTGTTCAGATACTTTGCCCATTCCGCAACTAGATTGTAGGCTTTCTTATTGTTGAGTTTTAAGAGTTCTTTGTCTGTTTTGGAAAACCATGCTTCATCAGGTACGTCATTTGCAAATGTTGTCTCCCATCTGTGCCTTGTCTTCTCATTCCCTTGACAATCCCTAAAGTTATGTTGGATCATCTAGCAAAGTGGTATCTGCCTGCTGAGGTTGCTGAGAGGATGAGACAGAAGCCAGGAGCAGTGGGTAACTATTTTACAACCATAGGGAAGAGGCAGCCTGAGATTAGAGTCCAAAAAAAAAAAATTGAAAACAGCTCACAGACAGATAAAGGGCAAATGGCTCATAAACGCATAAAAATAAGATCATCTCTTACAAGAAATGTATTCAAAGCTATAAAGTGGCATTGCTTTTCACTGACCAGTTTGGTAAAATGAAAAACTTTTAATAACACTAATTTTTTTTTTTTTTTTAATTTTGTGGCTGTGACAGGTCTTCGTCGCTGCTGGGGCTTTTCTCCACTTGCGGCGAGCCGGGGCTGCTCTACAGCTGTGATGGCTTCTCTTACTGTGGAGTACAGGCTCGACAGTTGTGGCTCCCAGGTGTGTGGGATCTTCTCGGATCAGGGATGAAACGCATGCCTCCTGCAGGGCAGGCAGATTCTTTACCACTGAGCCACTAGGGAAGCCCTAAGAGTTTAACAACTTAAATAATATTTTTATTTACTAGTAATAATTTGTAATTTTTAATATGTTTACTGATCTTTAATTGGTAAAATGAAAACAATGTTTTTAATCTTTTTTTTTTTTTTAGTTTTTTGACTGTGCAGCTTGTAGGATCTTAGTTTCCCAACCAGGGATTGAACTCACACTTCCTGCATTGGGAGTGCAGAGTCTTATTCACTGGACCAGGGAAGTCCCCCCAAATTTTTTTAAATTTGCTGAGGGTGTGGGGAAAATGGCACTGTCATTTGAAGTGGGGTTTGGATACAAATAACAGAGACATGACACACTGGTGGCTTAAGTGAGACAGACGTTCCTTTCTTCTATAACATAAAAGAATTCTGTAGGTCAGCTGTCCAGGGCTGGTATGGTAAGTCTGTTTCCCCAAGGGTCCTGGTTTCTTTCTGTTTGCCTGCTTCATCTAGCCCGCCACTCTTAAAGCCACAGGACTCAGGATAGTGGCTGGAACACCATCTATTCTATCTGCATCCCTGCAGCAGGAAGCAAGGAGAGAGACAGACAGGTACATTGCCGGGGTCCAGCCCCAGCGGGGTCCGGGGGTCTTGAGGGATGAGTGGCGTCGGCGGAAAAACTGAGCTGAGTCGATGTGTGGTGATGGAGCAGTCTCTCGTTTATTGTTGTTGGTTTACAGTTTTATAGCCAAAAGACATCCCCATTACATCACAAATATTCTATACAATCTTTTGTTTTTTGCCTACCATCAACAACTTTAACATTAAGCTCATTTTCCTTGCAAAAGGTCGGATTTGTGCATAATTAGACTTAACAATAGTATGTTTACCATTTGAATGTCTCCAGCATACTTCGGATAAGTACATCAATCTAAGTAGAAAGGTTACATTTCTCTTACTAGGTGCAACTATGTAGAAGCTAGAAAGAAGGGCTTAAGCTTGAAACTTTTATTCTATTAACCTATTTTGGTTCTTACAAGGAAAGAGAAAAGAGGACAAAGAGACAGTCAAGCAGCACTGCTTTAGCAATAAAACCCTATTAACCTTATAACTACTATAATGAATTTCTATGTCTACATTATCTTAAAGCAATCAATATCTCCAACTATGCTGGCCACAGTTATGAGCATTCCTAAGTCTCAATCGAGCCTGATTTCTTCAAGGAAGAGAGCCTCCTCCATGGAGTGGTGGGGGGAGTGGGAGGTGGAAAGGTGACCCAAGTATGAGCCTTTTTGGTGGTGGCCTTGCCATGACCTCCAGAGAACTCTTGGTAAACTCCCCAGTAAGGAGTAGTAATCCATTTAAATGTTCCTTTCATTCCTCCATAGCCCCTGGGGAAGGTGATCCACCTTCCCGGATCCTCTGGTCCATAAGGTCTGGGGTGATTATCTCAGGACAAATTCTTTCCAACTGTGACTGACCTACTGAGATGAGCCAATGTTCCGAACATGAACAGAACTTCCAAGAAAAATACCAGGGTGGGGCTTGCCCAGGATGCCCCGATAAAGAAAGTCAGCTTTGCAAATACTTTCTTAGTCTCGTGACCTTGTCATCCGAGCAAGGGGGCATCCTGATGGCTCCCGGCAGTACATCCTTTCCTTTCTGGAAGCCTCCACTCAGTTCCACTTACTCATTGGACAGAACTTAGTCATGTGACTACACCAAACTACAAGGGCAGTGGCGAAATTTAACCATTATTCTAGGCGACAATAGCTATACTGGAAGTTGGCATTCTGTTAACATGAAGAAGGAACAAAAAATGGATGTTGGGAAGTAATAGGCATTCTCATACGTTATTTGGCAGCTATAGCAACTGGTATAACCTTTATATTCATCTCAGTTGCTTTTCAATAAATTGTTTCACTTCACAGTATCAGTGCTTTTTCTTCAGATAAGAAAACTGAGGAAACAACAGATGAAGTAACTCACCCAAGGACTGTATTAATCAGGATTCTTGACAGTAAGGAATAGAAATTCAAATCAAATTAGCTTACAAAAAGAGAAGTCACAGGTTCTCTGGATTGCAGGAACACCGACAGTTCCAGCTTCAGGCATGGACCGATCCAGAGGCTCAAAGAGTAAGATCAGGATCCTCCCTTCATCTCCTGGTCATTTCCTTTGTGTTGGCTTCATTTTCAATAAGCTTTCCTCGGATAGTGGCCCACCAAAGCCCAGAGCAGGTACAACCCTATATCCTATCATAGTTTGATAGAAAAAGAGCACATTTTTACCAGGATTTCTAGTAAACATCCCAGAACTGACTCTCACTGGACTGCTTTGGGTCACGTGCTCATCTCTGAGCCAATCACCAAGATCAAAGAAGAGCTATACAAGGGACCAGGCAGATCTGAGTGACTTGCTTATTCATGGAGCCCAAGGGTTGGGGTGGGGGGCCAGGTCAGCCCCACCAGAACCAGTGACTGAGTGGGGAGGGGAAATTCCCCTGAGGAACCCTGGAGTGAAGTTCCTGTGAGGAGGAGGAAGAGTTGCTGGGTGGACTGAACTACAGACTTCTACTAGAGTCACGTGGTGAATCGGGGCAAGGCCACGCCAGGAGCCCAGTTTCCCAGTTCCTACTTCTGTGCACAACCAGGACCCCGGCTCTGCTGGTTGCCTAGGAACCCACTTTTAAAGAAATCACAAAATGTAAACACAGACTAAAGGAGAAGTAATCAGAGGAGAATCTTCCACAAAGGGGAGAGGTTAAGAAGGCTCCCGGAAAAACGCTCAACTTTTGGACTCTGTTACCATATTCACCTTGTCAAAAAGTTTTTAAACCTGATGAATTACATTCCAAACGACTGAAATAATTTGCAGATGCGATCGAGGAAATGCTGTTAGTAATCTTTGAGAAACTGTAGCAAGCGGGAATGGCTAGAAGATTGTACTTGGGAAAATGTTTGTTGTTGTTTTAGTTGTTCAGTGGAGTCCAGCTCTTGCAACTGCATAGATTATAGCCCACCAGGCTCCTCTGTCCATTCGATTTTTCCAGGTAAGAGAAGTAGGTTGCCATTTCCTTCTCCAGGGGATCTTCCCAACCCAGGGATGGAACTCTGCTCTCCTATGACTCCTGCATTGGCAGGTGGATGCTTTACCACTGCACCGCCTGGGAAGCGTCTCTCACCCACCTGCACTTCTATAGATTGACTCCAGGAGAAGGAGCTGTGAGTCAAGCAAGACCAGTAATCTCCTTTTTGCTGAAGCCAGGGGAAGTTGGAATATGAATGTGGGTGTTTGTTGTCATTTGCAACCAAAACAGTCCTACCTAATACTGAGCAGTTGACAACCTGTTTTTTAAATACAGAACTATATTTGGGAGACCCTTTCTGCATCAGGACATAGACTTCAGCCACATTTATTTTGATGATTATATAATTACACTGTACGCTTGTATCATATTTCACTTAAACAATTTCCTTGCACCACCGTTTCTTTTTTTTTCTTCCCACATTGCCAGCATGGGGGCTCTCAATTCACCCACCAGGGACTGCGCCTGGGTCACAGAAGTGGAAGCGCCAAGTCCTAACCATTGAACCGCCAGGGAATTCCATACACCATTCTCCCTGACCATGTTCCTAAAGAGCAGAGACCAGTGTTTTTCAAGCCTCACATCTCAATCCATGCATTTCATAGTGCATTAGTAGGTTCTGAAATTAATTTTCCAAGTTATGATTAATACTTCATTTACAAGCAGCCTAGACTAGGCCAAAATGAAATAGGAAATAATGAAATGAAATAGAAAATATCAAAATGCACTAAATGACATACATTGAAACCAGAACTTTTATTTCAGCATATGGGTACTTACCTGTACACCAGATCATAGTATAAAATTTATATTTTACTGGGGATCAGTGTCCAAAAGATTGAAACACACAGCTATTGACTGTCCTATTGTTACCTAACTTTTTATATGTGTTCATTTTCTCTTATAAACCAAGAACTAAAGTTTCAGAGTGGGTAAACTTTTAGACTTGTTTTACTGGGGACAAAATACTCTTCCTACCATCAAACCAACAAAAACCAAAAGCTTTGATTCAGTCTTAATAAAGGTTAAAACAAGTTCTAGGCCATCTTGGGCTTTTTGTTAACCTCAGATACTTCAAATTTTTGGTAAGATAAGGTTGGGGGTTGGGATACTTCTTCTGGCTCTGATGACCTCCCCAAGCTTAGAGAACAAGGAGATCCAGACAGGTGGTATAAAGGTCTTTTTTTTTTTTAAGTTAATTTTTATTGGAGTATAGTTCATTTACAAAGTTGAGGGGTAAAGGTCTTAAGTTTACAGAGGCCTGGCTTTTCTAACATTCTCTAAGAAGAAGCCAGAAAACTCCCAGTTTCCTTTTGAGTTCTTCATGAGCCATTTAGTTTTTTTAAAAAAGAAAAAAGGACAGGTCACTCAATATGTATATTTTAATTTATTTGACTGCATCAGGTCTTAGTTACATCATACAGGATCTTCCATTGCCTCAATGAAAAGTTGACCTCTAGTTGTAGCACATGGATTTAGCTGCTCCAGGCATGTAGGATCTTAGTTCCCTGACCAGGGATTGAACCCCATCCCCCGCATTAAAAGGAGAATTCTTAGCCACTGGACCACCAGGAAATTCCTGGTCATCTGATATTCAGTTAAAATATTCTATTTCTAGAAGCCTGCCAAAGATTGTCTTATTCTTTAATTTAGAAGAGAGATCTACAAACTGTTTAGGTCAAGGGCCAGATGATAAATATCGACATCGAAACTTGAATTGTATATCATTTTCATGTATTAAAAATTATTCTTCTTTTGATTTTTTTTAACCACTTAAAAATAAAAACCCTTCTTAGCTCACTGGCTGTGAAGTGAATATCTTCGTGGTAGTAAAAGAAATCCATTCACTTTTTAAATTTTACTTCACTTTCTGAATAGGTAATTTACCATGGATCAGAATTCAAAAGATAACAAAGAAAAATATTCCCCCAACCCCATTCCTGAGCCACACAAATCCCTGTACCAGAAATAACCAATGGGGTCAACTATCTTGTTGATCTTCATATTGTCCATGAATATACAAAGAAATTGTTTTTATACAGGTTTATTTTTTCTTACAAATCCATATTGTTCTGAACTTGCCTTTCTTCACTCCTTCTTGCAAGTCATTGCATAACACAACATAGAAAGCTGTCTCATTAATTGGCAGCTCATAATTACATTGCATAAATCAGAGGCTGGCAAACTAAGGTCCATGGGCCAAATCTGGCCATTGTCTGTTTTTTTGTAAATAAAGCTTTATTGGAACATAGCCATGGCCATTTATATAGTGCATGACTTCTTTTGGGCTACAGCTGCGACAGAGATCACATGATCTGCAACGCCTGGAATATTTACTCCCCAGCCCTTTACAGAAAGAATTTACTGACTGCTAATGTAGGTGTTCTATAGCTCAAACACCATTTAACAATGAACATTTAGTCTCCAGTCTTTTGTGATGATAAATAATACTGCAAGCCATAATCTGCCTATGCACAATTTTCCATGTGCGATTCTCATATGTAGGATAAATCTTAGAAGTGGAATTGTTGGGTCAAAAGGTATGTGCACTTGTAACTGTGATAGAAATTGCCAGATTATCTCCAAAGAGATTATAGGTGGATCTTTATACACATGCTCCCACCAGCAACACATGACAGCAACAAATTTCCCAATGCATTTGCCAACTAAGTGTGTTATCAGACTTTTTGATCTTTATCAAACTGACAGGTTAAAAATGGCATGTCAGTGTGATTTTAATGTTCATTTCTCTCCTTGTGAGTGTGCGATGACAAATTACCACAACACTGATGGCTTTAAACAACAGAAATGCATTCTTTCACAGTTTTGGAGGCTAAAGGATGGAAATCAAGGTGTTGGCAGGGCTGCACTCCCTGCAAAGAACCCTACCTTGCCACTTCCAGCTTCTGGTTGGGCTGGCATTCTTGCTGTTCCCTGTCTTGTAGGTGCATCCTTCCATTTCTTGCCTCTGTCTTCACCTGGCCTTCTCCCCCGTGTGTCTGTGCCTCTATGCCAAGATTTCTTTCTTCTTATAAGCACACCATTCATGTCGTATTTAGGGCCCATCCTAGGGCTTCCCTGGTGGCTCAGCTGGGAAAGAAGCCACCTGCAATGTAGGAGGCCTGGGTTCAATCCCTGGGTTGGGACGATCCCTTGGAGAAGGGAAAGGCTACCCACTCCAGTATTCTGGCCTGGAGAAGTCCATGGACTGTATAGGTCCAGGGGGTTGCAAAGAGTCAGACACAGCTGAGTGACTTTCACTTTCACTAGTCCAGTATGACCTCCTTTAACTTGATGACATCTACAAAGACCTTATTTCCAAATAAGGTCTTGGTAGACATGAATTTTTTACAATTTTTATTGAACTATCATTGATTTACAATGTTGTGTTAGTTTCAGGTATACAGCAAAGTGATTCAGATATATATATATTCTCTTTTAAATGCTTTGCTATTACAGGTTATTACAAGATTTTAAGTATAGTTCCCTGTGCTATACAGTAGGTCCTTGTTGGTTATCTGTTTTATATATAGCTGTGTGTATATTTTTACCCCAAGCTCTTAATTTATCCCTCCCCAACATTTTCCCTTTGGTAGACATACGTTTGTTTTCTGACTGTGAGTTTATTTCTGTTTTGTAAATAAATTCATTTGTACTGGACATGAATTTTTGAAGGATGATATTCAACCCAGTAAAATTTGCAATCTGCTCATGTTTTACATCACAAATTAACCCTGTTAATCAGACATCACTGTTAGATAGTTAGAAGTCTTTACTCCTCCAAGTCTACTTTCTTTCCTAGCCCAACACACAACTCAAATAAAATTAAAACAGTGGCTCTGAGGGAGTTCCCTGGTGGTCTACTGGCTAGGAATCAGCACTTTCACTGTTGCAGCCCCAGGTTCAATTCCTGGTAGAGGAACTGAGATCCCCACAAGCCTTGTGGAGTAGCCAAATTTTTAAAAAAATAAATAAAAATAAAATTTAAAAAAATGGATGGTAGCTCCAGCAGATCTGATTCCAAGCACAAAGTTTGGGTGTCTAGAAAGGACAAAATCAATATTTAATGAATTAAATTGAACTGTGAGGGGGAAAAAGTCTCCTTCTAATATAATAACAGCTGATATTATCACTTATTGTTGTTATAATCATACTATTATTATATAATATTTGTGAGTGTTTACTTAGAGCCAGGCACTTGTCTACATGTATTAATTCAGCTAACTTTCAAAGATAAACTGAGGCACAAAGATTTCCAACTAGGGAGGGGTAGAAGCAAATTTCTACCCAGGTGATCTGACTCCAAACCACTCAGCTAAACTTTTTGAATAAGTCTCAAAAGGAAGGCAGAAGTTTTCGATCTTAGAATTAAGAAGCCTTGGGGATTTTTCCCCCCATCCTCTGTTAGATTTTAACATATGAGACACAAATACAATATTCAGCTCAGCCTGTGATTTCGAACAGTTTCCTCCTCTAAAAGACATCTAGAACAGTGATCATTCTGACCTTTTCACTTCTTTTCTTCCTTCGTCTTCCTTTTCTTATTTTTTTAATCCTATGCACAACTTCCTCAACATTCTTCCTTTACCCTAAATTGCTAGTTCAGATCGGGAAGATTAAGAAGACCTAAATAGCTTTTCTGTGAATTACTCTACAGGAAGTTCAGTCTGATCAGATCCTGTTTGCCAGTGGTGAAGCACAAACAGGCCAATACAAAACCCAAGTCAGTTTCTGAATAAGAGATGAGCAACAGCAGTCAGTCCCAGTTCTCACTACATTCCTTCCACAGAGAGATCCAGTGCAGAAAGTGCTTGAACTGCTGAGTAATTGATCAACTCCCTGCTTTTTACATACAACGCACAACTGGAAAAAAAAAAGAAGGACACTTCAAGGATCAAAAGTTCAATCACATAATCATGCACTGCAGAAGACTTCGAAGTTCCAATGCTTAAAAATACATCTCAAATCCATAATTATATTTTCCTTTTAAGATATAATGACAGAGGTCCATTTTCAGCACTTACACACACTCCTTGAGGGAAGCTTAAACATCCCTCTTTAACATAAAGACTATTTAATTTTTTTATGTTCAATTATTTTTTGCTGGGAGGAAAGAGATGGCAGGGAGGAAAACAGTTTTCCATCTCTTCCTAGTCAAAGTATTCAACTGTATAAACGTGCTCCAACTTGGAACCACAGATCCTGAAAACTACTAGCAGTCATGCAGGCTGGATGGGCTGTGCCCATTACTAGTTGTGTGACTTTGAGGAAATTAGTTAACTTCTCTGTGTCTCAGAGTCCTCATCAACAAGTGAGCAAAATAGCAATATTTCTCTCATAGATACCTGGTATGCAATATATTATACATAATATAAATAACTCGATGGACATGAGTTTGAGCAAGCTTCGGGAGTTGGTGATGGACAGGGAAGCCTGGCATGCTGCAGTCCACAGGATGGCAAAGAGTTGGACACAACTGAACCACTGAACTGAACTGACTGATGTTATTAATACATATAAAATACATACTAATATAAGATACCATACGCCAACAATATATAATTCATAAATATATATAAAAAGCAGGTAGCGATTGGCATAGAGCAATGGCTCGATTAGTGCTTATTTATTATTCTATAATATTCATTATTATCATCATCGGTATAGTAAAAGCTCTCATATCAGACCACTAACTTTCTGTCATTGGAAAAGGACCATCACATGGAGAAACTACTTTTTCCCAATCATGGTCTTTATAGGTCTTTATCTCCATATTTTGATCTAAAGGCAAACGTTTTCTGAACAGAAGGCCTCTATGCACTTGTCTGAAGTTCTTGTAGTTGAAACATCTACACGTTTGGACTTGCTGCCTGTCAACCCATCAAAAGAATTTGCAGACAGGCACGTATACAAGGTACACAGCTTCGGAATAAGAAAGAGAGGAACTGAATTCATGCCATGAGGTTTAATATTCTATGCATCTCTCTGTCCCTGCGGTGAGAGAAGGGGTAGATGTGGGGGTGGAAGAGTCAGAGCTCACTGAGAGGTAATGTCAGCAGACCCCAGAGAGGAGAAGATCTGGAAGTTTCATGCTTCTAAGCACTGTTTTGGAAGTAAGGAGCCAGGTTCCTCTCCTTGCTCCACACCTCACATCTCAGCTCCTGCTGTGCCATCTTCTGTAAATCACTCAACCCCTCTGAGCCTTGATCTTGGTCTCAGATGGGCTGCCCCAGGGAACAGTCCCTGAGAGGGTGATTAGCAGGTGGAACGTTTACCAGGGAATGTTCCTGAAAACAATAGCTATGAAGGGGTAAGGGAAGCGGGATGGGGCAGAGGGAGGAATGGAGCTACGAGACAATTACAGGGACCTCATCCAACTCCATGAGGAGCTCTAATGCTGGAATAACCCTCAGTGATGTTCTGAACTGAGGCTGGGGGCCAGTCCTTTGGGTCCCTGCATCAAGCAGGCACTGGATACAGCTATGGTTCATGATGCAGGGAGGAGACCAATCCCCCTACCCCAGGAACACTTGGAAATGTCTGGAGACATTTTTGATTATTTCAAGTGGAGGGGAGGCATCTAGAGGGTAAAGACCAGGTGTGCTGCTCCACAGCCTCTAACACACAGGGCAACACCGCCCCCCCCCCCCAAAGAAGTATCATCCCAAAGTGTCCGAAGCCACTGAGGTTTCTCAAAACTAAAAGCTGCCCTTAGAGAGTTCTCCTAAGTTTAGACAAGGAAGCTTCCTCCAGCTAAGGGCGATTTCTAAAGGACACAAATGTGAGTCATCCTGGGTCCTGAACAGGGATGTGGACAGCAAATCACAGTATCCACAACAATCTTTTATAAAAAAATCAGTTTTTAGCTATGCAAGTTTTATTGACTCTTACTTCCTTATACAAAGCAAAATGTTCTAGGGGCTTCCCTGCGGCTCAGTGGTAAAGAATCCACCTGGCCACGCAGTAGACTCTGGTTGGATCCCTGAGCAGGGAAGACCCCACATGCTGTGGAGTAGCTAACCCCGTGCACCCCAATGATCAAGCTTGTGCTCTGGAACCCGGGAGCCGAAACTGCTGAAGTCCCCGTGCCCCAGAGCCGGTGCTCCACAGCAAGAGAAGCCACCACAGTGACAAGCCCCAGCACCACCGCTAGAGAGTAGCCCCCACATCAACGAAGACCCAGTACAGCCAAAAACAAAGAAATAAAACTACTTTTTAAAAAAATAAAATGTTCTAAATCATGGTTTTGCAACCGCAGTTCTAGTGACATTTTAAGCTAATACCTCTCCTCTGCTGTGGGAACTGTCCTGTGCATTCCAGAACATTTAACAGTGGGGGACCTCCACCCACTAGACGCCAGAAGCACCCCTCCCCTGACGATGACAACCAAAAATATCTGGAGACACTGCCTAATGTCCCCTGGAAGGGCAGAATCACCTCGGATTGAGGATCCGTCTTCTAGATTCAGTGTAGGAGACCCGGGTTTGATCCCTGGGTCAGGGAGATCTCCTGCACAAGGAAATGGCAACCCACTCCAGTATTCTTGCCTGGGAAATCCCATGGACAGAGGAGCCTGGGGGGCTACAGTCCAAGGGGTCACAAGAGTCGGACCGACACGACTTAGCGACTAAACCTTCTAGATAAATCCAAAATAGCCTTTGATTACTAACTTGCAGTCTGAGGCCTCTCCTCAGAAGTAGCCACTAATATAAGTTTGCAGTGGATCCTTCCAGTATTCTTCATATAGATTTCCATAGACATATATGCCACCATAGGAAATACATAGTATTTTTCACATAAATGTGAAATTTAATCATAGAAAATAGATCATACTTTCTTTGGAGAGTGCTTTAATTTTCAGTCCAGTCACCACACTACCCCTGCACAGAGCATGTAACTTAAGGAAAACTGAGTGCGCACCCACTTTGGGGGCATACAGTATGTACCCAAATTAATTCACGTAATCCAATATCCTGGCCTAAATTCTCAGATCAAGGTTGGGCACACAGCTCAACCTAAGCCAATGAGAAGCTAGGTTTTCTGGGGCATCTGGGAGAGGAACAGTCTCTCTCCCCATCCCTGCACATGACTGAGCTATGGCACGAAATGGACTGAGCTATGGCAGCCATATTGTGATCATAGGATTGGAAGTCAGCCTTTACTACTAACTGCTACCTCAGGAGAAGATCAGATAAATGGAAAAAAACCTTGTCCTTGATAACATCATCAAGCCCACTCAACAATCTGAACCAAACCCACCCATGTTTCCATGTACTTTCAAAGTTTCAGTAATACTTTATGGAAAAACACAAACGAACTTTTTGACCAACCCAGCATCTTTCCTGATTTACATGCTACAGTCCAGCTTTCCCAGCACCACAGTACTGAAGACACTGTCTTTTCCCCAATAATGTACTTTTGAATTCAGGCTTTTTTCTTTAAGTTTCTCTGACTCTGGACAATAAACAGACCACTCATTCATTCCAAAAACATATTATGGATTCTCACTGCACACTCATCTAAGTACTGAAGCTACAGAGGTAAATGGTGACCAACCCCTGCCCTCAGGAAGTTTTGATTCTTGTGAGGCAGATAACAAACTAATAAATAAAATATATACAGCATTACAAAATATAACATTATAAAATAATACAATGTAACATCACACAAGAGCACAGTACATACTATACGGTAGCACAGCTATGAAGTCAAAGGAACAGAGTGATTGGGTTCTGCTCATTGTGACTTGAACCCTGGCTCTATTTTCTAGGAGGAATTCAATAGAGAAAGTGATTGCAGCCATGAAATTAAAGCCATGCAGCCATGGTGATTGCAGACACAGTGACTGCAGCCATGAAATTAAAAGACACTTACTCCTTGGAAGGAAAGTTATGACCAACCTAGACAGGATATTAAAAAGCAGAGACATTACTTTGTCAACAAAGGTCCATCTAGTCAAGGTTATGGTTTTTCCAGTAGTCGTGTATGGATGTGAGAGTTGGACTATAAAGAAAGCTGAGCGCTGAAGAACCGATGCTTTTGAACTGTGGTGTTGGAGAAGACTCTTGAGAGTCCTTTGGACTGCCAGGAGATCCAACCAGTCCATCCTAAAGGAGATCAGTCCTGGGTGTTCATTGGTAGGACTGATACAGAAGCTGAAACTCCAATACTTTGGCCACCTGATGGGAAGAGCTGACTCATTTGCAAAGGCCCTGACGCTGGGAAAGATTGAGGGCAGGAGGAGAAGGAGACAACAGAGGATGAGATGGTTGGATGGCATCACCGACTCAATGGACATGGGCTTGGGTGGACTCCGGGAGTTGGTGATGGACAGGGAGACCTGGCGTGTTGCAATTCATGGGGTTGCAAAGAGTGGGACATGACTGAGTGACTGAACTGAACTGAACAACAGAGATATCTGAGTATATACGACCCTCTTTACACGAGGAAAATCAAACATTCAGCTGCTTAGAGCAAGCTCCAGGGTAATGTTTCAGGATGTAATTGAAGGTCAAAAGCCCTCAAGGAGGTGAACTCTCCTTGTCAAGCCATTAGCACTTGTTAGCACCCTTCCTTTTTATGAAAGCAACCAGGGAATGGCTGACAAAGTCCCTCTTTCATTCAGTCTGATCATCATCATTAATTAACACAGCCACTCTCGATATGTAATTGGAGCATTTTCTGAATCACATAGATTGAGACAAGTTTAAGAGAAAGGCTTTCAAATCAGAAGCCCCAAGGACTAAGAAGGCTTAGCCCTTGCTCGGTTTAAGATAAATGGAGAAGGTTAACTCCATGAAGGTACTGGTTGGAAGTGGGAAATGTTGAGCCAGGATTCTCCCGCGCTGTTACATTGAAAGGGCTGTATGTCTAGAGCTGTTGCTTACTGCTTATTTTATACTTTTCTCCAGGCTATTTAGCTCTTGACATTTAAAAAAAAACAGTTCAATTTGCCCTTTTGTCTGGAAAGCAATTGTGCAATCACATCAATGGCCTTTGAAAGATTTTGGAAACTGTCCCTCCCTTCTCCCCATCAAAACCACCAGGGGCATTATTCAGGCCTTAATTGTTACTGGGATTTGGGGGTCTTAAGAAGCAACATCCTCTTCTCTCACCAAAATTCAGAATGTTGGTGTGCTGTATTGTAACTTACAGGAAAATATCTATTTGGTCATTCAGAGGACCAATATACCTCTGCGGTTGCTGGCTCACAGCCCCTGAAACCCTTGGAATTTTCTGAAATATAAGAACAATGGGGGGACTTCCCTGGTGGCCCAGTCGATAAGAATCCACCTGCCAATGCAGGGGACACAGGTTTGATCCCTGGTCCAGGAAGACTCCACATGAGCAGCGCTGCCTGTTGGCCAATACCGAGCCAGCGTGCTGCAGCGACTGAAGCGCCTAGAGCCTGTGCTCGGAAACAAGAGAAGCCACAGCGATGAGAAGCTCGCTCACTGCACCGAGGAGTCACCCCTGCTTGCCACAACTAGAGAAAGCCCTCGCACAGAAACAAAGACCCAGCGCAGCCATAAATAAACAAACAACGCAGTTTTATGTTAATTGCATTTTAAAAAAAAAAGAACAAAGGGATAAAGAGTCTAGCAGGATGGTACTGATGAACCTATTTGCAGGGCAGCAATGGAGACGAAGACAAAGAGAACAGACTTGTTGGACACAAAGGGGGAAGGAGAGGGTGGGATGAATGGAAAGAGGAGCATGGAAACGTAAACATCACCATATGCAAAAAAGCCAGTGGGAATTCGCCCGATGACTCAGGGAGGGTGGTTCAAGAGGGAGGGAACATACCTATACCTGTGTTGATTCCTGTTTGTATATGACAGAAACCAACACAGTACTGAAAAGCAATCACCCTTTGATTAAAAACAGATTAAAAAAATTTTTTTAATTGAAAAAAGGACAATGGGATAATATTTAGTATTTGTGGTGGGGGTGGGGGAACAATGCCATGCAGCATGCGGGATCTTAGTTCCCAGCCCAGGGACTGAACCTGTGCCCCCTGTATCCCTGCATTGGAAGCACCAAGTCTTAACCACTGGACCACCAGGGAAGTCCCCAAATTTGGTCTCTTGTCCTCAGTTCCTTACTCAAGGGCAGGGGGTTGGTTGCCAGGAGCAACTGTGATTAGAGGGTTGGAAGTTTCAGTCTCATGCAAGCACTGAAGAATTGATACTTTCAAACTGTGGTGTTGGAGAAGATGCTTGAGAGTCCCTTGGACTGAAAGATCAAACCAGTTAATCCTAAAGGAAATCAACCATGAATATTCACTGGAGGGATTGATGCTGAAGCTGAAGCTCCAATACTTTGGCCACCTGATGCAAAGAACTGACTCATTGGAAAAGGCCCTGATGCGGGGAAAGATTGAGGGCAGGAGGAGAAGAGGACGACAGAGGATGAGATGTTTGGATGGCATCACCGACTCAATGGACATGGGTTTGAGTAAACTTAGGGAGTTGGTGATGGACAGGGAGGCCTGGCATGCTCCAGTCCATGGGAATCAGACACAACTGAGGGACTTTAGTTTACAACAGGAGGGACCTGAGGTTGAACCAATCTCCACTGGCCTATGACTTAGTCAATCATGACTATGTGATGAAGCCTGAATAAAACCCCCAAAGGAAGACTTAGTTGTCCTTTCTCAGAGAGCTTCCACGTAGGGAATGAGAATGCTTCCATGTGGCATTTTGCAGGGCCCCACACTCCACAAGGACAGAAGCTTCTTTGTCTGGGACTTTGCTCCATGTATCTCTTCATCTGGTTGTTGATGGTGTGTACTGTGCTCAGTTATGGACTGTAGCCCACTAAGCCCCCCGTCCATGGAATTTTCCAGGCAAGAATACTAGACTGGGTTGCCATTTTCTCCTCTAGGGGATCTTCCCGACCCAGGGATCGAACCAACGTCTCCTGCAGGCAGGTTCTTACTGCTGAGCCATGGGGGAAGCCCTGACTGTTGACTTATACCCTTTAATAGTTTTTAAATCAGTAACTTGGTGAGTAAACAGGTTTTCCAGGCTACTTCATGACTGAGGGGTTCATGAGGGACTGCAGTTTCCAGAGTCCCCCTAAACACTGGGGATGGACTTGGAACATTAGCCACTGAGTTTGGGGGTGCCTACTGGACACACCTGGGGTTCTCCACCGGAGCATGTTCTCTGGCATGCATGGGCCTCACCCTGGGCAGGCAAGAGTATTGGGAAGCTGTCCCAGGAACAGCCCTAAGTGACAGGGGTGGCACTCACCCCTCAGGTGGGATAAATCAGTGATGTGGTCTACATGCCTTGGAACCTTCCAGAAGTCTCTGTAGGATCTTGCATTGTACTTGGTAATGGAGGCAACCTATTCATCGACACAAATGTGGTGGCTTTTTTCCCTCCCCTGCCTTATGTCCTCATTCCTTCATGGAGCCTCCTGGAACTACCTTTCATGTTGACTATTTACACCAGAATCTTTATATCTGGCAGAGGAGGAACCTAGCCCAAGACACCATCTTTCCAAAGGTCCTACCTATGACATCACTGGAGGGTTGACAACAGGAGCTAAAACATGGCCATGGAGAGGGAAGTAGGCAGGACCTTCCCAGCTAAGAAACCAGGTACTCGAGGCTCACAGGGCCTCTCAGAGGTTGAGAAAAGCCCAAGCCACTTCCATCTTCTGAGGTGCTCAAGTGATAAAAAATTGGTATTTCTTTCTTGACAACGCCACATGGTTTGCGGGACCTTAGTTCCCCAGTCAGGAATCAAACCCAAGTCCCCTGCAGTGGAAGTGCAGAGTCTTAACCACTGGACTACCAGGAAGTCCTCCACCAAAGTTTTAAAAAAAATTTTTAACGAATAAAAAATTTGGAAAAAGAACCAAACTGCCTCTTTAACCTCCACAAGTACAGTTACCAAAAACAGGGTGGGTACGGGGCTTTTTTTCCCCCCCTCTTTCCGTATCTTTCCTTTCCTGGGGCATGAAATGATGGATGTCCAGGCAATGCAGGAACGAAGCACTGTACACTGCAATGCCACTCTGCCAGGACCAAGGAGGATTTGATTTTTCCATGGAAAATTCTTAAGTATTATAGAAGAAATAATTGTGTGAGGATTTTCTAACATCTTTCCTTTTCTCCTTTGCTTTTTGCTTCTCTTCTTTTCACAGCTATTTGTAAGGCCTGCTCAAACAGCCATTTTGATTTTTTGCATTTCTTTTTCTTGGGGATGGTCTTGATTCCTGTCTCCTGTACAATGTCACAAACCTCCATCCATAGTTCATCAGGCACTCTGTCTATCAGATCTAGTCCCTTAAATCTATTTCTCATTTCCACTGTATAGTCATAAGGGATTTGATTTAGGTAATGACTGAATGGTCTAGTGGTTTTCCCCACTTTCTTCAATTTAAGTCTGAAAAGAATTTAAGTCCGTGAAAGAAGGGAAGCAAAAAGCAAAGGAGAAAAGGAAAGATATATCCATTTGAATGCAGAGTTCCAAAGAATAGCAAGGAAAGATAAGAAAGCCTTCCTCAAAGATCAATGCAAAGAAATAGAGGAAAACAATAGAATGGGAAAAACTAGAGATCTCTTCAAGAAAATTAGAGATACCAAGGGAACGTTTCATGCAAAGATGGGCTCAGTAAAGGACAGAAATGGTATGAACCTAACAGAAGCAGAAGATATTAAGAAGAGGTGGCAAAAATACTCAGAGAACTACACAATAAAGATATTCGCGACCCAGATAATCATGATGGTGTGATCGCTCACACTCATCTAGAGCCAGACATCCTGGAATGTGAAGTCAAGTGGGCCTTAGGAAGCATCACTACGAACAAAGCTAGTGGAGGTGATGGAATTCCAGTGGAGCCATTTTAAAAGATGATGCTGTGAAAGTGCTGCACTCAATATGCCAGCAAATTTGGGAAACTCAGCAGTAGCCACAGGACTGGAAAAGGTCAGTTTTCATTCCAATCCCAAAGAAAGGCAATGCCAAAGACTGTTCAAACTACTGCACAATTGCACTCATCTCACACACTAGTAAAGTAATGCTCAAAATTCTGCAAGCTAGGCTTCAGCAGTATGTGAACCATGAATTTCCAGATGTTCAAGCTGGTTTTAGAAAAGGCAGAGGAACCAGAGATCAAATTGCCAACATCCACTGGATCATCGAGAAAGCAAGAGAGTTCCAGAAAAACATCTATTTCTGCTTTATTGACTATGCCAAAGCCTTTGACTGTGTGGATCACAATAAACTGTGGAAAATTCTAAAGGAGATGAGAATACCAGACCATCTGATCTGCCTCTTGAGAAACCTGTATGCAGATCAGGAAGCAACAGTTAGAACTGGACATGGAACAACAGACTGGTTCCAAATAGGAAAAGGAGTACGTCAAGGCTGTATATTGCCACCCTGCTTATTTAACTTATATGCAGAATACATCATGAGGAACGCTGGGCTGGATGAAGCACAAGCTGGAATCAAGATTGCTGGGAGAAATATCAATAACCTCAGATATGCAGATGACACCACCCTTATGGCAGAAAGCAAAGAAGAACTAAAGAGCCTCTTGATGGAAGTAAAAGCAGAGAGTGAAAAAGTTGGCTTAAAACTCAACATTCAAAAAGCGAAGATCATGGCATCTGGTCCCATAATTTCATGGCAAATAGATGGGGAAACAATGACAGACTTTATTTTTGGGTGTTCCAAAATCACTGCAGATGGTGACTGCAGCCATGAAATTAAAAGATGCTTGCTCCTTTGGAGAAAAGCTATGACAAACCTATTAAAGCATATTAAAAAGCAGAGATATCACTTTGCTGACAAAGGTCCATCTGGTTAAAGCTATGGTTTTTCCAGTAGTCATGTATGGATGTGAGAATTGGACCATAAAGAAAGCTGAGCACCGAAGAATTGATGCTTTCTAACAGTGGTGTTGGAGAAGACTCTTGAGAGTCCCTTGGGCTGCAAGGAAATCCAACCAGTCAATCATAAAGGAAATCAGTCCTGAATATTCATTAGAAGGACTGATGCTAAAGCTGAAACTCTAATGCTTTGGCTACCTGATGCGAAGAACTGACTCATTTGAAAAGACCCTGATGCTGGGAAAGATTGAAGGCAGGAGGAGAAAGAGACCACAGAGTATGAGATGGCTGGATGGCATCACCGATTCCATGGACACAAGTTTGAGCAAGCTCCAGGAGGTGGTGATGGACAGGGAAGCCTGGCAAGCTGCAGTCCATGGGGTCACAAAGAGTCAGACATGACTGAGCGACTGAAATGAACTGAAGTTGACCAGTGCAAAGCTGAATTTTCAACCCCTTCAGACAGTTGCTTTTGTGCAGTTCACTTTCAGCACAGCTGTCTGTGTGGACCCTGCATGTAAGCTGTGTCACCAAAGAACTTCTGATTATAACCCCATTTCTAACGAGAAGTGGACAGGAAAGGGTATGGGGAAAATGGAACCCTCCTAGACTGTTGGTAGGAATGTAAATTTGTATAGCCACTAAGGAGAACAGTGTGAAGTTTCCTTAAAAACTACTATATGAGCCAGCAATCCCACTCCTAGGCATATATCCAGAAAAAACAAACAGGATTTGTAAAGATACATGCACCACAAAGTTCACTGCAACACTATTCACAATAGCCATGATGTGGAAACAATCTACTTGCTCCTCGACAGATGAGCGGATAAAGATGTGGTGCACGTATACAGCAGAATATTACTCAGCCACAAAAAAGAATGGAATAAAGCCATTTGCAGCAACGTGCAAAGAGATTATCATACTGAGTGAAGAGAGTCGGAAAGAGAAAGACAAATATCATATGATGTCACTTTTATGTATAATCTAAAAAAACTACACAAATGAACTTATTTACAAAACAGACAGACTCATGGACATGGACCACAAATTTATGATTACCAAGGGGAAAGGTGGGGAGCAATAAATTAGGAGTTTGGGATTAACATATACACACTACTATATGTTTATAAAATAGATAATCAACAAGGACCTACTGTACAGAACAGGGCACCCTATGCAATATTCTGTAATAACCTGTATGGGAAAAGAAAATGAAAAGGATAGATATATGGATATGCACAACTGTAAAACTTTGCTGTATCCCTGAAACTAACACATTGTAAATCAACTATACCCTGATATAAAATAAAAATTGTTAAAAAGAGAGAGAAGCTTGGAGGTAAAAGAAATAATGTTGGCCTTGTCTCATTCTTTACACCAGTGGTTTTACTAGAATCACCTGGGGATTTTGAAGGCTTTGGTACCAAGACTGCACCCCACAGAAATGAAGTAAGAACCTCTGAGAGGGGGGTTCAGGCACAGGCATCTTGCTAAAGGCCCAGGAGATGCCATTTTCCAGCCCTGATTGAGAGATACGGTTTTTAACAGTTTACTTGGGCAATTCAGGCTCTGCCTGGAGAACCCAAGTGAATCCCAAACCCTTTAGAGCTCTGTTTCTTCCCACGCTTAGTCTTCTCCAACTGCTCTGACAAGACACCTTAGACTGGGGCTCAGACAAGACAATTATTTCCTACAGCTGGAGACCAGAAAAGTCTAAGATCAAGGTGCCAACCAATTCCACTCCTGGTAAGAATCTTCTCGCTGGTTTATCGATGGCTTCTTATTTTTTTTAGCTGTATCCTCATGTTAGGGGAGGGCTTCCCCAGTAGCTCGGAGGTAAAGAATCCACCTGCCAATGTAGGAGACTCATGTTTGATCCCTGGGTTGGGAAGATCCCCTGGAGGAGGAAACAGCAACCCACTCCAGTATTCTTGCCTGGAAAATCCCACGGTCAGAGAAGCCTGGGTGGGCTACAGTCCACAGAGCCTCAGAGTCCAACATGATTAAGCTACTGAGCACAGCACAGCATGTGAGGGGGCAGGGAGGACAGAGGAGAACACACTCTTTTCTTAAAATGGACACTAATTCCGTCTGCAGGACACCACCCTCATGACCTCATCTGAACCTACTACCTACCAAAGGCCTCATCTTCAGTATCATCACATTCAGGCTTCAGTGTATGAATTTGGGGGAAAATCTGGAGAAATTTGGGGAAGAAGGGAGAAATATAACTCAGTCCATTGTATAACCCTTCTCTAAGATGTTCCAAAAAAGCGTGATATAGGGGTTGAGGCACCAGGTACAAGGGGGCCTTGTACTTTAGCTGGGGCTGAGTGGGTATCTTCCAAGGAATGCTGGCTGGGTCCCATCACAGGGCTTTCTCCTGGCATCTGCTGCCCCAGTCTAGACTGTGGGCTCAGTCTAGTGCTGGAGACCTGCTACAGCCTTCCCCCAGGCCTTTCTGAGGCTGCTCCCCAGGACTTACTTGCAGGGTCACCTTACTTGCAGGGTCACCCCCAGCCAAGCAATAATCTCCCCCTACCAGATAGCGTGCAGGAATGTCTTCGGAGTGCCTGCTGTCAGCCTGTCCACGCCCCTGCATCATCAGCAGAAGCAACTTTATAGAGCCCCCCTCCATGTGGAGAACACATCAAGCATGAGCAAAGGCCTCCTCTCCAGAGTTCCCTACATCTCCAGGCTTTGAGCTCCCAGGTTGTTCCCCCATCATAACCCACTAAGCGAGAAAACTTCAGGCTTTCTCTTTCCCTCTCTCAATTGTCTTCAAGCTTTTTGGTCACTTCTTTTCTGAAGGCATTCTCAAAAATGATGCAGGAGAACAGACTTCTGGTTGCCAAGGGGGTTGGGGGATGGGGAAGGAAAGGAATGGGAATCTGGGATTAGCAGAGGCAAACTAACATATATATAGATGGATAAACAACAAGGTCCTACTGTATATATAGCACAGGGAACTATATGCAGTAACCTGTAATAAACCAAAATGGAAAAAAAATATGAAAAACAAATATATATACGTATAGCTGAATCACCGTGTTATGTAGAAGAAATTAATGCAACACTAAATCAACTATACTTCAGTTGAGGGAAAAAACAAAACTATGCAGGGGACTTCCCTGCTGGTCCCATGGCTAAGACTCTGAGCCCAAGGCAGGAGGCCCAGATTCGATCCCTGGTCAGAGAACTAGATTCCACATGCCACAATTAAAGATTCTGCACACAACAACGAAGATCAAAGAATTTAAATACCACAACTAAGACCTGGCACAGCCAAATAAATAAAAATATTAAAAAAAAAAGTGCCATAGTTTTAAAAGTCATTACACCTGAAAATAATATATTGTAAATCAACTACACTTCAATTTTAAAAAATCAAATTGCTAGAACAGCTGAAAATGATGTAATGTTTGTATAAGTATTGATATCTCAAAACAGTTTCATCACCCTGAAATTATCCCTAAAGCATATCAGTACCATAATAATTTGATTTCTATCCATTAAAAAGAAACCACGAGAATATTCTACACTGACCAACTATTACCATCTTTAAGGGCAGTTATAAATAAGATATTTGTAAATCAAGTTATGTATTTAGTCTACAAGTGAAATACTTTCCGTGAAAATACTTCCTTACAATAAAAACACCTTTTGTAAAGTGAAAAAAAAAAAGAAACCATGAACAACAGAATGGAAGTTTTACTTCACCCACTGTGGTTCCTTAATTTGCCTTCTGCTCCCCCAACAATATTTTATCCTAAGGTATTAGAAGTTTGTGCTTCAGAGTTTTTTATTGATCACTCTTTTGCCCTCCTTGGAAATAGTATGTTTAAGGATTGAAATTAATTTTTTAAACTTTCCTGTGACCAGGACTTCCCTGGAGGTCTAATGGTTAAGCCTCCAGCTTTCCACTGTAGAGGGTATGGGTTCAATCCCTGGGCTGGAAACTAACATCCCGAAAGCCGTGTAGGCCATAAATAAATATATATGTACAGACATAATTTATTTTTCAAAGTTTCCTGTGACCATAAAGTGTTCATATTCAGAGTTTTAAAACTTTTGTTCTGGATCAATTAAAGGGGAATGATGGTTACCAATATCTCAAATTGCATTTTGGGGTGGTGCTGTGAAAATTTTTATACCTTGGGACAATGAACTATAATAAAAGTTGCTCAGGAATGGGGAGAAGTGTGACTTTCCTTTGTAAAGGGAGAGAACAGTTATTGTGCAGGGGCAGTAAGGGAAAAAAAAATACAGCTGGAGAGAAAGTGCAAAGGGAAGTTGAAGAGCTGTACCCCGATTCCCTTAAAGTCTCTTCGCAGATCCCGAGGGGTACCCGCACCCTGGTTTGAAGCCCGTTGTTGTCAATCATGCCTGCCTTTTCCAAAAGGGCTCCCAGTCCCAGGCAGGAGCCTGCTATGAGAGGCAGAAGAAGAAGGCTTTCTACACTTTGTAAGGGACCCTATGACCTCACTCTCCAGGCCTGGCCCTGGACCTTGGGCCTATAGTGTCTAGTCCTAGGACCCACATATTTTTATATGTTGGTTTAATATCCTCCAAACACACACACACAGCGTTACACTGCACGTGTGTATTTCAGAAGACCACACACAAAAAAAGTCACTCTAGAGGGAATGACTACGGTCAGCAGGTCAAGGATTTTAATTATAGAAGTTTGTGATGCAGTTTGAATAGTTCCCAATTATATGCACACCTTTTTTAGGGATAAATTAAAAGAAAAGCAAGCTTATAGGCACATCATGCAAAGCTACATGAGCTTCCTTTTCTATTTTGCTTTCATACTAATATAATACACTCATTATGAGAGTTAATGTCATGTGTCAACTTGACCAGACCATAGGGACCTCCAAAGTGGTGCTCGTGGTAAAGAACTCGCCTGCCAACGCAGGAGACATAAGAGACTCGGGTTCAGTCCTTGGGTTGGGATGATCCCCTGGAGGAGGGCACAGCAACACACTCCAGTATTCTTGCCTGGAAAATCCCCATGGACAGAGGAGTCTGGCGGGCTACAGTCCATGGGGTTGCAAAAAGTCAGACATGACTGAAGCAACTTAGCAGGGTCCAGGCCATGATGTACCCAGATATTTGGTCAAACAGTATTCCAGCTACTGTTTGCATTAGGGTGTTTTAAGGTGAGATTAACATTTAAACTGGTAGACTGAATAAAGTAGATGGGCCTGCATAGTGTGAGCAGGCTTCATCTAATTGTGTCACGGCCTGGGTAGAACGCAAGACTGACTCTCCTCCAGCAGGAGAGAATTCTCCTGCCTGCCAGCCTTCAAACTGAGACATGAGCTCTGCCTGGTCTATGCTGGCCTTTGGACTTGAATGGGGGACATCAGCTCTGCCGATTCTGGCACGCCAGCCTTCATAATCAGATGAGTCAATTTCTTATTTTTTACATAAATACACACACACACACACACATATATATGTATATATAGTCTATTGGTTATGTTTCTTGAAAAAAATCCTGACTAAAACACAGTTGGGTTGTTGTTGTTTTTTTTTTTTTTTTGGCTTCACTGTGCAGTTTGCAGGATCTTAGTTCCTCAACCAGGGATCGAACCCATGCCCCCTGAAGTGGAAGCACAAAGTCCTAACCACTGGGCCACCAGAGAAGTCCCCAGACACTTTTTCTTTACATTTAAAAGGAAAAAAATATTGGGCTTCCCTGGTGGCTCAGTGGCTGCCAGAGCAGGAGACACAGGTTCAATTCTCAGCCCAGGAAGAGCTCACGTGCCTTGGCACCTAAACCCCTGTGCCACACTAGAGCTGGCGCTTGAGAGCCTGGGAGCCACAACTACTGAAGCCCATGTGTCCCAGGGTCCACGCTCTCCAACAAGAGAAGCCACCACAATGAGAAGCCCCTGCACCCCAACTAGAGAAAAGCCCGTGCAGTAACAAAGACCCAGCATAGCCAGAAACAAATAATTAAAAATATCTATTGTGCTCTCTTTTTTCTCAAACTTTGAGATGAAATTTATATACAATAAACATTTCAATGCACAGTTCAATGAGTTTGGGTACCACCTGTATCCAGATGTGTAGCCCCCACCATCAATAAAATATGTTTTTCATATGCATATGTTTAAAAAAACAAAATCACACCTAACTATGTGTCAATTTTGACTCATTTTGGCAATGAGTGATACAAAAATCACAGTGACTTAAGTAACAGGGGAAGAAGTGAACTGATACTAGAGACAGTCACAGTGCTTACCCTGGAAGGTCCATGTTTCAAACAAAAAAAGCTAATTGTTCAGTCTACCTGCTCCTAAAGCTCATTTTAGGAGATTGGATATTTAACTGGTTTAAGGATAATCAGTTTCACCAAACTCTAGAGAAGATGTCCTATGTTGATCATGCAGCACAGTTACTGCGTAAGAGTGAGCACAGCTACTTTTCATTTTATTTTATTTATTTTTTTATTGTAACTACTTTTCTTAAGACTTATTCATTTCTTTAGTTTTGGCTGTGAGGGGTCTTCGTTGCTTTGCTCAGGCTTTCTCCAGTTGCAGAGAGCAAGGTCTACTCTCTAGTTAAGGCTCGGGCTTCTTATTGCGATGGCTTCTCTTGATTCAGAGTGCAGGCGTCACAGCTGTGGTGCCTGGGTTTAGTTGTTCCTTGACATGCGGGACCTTCCCGGACCAGGAATCAAACCCACATCTCCTGTCCTGGCAGGCAGATTCCCTACCACTGAGCCACCAGGGAAGCCCAAGCACAGCTATTTTAAGGACCTGTGAATTTACAATGTCCCACTTAGCAGTCTTGTAATTCAGTTGGTAAAGAATCTGCCTGCAATGTAGGCAGACCTTGGCTGGATTCCTGGGTCGGGAAGGTCCCCTGGAGAAGGAAATGGCAACCTACTCCAGGATTCTTGCCTGGAGAATCCCCTGGACAAGGAGCCTGGCAGGTTACATACAGCCCATGAGATCGAAAGAGTCGGACACAACTTAGTGACTAAACCACCACTGCCTCATGTCTGATGAGAAATTTTCAAGTGTACCCACATTTGCATTATTTGTTTTGTTGTAGAAAATTCTGACATTATTTTTTGTAATTTAAATGATTCGATTATTATTCATTGAATTTGCTGTGGGCTGCAGCTTCTTGGCAGTTACTACACACCACTTTGCATTCTTGCAAAGTGAGATAATCTACCCGACAAACTGCTTTCCATATATAGAGGCATTTTTATGAAGACTGGGTTTCACAATTAATAATGCTGCTATAAAATTCTGTTTTATAGTCATATTCATTCCTACGTTTTTTTCTCTTTCTTTTGTAGTTTGAAGTCAATACACTTGCTCTTGCTTTTTTGTTTTGTTTTGGGGTTTTTTGGCCATACTGCACAGTTTGTGCTTGTATGATTTTAGTTCCCTGACCAGGGATTGAACCAGGACCTCAGCAGGACACCCCTAGCTTTAAGGAGAGAAGGAGCTGGAAATGTCATTTTCAGCCTTCTGATCTCTAGGTAAGGGAGGAGACTTGCTTTTTAAATTTTTTTAATATACTTTTTATTTATTTTTAAAATCTTATTTATCATTTATTTTTGGCTGCACTGGGTCTTCATTGCTGTGAGCAGGCTTTTAGTCACGGTACACAGGCTCAGGAGTTGTGGCACTCAGGTTTAGCTGCCCCACAGCATGTGAGATCCTAGTTCTCTGACCAAGGATTGAACTAGATTAGTCCCCTGCATTGGAAGACAGATACTTAACCACTGGACCGCCAGGGAAGTCCCAGAGAGAAGAGTTTTGAACACAGAAGTTGAAAGTCACCTGTAATGGCCGCCACTGAAGCCAAGGGAGCAATGGAACGAGGCAACCTGAACAGCTCAGTTCAGCACCAGAAAAGTGACTGCAGCTTTTGTAACCAACGAGCAACTTGCTCTTATTCAAATTCTGAGCCTCTAAGGAAATGGTTTCTGAAACTGCAATGTCCAAGAGCTTTCTGTTTTATGATTCAGCATTAATATTCAAACTCGGTGGTTCTCAAACTTACATGCAGATTTAAAACACAGACGGCAGGGCCCACCCACTAAACGGAGGGTGGGGCCTGAGAACGTGCATCCCTACCAAGTTTCCAGATGCTGCTGCTGCTGCTCTTAAAACCATATTTGGAAAGCCACAATTATTGCCAATCCTTTGCTTCAATAGACATTCGTGCCATTTTCAATCTTCGTGCCTTGTACCAAAGTTACAGAGAAGAACCCTGTTGTCATGGTGGAAAGTGGGGAAGGGTGATGCCAGCAGAGGGAACAACACGTCTGAAGGGCGTTCTTTTCGCCTGCCAGCAGCCACTTTCCTGCTTCAGGTGGCAGCGCCTTGGTTTCCATCGGGGGAACTCCCTGGCTGTGGTGCTTGAGTTACAGGTGAGGAGATTCCACCTCAGGGCTAGGGGGGCTGGTAGGGGATGAGACCTGGGGTTGGCTAACCCGTGTATCCTGATACCTAGTTGTCTGCGAATCTTCACAGCAACTGGTTCAGGGATAGTCACTTGACCCCAGCTGACTCAGTGTCACCCATAGGCGCTTCTCTAGAGCCATCGGGAGGAAGCGAAAGCACCACTCCTTCCATTAGGGGAGCTCATTAGGATGCAAGCTGAGTCTTCACAGCCCTGAGAATAAAGATAATGCGGTAGAGGACAGAAATAACCCAGGGGATGAGGCGTCCGGTCTTTATTCTAACTTTCTCTCGGGGGCTTTGCTATCACACAAGTCAAGAAGCTCCTTTGGGCTTCAGCCAGTCTGACCTGGGTTTCTGCCTCCTGTAACTGAAAGAATCTTGGCCAACCTAGGACAAACCCGGAAAGGGCCTGGTGCAACTTTGAGGAAGTGAAAGATGGCACAGAGAATCAAGGGGGAGAACAGTCCCGAAGTGGGGCTGAGGGCTGGGTCACCAAGGGCCTCGCAGGCTACAGTACGTATTTTGCATTTTTAACTCACTGAACTGAGAAGCCACCAGATGACCTGAAGCACAAGAGTCACACGAACACGGCTTCTTCGGGGACAGAGAGCACTGAAACAGGTGGTTATTGTCTTCTCAGAGCCAACAAATAGTCTACGTTTCAACATGATGAATGGAAATTCTACTTTTAAGGGTACTGGCTGCGAGGGCTTTTGTGTCCAAACACCTGCAGTGATCTCTTTGGACAGGAGCCATTGGAAAGAGAGCAGAGTGATACAAAAATGTTTAAGGGATAATAGCTATAGGAACAAACTGATCTCATTCTTGTCTTTAAAAAAAAGGGGTGGGGAGAAGGAGATAAGGAACTGTGTGTGTGTCTGCATTGCTTTTATTGATTGGAGATGCCATACCAAACTGATAACTCCAGCAGTGGGGGAGTGCGTTTTCTTCTTTATATACTTCTGTATTTAATTATACCTTCCCTGGTGACTCAGATGGTAAAGAGTCCGCCTGCAATGCAGGAGACACAGGGTTCGATCCCTGGGTTGGGAAGATGCCCTGGAGAAGGGAATGACTACATACTCCGGTATTCTTGCCTGGAGAATTTCATAGACAGTGGAGCCTGGTGGGCTATAGTCCATGGGGTCACAGGGAATCGGACACGACTGAGTAACTAACACTTTCACTTACAACAGTGTGTATAACTTTAATAAAGAAGGAATATTTATTAAAAAAAAATTTTTAAAGAAAACAACAAAAAAAAGAAAGAATATTCTGGGACTTCTCCAGTGATTCAGTGGCTAATACTCTGAGCTCCTAATGCAGAGGGTACAGGTTCAACCCCTGGTCAGAGAACTAGATCCTGCATGCCACAACTAAGACCCAGCACAGGCAAATAAATAATTATCAAATAATAATAATAATAAAGAAGGGCTATTTTTACTGCTGGGAAATAATTATGACAATATCTATTAAAATGTTTAAAACATATACTCTTTTCCTTTTAACCAGCATCTCTATGGTGGGAACTCTATCTTATGGAACAGGGGTTAGCAAACTTTCTCTGTAAAGAGTCAGAGAGTAAATATTTTAGGCATTGTGACCCATCCAGTTTTTGCGTCAATGACTCAGCCTTGCTGGGGTAGTGAGTGAGAGAGCAGTTATAGAAATTATGCAAGTGAATGAGCTTGGCTATGTTCCAATAAAACTTCATTTACAAAAATAGGTGCTGGGCTGCATTTGATCTGTGGAACCTGTTTGCTGATCCCTGCTCTAGGAAAAGAACATATAAAGAGATATATGTACCAAGATATTTACTGCAGAGTGTTTGAAGCAAAAAAAAACCTGATAACATAAACATGCATCATTAGTGGAATGGTTGATAAACTGCTCTGTGTTTATAGGACGTTATTTGACGCAAATATTCAAAAGAACCAGTTAGATCTATACCTGCTGACCTGGATGAACATCCATGAGGCCTTAAGAGATTTGCCGGATAACAAAACATGTACAGTAGCTTTTCACTAACCTGTGAGTCCCTAGTGACTTTGCAGGTCCTCCCACTGTGAGTGGAAGGCACTGTTCGTTTCCAGAGCTGACCTTGGCCACGTGACTTGCTTCAGCCAATGGAATGTTAGCAAATGTTCTGTGAGAAGAGCCTCCCATGAGTTTGATTTGGCCTCGCCAGCTCCTATGGGTGCCTGATAAAGAACAGGTCTCAAGGAGCCACTGGTCCACATAGGATGAGGAACACGTGGGGCCATCTCAGCCCAGTACACCTGCAGTCTGAGGCAGACTGGCCCACTGAGCCCCGCCACGATCTGCCGACCCAGGAGCATGAGAACAAGGGCTTACTAGTTTAAGGTTTCGAGGACATGTCTTAATCAGCAGGAAGGCTGCAAATGTGAACTCATACAACATGATGGTTGGAGGGACTTCAATCACTGGTGGTCCAGGGGCTAAGACTCCAAGCTCCCAATACAGGGGAGCCCGAGTTCAATCCCTGGTCAGGGAACTAAGAACCCACATGCCACAGCTAAGAGTTCGTATGCCGCAGCTAAAGATCCCATGCGCCACGGCAAAGAATCAATGCAGCCAAATATGTTTTTTTAAATCTGATGGATGGATGTCATTGGACACTGGATGGACATGTGTTGTTTTGCTACTCCAACATCTAATCACTCTCATTCCTATAACCACACCCTGATTTTCCTCTAAGGAACCACCCCTTTCCCACTCTCAGTCCACATGGAACGCATGGGGTGGCTTAACTGCCTGGGCTAAAGGGCAGACATGTGATCAAGTACTGTCACAGGCTCACAAGAACTGCTGGTGAAATTACAGGAGCACTGTAAGCCAGATGACATCACATTGGTAACTTGAATTGGTTGTGGAAGGAGTATTTACACCACAGGACTTGGCAGACTCTATGAATCACACCCTTGGTTTTATTTTTCAGCCATGCAGCAAGGCTTGTGTGATCTTAGTTCACTGACCAGGGATGGAACCTGGACCCCAAGCAGTGGAAGTGGAGTCCTAACCACTGGACCACCAGGGAATACCAAAATTAAATCTTTATTTTCCCAAAAAGCCAGATGTTAGACATTTGCCAGTGCTGTTGTGACCCGGTTGTGGTTAATCAGAGGGCCACACCTTCGTGGCCACAGAGCCCAGCTGGGCAGGTAACTCAAGCCAGGCCAGGTGAGTCAGTTCAGGTGTCAGAAAAGAGGTGCTCTGTTTGGGGTTCTGTAACAGGAGAAAAGGGGGCAGGGCACAACTTCTGAAAGAATGACAGAGCCCAAGGATGCAACATAAACCAATTAGCATCAAATGGATCCAAGAATGGACCTAGATCCTCAATCAGCAAGCTAAATGACACACCCAGAAGTACCTGGACAGTTCCAAGGCACTGTCAAAAGACCAAGGACTGGGTGGTGACCCCATTCCTGGAAATCTCCACCCCTCCCCCAAAATAGTTGGAAAAATCCTCCCACTCATTAGCATATGAAATTATCCAGCCCATTAAAAACTGACCACATCACATTTCGCAATAAGACATCAAGAACCTGAGCTTCATTAGGTCCTGAAACCAGGTACCATGGGTTTTGGCTGAGACCCAGCCACGTGGGTTCTGGCCCACATGGGCGAATCACAGACTGAGTTTTGGCCAGGTATGAGTTCCAGCACATGGGTCAAGTCCCAGTCGGAGGTAAACGGCTTCAGTTCCAGGACCGGTAGGACTAAGTCTGGAGCTGCTAGAGCTCCCTGTGGAGCATAGAGCCAACAGAGAATAAGAACTAAAAGACAGAACCCAAGTTCTATTGGCATTATTTCAGGTCCTTGATCCAGCACTGCCTGAAACTGGAATTCCCCCCTGTATTTCTAGTTCTACAAGCCAACACACACATTCTCTTTATAACCAATGCCCTTGGTGCCCCATGCCAAAACCCCATGGCCCACCTCTCAGGTCAGCTACAATTGGTAGATGGCGTTGGCTGCCTTTCAGCCTCCTAATTCACACACCTGGGTCTTCCAGCCTGAGGGCTATCTCCAGCACGGGCTCCAGGGCAGCCCAGAAAAAGTGCCAGGGACTTGATGCCTTTAGGAGTCACCTTCAACTCACAGGATACAGGAGTCAGTGGCTAAGTACCCCCAGCTTCTCAGTCTGCTAGAGCCAGCTCTGAGGAGCTGTGTGTGGTTTGTTGTTCTTTTTTCCCTACTTACATCATCTAAGCAATATACCCATCTTGCCATACCTTCTGCAGTTCAGGGATTTTTTTTTTTTTAATGACTGGATAAGATGCCCTAACCCAGATACATCCCAGGTTTTAAGATTCAGATCTTAATAGAACTAAGCTTTTGCATCCCACAAAACCCTGCAGCATCGTGCCAGAAGCATCCAACCTGGGGAGGATACTCTGACCGTGGTTGATTTGCCCAGGAACAAATTCAGACTGAAAATAGCAAACTAAAGTTAGCCAAGATGTTCTGCCTCCTTCAGGAACATCCTGTCCAGAGGAAAGGATATTTAAGGAGAGAGGAAGCAGCACAAGTTCAATTCAGCCAAGGGACAGAGGAAGAACGCCTCAAACGCTGTGTGATTTTGGTCTGTGTTCCAAAGAGAAGGCGGGTGGGACAAACAACAGTGAGATATCTACAGGATGCTTGGGTTTTGGAAATCATTCTCTTTAACCTTCTCTGTGTATCTTTAATTTTCCATTTGCTTATTTTTCTCTTCTTTCATATTCATCTTGAAGCAGCCTCCATCACTTAAGCCTCAGAGGCTTAAGCCATTTGATTAAGGAGTAGTAGAGCTTGGATTTGAGCCTGAGCCCCACTTTCTTCCAGGTGGACAGGTGCGCAGTGAGTGACTGATAAGTACAGTATATAAACAAATGAAGAAAGGAATTCCCTGGTGGCTCAGATGGTAAACAGACTGCCTGCAATGCAGGAGGCCCGAGTTTGATCCCTGGGCCCGGAAGATCCCTGGAGAAGGAAATGGCAACCCACTCCAGTATTCTTGCCTGGAAAATCCCATGGACAGAGGAGCCTGGTGGGCTATAGTCCATGGGGTCGCAGAGTCAGACACCACTGAGCGACTACACTTTTACTTTCAAACAAATGAAGATAGCTCCAATGTACAGAAGTGGAGTCTAAATCTACAAGGATACTTGACCACATGGATTTCATCTCAACTCCTACCTACAGCAAAAAGGTAGTATAATAATATCTAACATAGCAACATTGAGAATTAAGTACTGTGTTTCTATCCATTTTACAGATGAGGAAACTGAGATTCAGAAAAGTCAATTCTTCCTACTAGTCCACAGGCATGGCAATGTTTTGTCTTGCTCATGACTTCGAGCCTGGAGACACTCTATAAACAGTTCTGTATGCTTGATCAAACTTCCCCAAGGTCATCCAACCTAGGTAATAGAGATATAATTTGAGCCTAGGTCCAAGAAGCGGCAGCTGTGCGGGTGCAGGAGGGTCAAGAGGAGCTACTCCATATTCAAGGTCAGGAGGGGTGGTAGTGAGGAGATACCCCTTGGCCAAGATAAGAAGCAGCGGCCGTGCTTTGTTGGAGCAGCTGTGACGAGATACCCCATGTCCAAGATAAGAGAAACCCAAGTAAGACGGTAGGTGTTGCAAGAGGGTATCAGAGGGCAGACACATTGAAACCATAATCACAGAAAACTAGCCAATCTGATCACATGGACCACAGCCTTGTCTAACTCAATGAAACTAAGCCATGCCATGTGGTGCCACCCAAGATGGAAGGGTCCTGGTGGAGAGGTCTGGCAGAATGTGGTCCACTGGAGAAGGGAATGGAAAACCACTTCAGTATTCTTGCCTTGAGAACCCCATGAACAGTATGAAAAGACAAAAAGATAGGTCACTGAAAGATGAACTCCCCAGGTGGGTAAGTGCCCAATATGCTACTGGAGATCAGTGGAGAAATAGCTTCAGAAAGAATGAAGGGATGGAGTCAAAGCAAAAACAATACCCAGTTGTGGATATGACTGGTGACAGAAGCAAGGTCTGATGCTGCAAAGAGCAATACTGCATAGGAACCTGGAATGTTAGGTCTATGAATCAAGGCAAACAGGAAGTGGTCAAATAGGAGATGGCAAGAGTGAATGTCGACATTCTAGGAATCAGCAGACTAAGATGGACTAGAATGGGGGAATTTAACTCAGATGACCATTATATCTACTACTGTGGGCAGGAATCCCTTAGTTCCTGGGATTAAGGATTAAGAAATGGAGTAGCCATCATGGTCAACCAAAGAGTCTGAAATAAAGTACTTGGATACAATCTCAAAAATGACAGAATGATCTCTGTTCATTTCCAAGGCAAACCATTCAATATCACGGTAACCCAAGCCTATGCCCCAACCAGTAATGCTGAAGAAGCTGAAGTTGAACGGTTCTATGAAGACCTACAAGACCTTTTAGAACTAACACCCAAAAAGGATGTCCTTTTCATTATAGGGGACTGGAATTCGAAAGTAGGAAGTCAGGAAACATCTGGAGTAACAGGCAAATTTGGCCTTGCAGTATAGAATGAAGCAGGGCAAAGGCTAATGGAGTTTTGCCAAGAGAACACACTGGTCATAGCAAACACCCTCTTCCAACAACACAAGAAAAGACTCTACATATGGACATCACCAGATGGCCAACACCAAAAATCAGACTGATCATGTTCTTTGCAGCCAAAGATGGAGAAGCTCTATACAGTCAGCAAAAACAAGACCGGCAGCTGACTGTGGCTCAGATCATGAACTCCTTATTGCCAAATTCAGACTTAAATTGAAGAAAGTCAGGAAAACCACCAGACCATTCAGGTATGACCTAAATCAAATCCCTTATGATTATACAGTAGAAGTGGGAAATAGATTTAAGGGACTAGATCTGATAGACAGAGTGCCTGATGAACTATGGATGGAGGTTCGTGACATTGTACAGGAGACAGGGATTAAGACCATCCCCATGGAAAAGAAAGGCAAAAAAAATGGCTGTCTGAGGAGGCCTTACAAATAGCTGTGAAAAGAAGCGAAGCAAAAAGCAAAGGAGAAAAGGAAAGATATACCCATCTGAATGCAGAATTCCAAAGAATAGCAAGGAGAGATAAGAAAGGCTTCCTCAGCAATCAATGCAAGGAAATAGAGGAAAACAATAGAATGGGAAAAACTAGAGATCTCTTCCAGAAAATTAGAGATACCAAGGGAACATTTCATACAAAGATAGGCTCAATAAAGGACAGAAATGGTATGGATCTAACAGAAGCAGAAGATATTAAGAAGAGGTGGCAAGACTACACAGAAGAACTACACAATAAAGATATTCATGACCCAGATAATCATGATGGTGTGATCCCTCATCCAGAGCCAGACATCCTGGAATCCTAAGTCAAGTGGGCCTTAAAAAGCATCACTACAAACAAAGCTAGTGGAGGTGATAGAATTCCAGTGGAGCCATTTCAAATCCTGAAAGATGATGCTGTGAAAGTGCTGCACTCAATATGCCAGCAAATTTGGAAAACTCAGCAGTGGCCACAGGACTGGAAAAGGTCAGTTTTCATCCCAATCCCAAAGAAAGGCAATGCTAAAGAATGCTCAAACTACCACACAATTGCACTCATCTCACACGCTAGTAAAGTAATGCTCAAAATTCTCCAAGCCAGGCTTCAGCAATACATGAACCATGAACTTCCAAATGTTCAAGCTGGTTTTAGAAAAGGCAGAGGAATCAGAGATCAAATTCCAACATCCACTGGATCATCGAAAAAGCAAGAGAGTTTTAGAAAAACATCTATTTCTGCTTTATTAACTATGCCAAAGCCTTTGACTGTGTGGATCACAATACACTGTGGAAAATTTTTAGAGATGGGGCTACCAGACCACCTGACCTGTCTCTTGAGAAACCTATATGCAGGTCAGGAAGCAACAGTTAGAACTGGACATGGAACAACAGACTGGTTCCAAATAGGAAAAGGAGTACGTCAAGGCTGTATATTGTCACCCTGCTTATTTAACTTATGTGCAGAGTACATGATGAGAAATGCTGGGCTGGATGAAGCACAAGCTGGAATCAAGATTGCCGGGAGAAATATCAATAACCTCAGATATGCAGATGACACCACCCTTATGGCAGAAAGTGAAGAGGAACTAAAAAGCCTCTTGATGAAAGTGAAAGAGGAGGGTGGAAAAGCTGGCTTAAAGCTCAACATTCAGAAAACTAAGATCATGGCATCTGGTCCCATCACTTCATGGCATAGAAGAGGAAACAGTAGAAACAGTGTCAGACTTTATTTTGAGGGGCTCCAAAATCACTGCAGATGGTGACTGTAGCCATGAAATTGAAAGACGCTTACTCCTTGGAAGGAAAGTGATGACCAACCTAGATAGCATATTGAAAAGCAGAGACATTACTTTGCCAACAAAGGTCCATCTAGTCAAGGCTATGATTTTTCCAGTAGTCATGTATGGATGTGAGAGTTGGACTATAAAGAAAGCTGAGGACCGAAGAATTGATGCTTTTGAACTGTGGTGTTGGAGAAGACTCTTAAGAGTCCCTTGGACTGCAAGGAGATCCAACCAGTCCATCCTAAAGGAGAACAGTCCTGGGTGTTCATTGGAAGGACTGATGTTGAAGCTGAAACTCCAGTACTTTGGCTACTTCATGCGAAGAGTTGACTCATTGGAAAAGACCCTAATGCTGAGAAGGATTGAGAGCAGGAGGAGAAGAGGATGACAGAGGATGAGATGGCTGGATGGCATCACCAACTGGATGGACATGGGTTTGTGTAGACTCCAGAAGTAGGTGATGGACAAGAAGGCCTGGCGTGTTACGATTCATGGGGTCGCAAAGAGTCGGACACGACTGAGCGACTGAACTGAAGTGAGGGTATCCAAATTTTTTCTTTCTTTTTAATTTTTACTTTTTATTGAAGTACAGTTGAGGGAAAGTAGTTAGCCATGTGGTAAGAGCAAAGACCTGGAATCAGACATACCATGTTCAAATCAAAGAGTCACAATGTAACTTATCTGAGCATCAGTCTCTACCTCTGAGATGTCAGGTTTTATTCCTGCTTCTCAGCATGAGTTTTAAATGAGATGCTAAGTGAAATACTCTCAGCATAGAAATTGGCATGTAATAAGTGATTGACATATTCTGGCTCTACATGCTTTCCATTTAATTTTTATTTATTTTTAAATACTCTTAAACTGACTTCCACTCATCTGTGTCCACTGAGTTCCTCTCCCCCGTTGCCACTGGTAAACACTTCTGTTTTTACCAGAATACTTCCTATATTCCTTTAAGCAAATAGAAATATTGAGCCCCTTTGTACAAAAGAGGTGGCATCCTGTATAAATTTTTTCTGTGCCCTGCTTTTTTCTCTTAATAATATAACCTTAATAATAGCAGTAAAAAAAAAAAAAAGACAGCTTCCTCATTTTTTTCTTTATTATTACATACTATTCCACATGTGATTATGTCACTCCCTATAGAGGGAAACTTTGGTTGTTTCCACTCCTACAATGACTAATAAGACTGCAATGGGAACTTTGTACTCACTTTCTTTTCTATGTGTGCAGGTGTGTCTGTAATACAAATACCTGACAGTGGAGTTGCTAGGGCAAAGGGAAAATGCCAGTGTACAATTAACACAGATTGTAAAGTAGCCCCACAGAAGCTGTATCATTTTGTACTATCAGTATACGCCAGTGCCTTTTTTCCTATGGCCTCATCACCACAGTATGTGTGAAAGTCTTATTTTGATCAATGCTGTTTGTGCAAAAAACTTGTTTTTGCCATATTTTGTCTATAGACACAACCACAGTCATCTCCAACTTTATTCCAAGAAGGCACCACAGAACAAGAATTTGGAATGTGAAAAAAAAAAAAGATTTCTATCTGTGTATATGCTGCCAAACAGAAAAAGACCAAATTAGTGTTTAGAAGTATCGGGGTAAGGAAATCCTTCAGAATATGGAGCTCAAGTTTTAAAGCAAATAGTGCTTTAGGCCTATATTTCCATATTCAACAAGCATAATCCTGCTTTTTGTTTAATAATTCAAGACCTACCCCATAAAATTGAAAGTGGAAGTGAAAAGAAACAGTAGACACATTGTCCAAGAGATGGTGGAATTAACCTATGAACACATGAACATGGGCAGCAAGTCCGGGAAGACACAGAGGAAATCAGAACGTCAAGTCGACAGGCTCTAAGAAAAATGCCATCAAGAAGTAGATTTGTCTCATTTGAAGATGTTCTAAAAGCAAAAAGTGAAGAAATTCATCTCTTCTTTCAACAAGTTTAGTATCTTGTTAGTGAAGGCAGAAATACAGTAGGAATTTGTGGGGAACTGTTCCACAGGCGATGGGAGGTCTGAGAAGCTAAAAGGAAACCAAGAGGCAGCCAGGGCTGGGGACAGGACTAAGCAGTAATGCGCTAGTACATGGTTCACAGCTCGCTCTAGGAAAGAAGCTCTGATGTCTTGTTTTCCAGTGCGGGGGTGTAAATACTCCTACTATGGCCAATTTCAAGCTGCCGACATGAGATAACTGGGAAGAGAAGTGTGCGGTCAGTTTCTGTGAGCTGGTAGGTAGCAGCCCCAGCACACCATCGGTGGAAAGGTGCCAACACACTTCGAGACAATGGGGTGTCACTGGCGACCTAGGACCGGGGCCACGTAGCAGAGGATTGTACCACAGAGGGAGCTCCGTTTCCCTTTAAGTCAGGCCAGTAACATCGTTGTTCTGTGGTGAAAAATATTTACATAATCATATTCATATAGATGCTATCTATTCAAGTTTTAGAATCGACAATCATCACAACAGACTCTTACTAAGCACCCTAGTATATGCCAGGCAGACAAGTATTCTAGGTACTGAGGGGACAGAAATGAACAAGGTCACGTTCCTAAATTAATATACCAAGGTTTGTTTATTCACTCACCGATCTGATGGACATTCGGTTTGTTTCCTGTTTTGGCCTATAATGGAAAGAACTGCTTTGAATATCGTGGGCCAAGCCTGTGTGGACGTAAGCATACATGTACCTTGGGCACATACTTAGGAGTGGAATTGATCTATGTTAGGTGTGTGTTTCCCTGGTGGCTCAGACAATAAAGAATCTGCCAGGGTTCGATCCCTGGGTCAGGAAGATCCCTTGGAGAAGGAAACGGCAACCCACTCTAGTATTCTTACCTGGAAATCCCATGGACAGAGAAGCATGGCAGGCTACAGCTCATGGGGTCCCAAAGAGTTGGACACAACTGAGCGACTAACAGTTTTCAGTTTTAGGTGTGTCTTTAACTTCATAAGAGATCACCAAAGAGTTTTCCAAACTGGCTGTACCATCCACACCCCCATCAATGATGCAGGAGGATTCTAGTCACTCTGCATCCTATTACATGTCAATGTCAATCATATTATGTCTGTTTATTTTATAGTCATCCTGTTTATTGAGGTCCAATTTACATACAGTAAAACATCATTTATAGCTCACGAGGTGTGACAAATGTATATAGTCATATAACTACGATCACAATCAAGACACACAATATCTAGATAGGATGGCTAAGTCATATAGTATCTGTATGTTTAAATTTATTAAAAAATGCCAAACTCTTTTCCAAAGTGACCGCACCAGGTTCCATTCCCACAAGCCCTGAACAGGAGTTCCAGCTGCTCCATGTTCTTGACACCACTTAGCACTGTCTGTTTTTTTAAGTCATTCTAACAGGTATGTAATGGTATTGATTTATGGCTTTAGTTGCATTTCTCTGATAACTAATGATGTTGAGTTATTTTTCATGTACTTATTGGACATTCATATATCTTGTCCTGTGAAGCACCTGTTTAAACCTTTTATCCATTTTTTTTATTGTTTTTGGACACACCAGGATCTTATCTTCCCACCCCCAGTTACATCTGGGCTACAGCAGCAACAGTGTTAAGTCCTAACCACTGGACCGTCAGGGAACTTCCATTTTATGCAGTATTTTTGTTGGGTCATCTTCATATTACTCAACTAATATGAGTAAGAGTTCTTTATATATTCTAGATACAGTTTGCTTGTCAAATCTACGTATTACAAATATTTTCAGTCTGTGCCTTTCATTTCATTCTTTTTTCCTTGAAGTGATTTAATTTTGTTCCTTAGTCATCTTGACAATTTATAATACTCTGTGTACTTGAGAATCCTAAAGTTTTACAATCAAGCAATATGATACCTATTAATTTTAATTGACATAAAACTCACATTACATGAAATTCACCATGTTAACCATTTTAAAGTATACAATGCAGTGGGCTTTTTGTTTTCTAAACAGTGAATTATAAAGAGCAGAATTTTCTTAATTTCAATAAAGTCCAATTTATAAATTTTTCCTTTTATGGTTAGTGCTTATGATATCCTGTCTGAGAAATCTTTGTCCATTCCAAGTGGGTCCTACATTTTCCTCTCAGAGCTTATTTTTCCTCTTGTGTTTAGGTCTATGATCTAGCTCAAACATTTTTCTTGTATAGTATGAGGTAGGTAATCAAGCAGTTGTTTTTTTTCTTTTTTAGTGTTTTTATTTTATATTTTAGTATGTATTTATTTAGCTGCATCAGTTCTCCGTTGTGACCCACGGGCTACAGAGCACTCAGGCTCGGGAGTTGAGGCTTAGTTCCCTCAAAGCACGTGGGATCTTAGTTCCCCAACCAGGGATCAAACCTGAGCCCCCTGCATTGGAAGGTGGATTCCTAACCACTGGACCACTAGGAAATTCTCCTTGAGTTCATTTCTTTTCAGTTATGAAATTGTTCCAGCAATGTTTATTTTTAAAATTAAAAAAAAAAAATTCTTTTCCCCACTGAGTTACCCTGGTACTTCTACTGAAAATGCCATGTGTGTCGGTTTAAACTGGCCTCTCTAATCTCTTCCACTGATCTTTTGGTCTATCTTGACTTCTTTTACCTTTTGAAACACATACATGGGCTCAGTGTTCTGTCATGCAAACGAATAAGCTTGTTCTCACAGCAGGTATTTTCTGAGCCTAGTCTATGCCACCCCCTGGGACTATAACGTTGCTCCAGACCCAATGCCTTCTTTTTCCTCAGGAAGCCTGGGATAGTGAACATCTGCTGGGCTTCCATGCTCAGAACCCTCTCCTCTAAGCGACAGCTCCCCGGTCCTTCACTGGAGAGCTGATCCCATGCGGTTCAGATGAGTCAGATCTCAACATTCCCTTCCTAACGTGAGCATACAGACTTGGCCAATGAGCATCAGCACTGGGCTATTCCGCCACAACTGGCAAGACAGAGTTTTCTTTCCTCTCTGGTTTCTTTTTTTTTGGTTGTTGTTGTTTTTTGTTCTTGTTTTGTTTTTTGGGCTGCACTTTGTGGCACGGGGGTTCTTAGTTGCCCAATCAGGGATCAAACCCTGCCCCCTGCAGTGGAAGCACAGAGTCTCAGTCACTGGACCCCTCGACCGCTGGGGAAGTCCCTCTTCTGTGGGTTTTAAAGCTGAGCTGCTGAAGGGGGCCATTCTTGCCTGAAATTGAGGCTAACCTGGAGAGCATCCAACTTTATAGGTGGAACACCTGATTCCAGCTATGCCTGATGCTTGAGACACTCCTGGGCTTCCCAATTCTAAGTCAATAATTGTTTTTTAATTTATTATTATTCTTTTTAACTTAAGACTGAATTGAGCCTACTTCCCCCTAATAAACATAAAGGAATTACTACAGGTCACTAGGGAAAAGGCAGGGTCAACCTGGGCTTCTCAAGAAATTTTTCTGGTCAGTTTTGAGACAATTTGTATTAAATTCCCTCCTCTTAAGATTCCTTGGCCCAGCCCCTCTATCCAATCAACCAACAAGTCCCTAGAGAACAGCATTCTTCACATTGAAGATTATGACCCATGAGAGAGAGTCATGAGATGAAATAATGAGTTATGGTGATCACTCAAAAACAAACAAAAAAAGGAACAGAAAATATCAGTGCACTGCATGTTGTAAGGTTAAGTATTATTTTACAAAACTTTCCTTCCTGTTGTATGTATGTGTGTAATGTATATTAAGTGTCATTTCTCCCTATGGATACAGTCAAATAACCTTGGAAACCACTACCACACAGTGGTTTGTGGCAAACACTGCAGGTTGCTTGCCCAATAGCCACTCTCCCTTCTCCTTGATAAAAGAACTGTGTGATTTTCGAGAATGGAAGCAGCCGTGTGTTCACAGGGAGGTTGAGCTGTGTGGAGTCAGGGTGAGAGCTGAGCCCCTTCAGAGCCCAGGGACTGAGTTGTTTTTTTCCTCTTTGGCTTTTTTTTTTTATTGGCATATAGCTGATTTACAATGATGTGTTAATTTCTGCTGTACAGTGAAGCGAATCAGCCACATATATACATGTATCTCTTCCCTCTTTTACCTCCCCCTTCATCCCATCCCTCTAGGTCATCACAGAGCACTGAGTTGAGCTCCCTGCACTCACTATACAGCAGTTTCCCACTAGCCGTTTTACACACGGCAGTACAGATACATCCATCCCAACCTCCCAATTCATCCCATCCCCCTTCTTCCCATTCCCGCTCCCGTGTCCACCTGTCCACTCTGCACGTCTGCATCTCTATTCCTGCTCAGCCATAAAAAGTATTGGGTCACTTGTAGAAACATGGATGGACCTAGAGTCTGTAGAGACTTCACTCTGTAGAGTGAAGGAAGTCAGAAAGGGAAAAACAAAAGATCGCATGTTCATACATACATGTGGAATCCAGAAAAGTGGTACAGATGAACCTATTTGCTAGTAGGGGGACTAAGTTTTGATTGATCTAAACCAGTGGTTTTCAGTGTGTGATCCAAGAACCCTTGAGGGTCCCTGAGACCCTCCGGAGGGTCGGCAAGGCCCTGCTTTTTGAAACAACATATCTGTGCGAGGCCAGAATTTCTTCATATATTTCAAACAGAAAGACTTACCACAATGAATTAAAGGAAGAAACAGAAATTACAATACAGCTTCTTCTAGTAAGCCAGAAATTAAAGCAATAGAGAAAAATCTAAAATGCCATTTTCTTCTCTAAATTTGTTGTTTGAGAAAATATACTATTTTTTTATTTAAAAAAAACTTATATTAACATGCAAAGGGTAACTTTGAATGAACTAATGAACTCATAAATTTTTCATTTTAACTTTGAATACAGGAAATATCAATTGATATAATCACATAAAAGAAAGTTCTTTGAGGTCATTAATAATGTTTAAGAGTTGGTGATCCCTGATTAAGCCACTCATGGTTGTTTCCTTCCGTGTGCCAGTGATTTTATCAGGAATGTGATACAATTCTAGAAAATGGGACTTGAAATCTGTTGAGGACTTCTGAGACATTTTCCTTCTAGATAACAAAAGAATAGCTGCATGGGAGGAAACAGTCTCTTTTCTACCCCACTGGGTTAATGTCCATGCAACGTGATGCCTGGAACAATGGCAGCCATCTTGCATTCATGAGGTTAAAAGGCTGAGGACAAAGTTATACACTGAGGATGGCAAAGTGATGAAGAAATGGAAGGAATATGGGTCCCTGAAGACAGTGTTGAACTTCCGTATCTACCAGCCCAAGACCACCTATCTCTGGATTTTACTGTTTTACGAGATAATAAATCTCTCCCCAATAGACCGTAAGATCTATGGTGGCAGAGTTATGTTTTGATTTGGGAAGTTTTGTTTGTTTTAGGCATTGCCAATCACCATGACCTAAACAGTGCCAGGAACATAAGAGGTGATAGGCAAAAGTTTGTTGAATAAATGAATTATCCCTTAAATACAGTGTTTGTTGGACTTTGCTGCTATTACTTAAAATCAAGAATCTTCATTGATTGAAGTGTCTGAACCTACTCCAGTTTTCATCTATGGGGATCCTTTTCAGGGATCCTCTTCAATTAGCCTTATCAATGGACATCCCAGCCTATGCTGAACATATCTATGATTTGGCTTTGGTTTTTTTGCCACATGGCATGTGGGATCTTAGTTCCCCAACTAGGAACTGAATCCGTGTCCCTTGCAGTGGATGTATGGAATCTTAGCCACGGGACACCCAGGTACGTCTGAGCATGCCCTAGTTTAGAGCCCCACAGGGTTATCTTTATTTCAGTACTTGTGACACTTTTTTGGTAATTCTTTTATCTCTTTCAATAGAAGTGATGATCAGAAACTTATTAGTCTAGGTACAATCTAAGCTGCCACCAGCTCAAGCAAAATCAAATTTATTTCTCTTTCACCTAATTCAGATGTGGTGGCTTCCCTGGTGGCTCAGAGGGTAAAGCATCTGCCTACAATGTGGGAGACCCGGGTTCCATCTCTGGGTTGGGAAGATCCCCCGGAGAAGGAAATGGCAACCCACTCCTGTACTCTTGCCTGGAAAATCCCATGGATGGAGAAGCCTGACAGGCTATAGTCCATGGGATCGCAAAAAAGTCAGACATGACTGAGCGACTTTACTTTAATTCAGATGTAGGTGGTCCTAGGGTAGAAACACTGACAACATCAAGGCACAATTTGAACCTCTGGGCCCAAGGTTGCTACTCTAGCTCCTGCCAACAGATGTTCATCTCACCCAGTGGTAAAGGGCAGGAGAAAGAGCAAATAGAGAACATATCCATTATTTTATTTTGGCCAAGGCTTATGGGATCTTAGCTTTCTGACCAGGGACTGAATCTGGGCCCTCGGCAATGAGTGTGGCATCTGAACCACTGGACCCCAGGAAATTTCCTCTCCATTATTTTAAATAGGCCTGGATGGAGCAGGCATCATTTCTGCTCACATCTTAACACAAATTCACATGAAGATCTTAGAACTTAAGTCATATGAACACTTAGCTCCAAAAGAAGCTCAGAAATGCAGTTATCAACTGAACAAGCGTGTACCAGGTAAAACTCATGAGTTCTACTGTTAAAGAAGGAAGGAGAGGAAAGTTCCCTCGCAGCGCAGTGGTTAGGACTACACGCTTCCACTGCACAGGGCACAGGTTAGATTCCTGGTTGGGGAGCTAAGATCCTGACAGCTGCGCGGCACGACCAGAAATTTAAAAAAAACAAAAAATTTTTTTAAAGGAGGTGGGAGGGAATGAGGATATTGGTAGTCAACCATTATTACTTGGTTTGATCTGTATCTGCAGAGTCTCAAACAAGGCATGGCAGGTAGAAAATGAGGAAATGTTTAATGAAAGAAAGAACAGGAGAAGGAAATGGCAACCCACTCCAGTATTCTTGCCTAGAAAAGTCTATGGACAGAGGAGCCTGGTGGGCTGCAGTCCATCGGGTTACATGATTGAGCACACATGCATGAGGCTGGAGGGAGATGGGTTGGTAGCCATACACTGGCAGAACTAAAGAAAAAAAAAAAAAAGGAAAGAACAAAAGGGAAAACAAACAGAACCAGAGTCCTGTCCATGATGGATGTGCTGTTCATCTGAAGAGACAAAGGGAACCCAGATGAGGGGCTGATGTATTGCAAACAAGGATATCTGGTGGATGGTAAACCACTTTAAGGTTGTTTCTGTGGGGATACACCTGGCTCCACAAGACCCCTCAGACTCGTTTCCACAGGAGCTAACTCTCTAGACTATGATCCACTCTAGAGGGCAAAATCTCCTTGGCCTATCCTTGACCTGTGATCACTTTCTACTGGACAAAAAGATTAGTGACAACAATGGAGGGTAACCAGATAGTTATAGCACTCAGGAACTTAAGAGATTCATGTAGATTTATCCTTGGAGAAGTTACATGGGAGACACAGTTCAACAGCTGAAAGTAATTACACAGGAATCGCATTTCCCACCCCACCCCCATCTCTCAAAAACCGAAAAGGAAATTCACAGCAATACTACTTAAAAGTTCTTGTCCCCCATGCCCCTCAGCAGCTTTAATGCCAGACTTGCCAAGCCCCTCATTCACCTCCCGGCCTTTGCTCTTCTCTTCTCCCTTCCCCTTAGCCCTCTAGATGAGAAGTTCTTAAAAGTGTTGTCCATGGACCAGCAGTATCCACATTATCTGAGAGCTTGTTTGAAGTATAAATTCTTGGGCTCACCCAGACCCACTCAAAGTGAGGCCTCAGTGTTCCCTATGCACACTCAAGTTTAAGGAGCATCTTAGCTGGGTCAGTAACTCTCAACTTCGGCCGCACATCTTAGGAGTTTAGAAAAATCTGGATGTCCAGTCTATCAGTTCAGTTGCTCAGTCATGTCTGACTCCCTGTGACCCCATGGACTGTAGCATGCCAGGCTTCGCTGTCCATCACCGACTCCCGAGTTTACCCAAATTCATGTCCATTGAGTCAGTGATGCCATCCAACCATCCCATCCTCTGTTGTCCCCTTCTCCTCCTGCCCTCAATCTTTCCCAGCATCAGGGTCTTTTCAAATGAGTCAATTCTTCGCATGAGGTGGCCAAAGTATTGGAGTTTCAGCTTCAGTGTCAGTCCTTCCAATGAATATTCAGAACTGATTTCCTTTAGGACGGACTGGTTGGATCTTCCTGCTGTCCAAGGGACTCTCAAGAGTCTTCTCCAATACCACAGTTCAAAAGCATCAATTCTTCAGCACTCAGCTTCCTTTATAGTTCAACTCTCACATGCATACATGACTGGAAAAACCATAGCCCTGACTAGATGGACCTTTGCTGGCAAAGTAATGTCTCTGCTTTTTAATATGCTATCTAGGTTGGTCATCACTTTCCTTCCAAGGAGTAAGCGTCTTTCAATTTCATGGCTGCAGTCACCATCTGCAGTGACTTTGGAGCCCCTAAAAATAAAGACTGCCACTGTTTCCCCATCTATTTGCCACGAAGTGATGGGACCAGACGCCATTATCTTAGTTTTTTGAATGTTGAGTTTTAAGCCAACTTTTTCACTCTTCTCTTACACTTTCATCAAGAGACTCTTCAGTTCTTCTTCGCTTTCTGCCGTAAGTCCAGTCCATACCACAGCCCAGTTGAGTCAGGATCTGTGGTTAAGCACCAAGGCTATTAAAGAGCCAGCTTTGAAAACTAGTGGTCTAAGTCTTAGTCTTTCTCCCCTTGTCTCAGGACTCTTGCCCAGAACCATAAATGAATCAAACTAAAATCGGCTAAAAGTGTGTTTGTGTGTGTGTGTGTGTGTGTGTGTGTGTTGGGGGGTGGAAGTAAAAAGTAGTCCTACCTTCCACCCTGGCGGATTCAGGTACTCAAAGACGCCACCAAGATATTTTACCCTCGCAGGCCCTCAGCTTCTCTCCATCCGAGCTCCCGCTCAACTCTGGCAAAAACACCAGCTCTCAGTTCCAAGGAAGCAGTTTCTCTTGAGAGTTTCCTCGGCTAGGGCAGGAAGTAAACCTCTGATTGGTCCAACTTGGGTCACGGTGTCCAGCTCTGAACCAATCACAGTGGTCAGATGAATAGCGTCAAGTGTTCACAGCTGGAGTTGAGGGATCCAGGTGAAGCTTAGAGGAGCTAGATGAAGTGATGATGGAGGTGGGATCATCTTCTAGATGAAGCGACAGTGGAGGTGGGATCATCTTCTAGATGAAGCCACGATGGAGGTGGGATCATTTTCTAGCAGAATGCTCAGGGGGTGAAAATATAGACATCTATTCCGTAGCTCCCTCTTTGTCTTCTAGTTTGTTCTTCGCATTCCAAAAGCCCACAGTAACTACCGGGGCAAAAAGACAAGTCTGCTTTCAGGTTCCTCGGCAGCCAATGACTGAATGCTTTTATTTGGGGGTGGGGTGCTGTAAGCAATTATGTTAGTTTTTTAATCACATACATTACTATGGAAGATTCTGGATGTATTTGGGGCGGTGATTCTGAATAATTCATATTTGAATCATAATTCATACATAGTCTAATACCAGATAAGTGGAGAATTATACACTAGAAATACTATTTATGCAAATACACATCCTTACATTCTGCGCAGAGAAGGCATCACAGATTAACTGATAATGCTGAAGCCACAGCAATGGTATTTTAATTCTGCATTAAGTTCTGTTTCATTGATTATAACTCTAAGTTTTTTATTTCACATTTTTATGCATATATATAAATATGGGTTTACATAAAATCATAAAGGTATTGTATATATACTGTATTTATATATATTGAGGAGTTTCCCTTTCCTAGTGAAATTTCTTTTTCTCTTCTTTTCTCTGATTGGCTTCCCTTTTCTCTTTTTTTTTCTTCCTTTTCCTCTCCATTCTTCTGGAGAAGGGAATGGCAACCCACTCCAATATTCTTGCCTGGAGTATCTCATAGAGGAGCCTGGCGGGCTACAGTTCATGGGGTCGCAAAGACTGAAGCAACTGAAGCGCTGATGTCCGACTGAAGCGACTCAGACACGAGTGAAGCGACTTAGCACGCACGATCCTTTCTTCACCTCTAGTTGATATATTCCTATCTTTTTCTCCATGCCTATGTAATTTTTTGCAAATATATATACACAGGTATATATATTTGAAATGCATAGGTATTTCAATCCATATAGATATTATTGTTTAGTTGCTAAGGCACATCTGACCCTTTTACGACCATTGACTGTTGCCTGCCAGGCTCCTCTATCCATGGGATTTCCTGGGCAAGAATATTGGAGTGGGTGTATACAAGGACGTATATATACTGGAAACACAGGAGTTTATGTAAACAGAATAATGATATTCTCCTTTTCTGCACCCCGATTTTCTCATTTGACAGTATCAAAAGGAGGTGCTTCTCTGGTAGCTCAGTGGTAGAGAATCTGCCTGCCAGTGCAGGAGATGCAGGTTTGATCCCTGATCTGGGAAGATCCCACACGCCATGGGGCAAGTAAACCCTTGTGCCACAACTATTGAGCCTGTGCTCTAGAGCCCAGGAGCCCCAGCTGTTGAGCTCACATGCTGAAACTACTGAAGCTTATATGCCCTGGAGCCCATGCTCTGCAACTAAAGAGTAGCCCCCATCCGCCATAACTAAATAAAAGCCCACCCAGGAACGAAAACCCAGCACAGCCAAAAATAAGTAAATAAACAAATATCACTTAAAACAGTATCACATGGAAAGCCCTCCAGGTGAGAATGGCAGAGAGCATGTTAATGGTTGTGTAGTATTCTATGGTGTGACTATACCATGATGTATTCACTATCCTTTCAATGGGTATTTACTTTGCTTCCATTTTTGCCACTATGAACAATACTGCATATATCTTTCATGTATATCCTTCAGTTCAGTTCAGTTGCTCAGTCGTGTCCGACTCTTTGTGACCCCATGGGCTGCAGCACGCCAGGCCTCCCTGTCCATCACCAACTCCCGGACCTTACTCAAACTCACGTCCATCGAGTCGGTGATGCCATCCAACCATCTCACCCTCTGTCATCCCCTTATCCTCTTGCCTTCAATCTTTCCCAGCATCAAGGTCTTCTCAAATGAGTCAGCTCTTGGTATCAGGTGGCCAAAGTTTCAGCTTCAACTTCAGTCCTTCCAACATGAACACCCAGGACTGATGTCCTTTAGGATGGACTGGTTGGATCTCCTTGCAGTCCAAGGGACTCTCAAGAGTCCTCTCCAACACCACAGTTCAAAAGCATCAATTCTTCGGCACTCAGCCTTCTTTGTAGTTCATATACAATATGTATATCCTTACATATTGGTTCCTAAGAGTAGAACTTATCCCACAGAAGTGTTAAAATGTGAAAAGATATCGACCAAAGGCCACTGTAACAATATGCAAATGTATATGGACTTCCTCCATATGGCCACCAGCAATAAATGTTATGACTCTTTTTTTCTTTCCCTTTTCTGCCTCCTTTTCCTCTTTCTCTTTCTAAATTGAGGTGAAATTCACATACAAAATTAACCATCAATGGAGGTTAGTGTTGTGAAACCATCACCTCTGTCTAGTTCTGAAACATTTTCATTGTCCTAAAATTTAGGAAACTCCATACCCATTAGCATCGTTCCTCATTCTTCCCTCCCTCCCTTCAGCCCCCAGCAGTTGTTAACCTGCTTTCTCTCTATACGGTTTCACCTATTCCAATCATTTCACATAAATGGAATCATGCAGTAAGTGGCCTTTTTTGCATATGATTTCCCCCACTGAGCATGTTTTCAAGGTTCATCCATGTTTGCTGTAGCATGGATCAGTACTTCATTCCTTTTTTCCACAATCAAGGATTGAGCTCGTGCCCCCTGCAGTGGACGCGCAGGGTCCTAACCACTAGACCTCCAAGGAATTCCCCTTCATTCCTTTTTGTGACTGGCTAGTAGTCTGTTGTACCAATATAATACATTGTGTTTATTTGTTCATCAGTTGATGGACATTTGGGTTATTTCTGCTCTTTTTTTTTTGGCTTGTGTGAATAGTGATGCTGTGAACATTGGTGTCTTTGTTTGAAAATTTGTTTTCAATTACCTTGGGTATATAATCAACCAATCAATTGACTGGTTCCAGGACCACCATCATCCCACCAGCCCCTTGGATATGAAAGTCCAAAAATGTTAAAGTCACCTACAGTCAGCCCTCCAAATCCAAGGATGAAGGTTTCACTGATACAGAGAGCCAACTGTATACCCAGGAGCACAATTCCTTGGTCAGAAGGTCCCTTTATGTTTGACATTTTGAGGAAGTGCCAAATTATTTTCCACAGTGGCTGCGCCATTTTTCATTCCCATAAACAGTGCACAAAGGTCTGTTTTCTCTTCTTATAAAGATTCCAACCATTGGCTTAGGACCCACCCTAACCCAGGATGATCTCATCTTTATGTAATTACATCTGTAATGCCCCCATTTCCAAATAAGGTCACACCAGGAGGAAGGTTAGGACTTGAGCATAGCTTCTTGGAAGCCATGATTCAATCACAAGAAGGTGTAATATCTTTTTGTATACAGGAAGTAGAAGCAGCTCCTGAGAACCATAACTAATTTAAGATAACTCCGATAACAAAGTGTCTTTCCCTTAAATTGTAGGAATTTCAGCTATTTGTGCAAAGGCAAGGCCATCAAATATTGAGTAGCAGCCAGACTGACTTGGCAGAACACTGGAGGGGATAAATTGGCTAATTTTAGTTCACAAATACGTTGTTTTAATAGCCCTTAAGAACTCCCATAGTGAGTTACTATTAAGTCTCCTGTAGAGATGTATACAGGCATGAAAAATTATGGCAGTGCCTGTCAGTTAGGTGTAAGAACTGAAGGAAAGACAAGAGCTTTTTTCAATATTCCAAAACACTATGGCTTTTTTATATTTCTTATGACAGATAAAGCCAGTTGGCTGAGCCAGCTACTGTTTCCAACCTCTGATTCTCTTCTTCCTCCTATTTTAGAAGCTGGAAAGATCCTCCGCAGCTGCGGCTGCCAACTATGCTATTGGATTTCCAGGAATACGTTTGCTTTCCTGATAAAAGGGACGGACAAAACTCGGCTCCAGCCCTTCCCCGACCTCTTCCTGCCTTGAGCACTAACATGATGCAAGGAGCCGCAGCAGCCATCTCGTTGCACCATGAAAGAAAGGCCAAGATGATTACAGAGTAGCTGGCCGGCTCTGATATATCCTTCACCCAGCAACAGGAGCCATCTACTTGCAGACTCCTTGTTTTGGAAGAAAGTCACTCAACGGACTCATTTCTTATGCTACTTAGACACAGCAGTACCATGCCACAATTACACTTATGGTTTCGTTTTGCTTGGCAATTCAAAAGCCCATTCCCCAAAGTTAAATCTTAATGGGCCCCTGGAGAGTTGGTACCCCCCAGGATTTCTTTTGTAATGAGTTCGAAATTCAAGGCTTAACAATAGAGATAAAAACAAATCCGACCCTGCCCCTCCATCCCAGGCTGATTGTCAAAGGGATCCCCTAAGTGCCACGGGGGCCAATTACACCTCTGTTACCCAGGCGACTTTTTTCTCTCCTTATGCAGGACCAGGCTAGAATTTCTGAATTCTGTTGGGATTTGGACCAACAACTGTCAGAAGTTTTTAATCTCTCTCACAATGTGTAGGGTGTTCAGTCACCCACTGCTGGTTCAGAATCCTCCTCTTTATGCTCTCTTGGCACCTTTGGGACAAGAGAAGTTCTTCTGGACTGCTGTTAGAAGCAGAGACTGAAACACTCTCTGGGAAAGAACTTTAGCAAGATTTCTCAAAATTACAAATAAAGAGAATTTCTCTCCACCACCTGACCGTGGAGGCAGATAACCTGGGCAATTAGACACTCCTGCCCAGGAGTTTCATTGACTCAAAAATGCTGCAATCAATGCGCAGTGAGTTTGGATTTACCCTGCTAGTCAGGGATCAGCAGCTGAGTGCTCAGGCAGGGATACGATCCGGCCCTCAGTGTGTCCCGTGGCAGTGGCAACCCTGACCTGGGCAGAGCTTTCCTTGCTTTGTTGTTGTTGAGTCTCTCGGTCATGCCCAACCCTTTGCGACCCCACGGACTGCAGCCTGCCAGGCTCCCCTGTCCCCCACCACCTCGCGGAGTTTGGTGACGGTATCTGACCCTCTCATCCTCTGTTGCCCCTTCTCCTTTATCCTTCAGTTTTCCCCAGCATCAGGGTCTTTTCCAAGGAGTTGGCTTTTTCTGTGCTCCCTCATTTCCTGTCAGCTTTTATCCTTCTTACTGATTCCACAAGCTCCTCATAGTCTTCCAATAAACCCCTTTGCAGTGTAAGCTAAAGTCTCTGTTGCTTGCGGTCAAGAGCCTTGGCTGATAGAACTTATAGAGGCAGAGTCTCTAGAAAGTGACGAGAGAACCTGGCTATGTGGCTGCCTCTGGAAAAGGTAACTGGGGCCTCAGTCAGAGGGGGAAAGGATCCTGCCCTTCTGGACCTTTGGTGATTTAAAAATCAAATGCAGGGAATTCCCTGGCTGTCTGGTAGCTAGGGCTTTGTACTTTCACTGCCAGGGGCTGCAAGTCATACGGAGCAGCCAGAAAAAAATAAATCAATAACATATTATTTACTTTCTTTTTGGCTGCACCAGGTCTCGGTTGCGACTCAGGGATCTATTTTAGTTGCAGCATTCAAGATCTAGTTCCCTGACCAGGGATCAAACCTGGGCCCCCTGCAATGGGAACATGGAGTCTTAGCCTCTGGACCACCAGGGAAGTCCCATATTACTTTTTTTATGAATAAAAAAATTTGAAGACAAAAACACTCAAATTTTATTTTTAGTTTAAATCATTGTCATCTGGGTGGCACTCTTGGAATTTCTTAGTACCTATGTCAACTCACTTTTCATAAAAATGAGTGCAGAGGAAAATATCCCTGGAAATTTGTAGAAGAGAAAGTCTTGTGCGTGTTTGTCTGGTCTCCATCCCTCTAGGGGGAATGTGGCTGGGTTTTAAGTTACCTTCCTAGTTTAATGAGGATGACTTGATGGTTTGAAAGCAAAAAGAACAAAATTGAATGGCAGTGCCTGAGCTTTCCTATGTCTTGTTTAGCTTTAGAATTTAAATTTAGCAAAAGGAATTTTTTTAAAGCCAGTTTTCTCATTTATGGGCTTTCCCAGTAGTACTACCTCAACTGAACTCTTCGAGAGCTCACAGGGGTTGTTTCTCGTGAAACAATTTATTCCCACACATGGACTCACTCATTCAATCAACAAACGTTTGTTCTCTGACCCACTGTGTGCCTGGCAGCAGGATAGATGAGGCGTGGGCTGTCAGTAAATAGTTCTCACTGCTAGTAACTTAAGCTCAACTCAAATTAGCTTCAGCAAAGAAAGAACTTACGGGCTTATGTAAGTTTCAGTGCAAATTAGCTTCAGGCATGGTTGGTTCCAGGGGTACAAGCGATGACATCCATGTTTAATCTTCATCTCTCAGGTATGCTTTCTTCTGTGAAGGCTGTACCCCCTCAAGCAGCTTCTCCCCAGAGATGGTAACAGTGGTGGCCTCCAACAACTCCAGAATTACCAGCTTAGCCACCACAAGAGTCTTTTCCCAAAAAATTCCAGTGAAAGTGCTAAATTAGCTCTAACTTGGCCCATCTTGAGTCTCCTGCTTTCACTTGACTGAGAGATGCAATATGCTGATGGGCCAGTGCAGTCACATGGTCAAACCAGGAAAGGATTAAGGATCACAAGGATTAAGATGAGAGGTAGTTTAGGACTTCCCTGGCGGTCCATCTAGTCAAACTATGGTTTTTCCAGTAGTCATATATGAATGTGAGAGCTGGACTATAAAGAAAGCTGAGTGCCGAAGATGATGCTTTTGAACTATAGTGTTGGAGAAGATTCTTGAGAGTCCCTTGGACAGCAAGGAGATCCAACCCCAGTCAGTCCTGAAGGAAATCAGTCCTGAATATTCATTGGAAGGACTGATGCTAAAGTTGAAACTCTAATACTTTGAGCACCTGATGCAAAGAACTGACTTCTTGGAAAAGACCCTGATGCTGGGAAAGATTGAACGCAGGAGAAGGGGACAACAGAGGATCAGATGGTTGGGTGGCATCACTGACCCAATGGACATGAGTTTGAGCAAGCTCTTGGATTTGGAGATGGACAGGGTAGCCTGGTATGCTGCAGTCCATGGGGTCGCAAAGAGTTGGACACGACTGAGCAACTGAACTGAACTGAACTGGCGGTCCAGTTGTCAAGACTCCACACTTCTACTGCAGAGGGCAATGCTTAGTCATTCAGTCGTGTCCGACTCTTTGCAACCCCGTGGACTGTAGCCCTCCAGGCTCCTCTGGCCATGGGGATTCTCCAGGCAAGAATACTGGAGTGGGTTACCATGCCCTCCTCCAGGGGATCTTCCCACCCCAGAGACTGAACCCAGGTCTCCTGCATTGCAGGCAGATTCTTTACTGTCTAACCCACCAGGGAAGCCTCACAGGGGGCATAAGTTCCCCTAGTCAGGGAACTAAGATCTCAAACCTCCAAGGGCAGGCCCTCCAAAAAAAGATTGGAGGTAGTTTGCCAAAGAACCCTAGGGTGCAGTGAACAGAAAAAGAAGAATGCAAAAACATCAGATGTCCAACTACAAGTATAACAAAGATGAATAAAGAACTTTGAGGGACTGTGGAAGCCCCCATGGCTGTTAGTGGGAGTGAAGACTAGGAGCAGCTCTGCTGGAGAGCAACCTGGCCAGACTTGCCACCCATATACCATAGGAGGTGGCCATCACCTCTCCTGCGTATACCTCCCACAGGACACATACACAAAGATGCCCACTGTGATGACACGTGTGAAGGTAGAGGCAGGGATGAGGGGCGTTGCTAGGAGAGTGCATTGGTGAAATATGGCAAATGCACAGATAGATTCAAGGGATTAGATCCAATAGACAGAGTGGGGATTCGATCTGACAGAGCACCTGAAGAACTATGGACAGAGGTTTGTGACATTGTACAAGTGGCGAATGCAGAGTACAGCAAAGCAGTCAGAAGGAATGAACCAGGAACATGAGTAGGTCTTAAAGAGTGGGGGGAAAAAAATGAAACCCTTTAACATAAGACTACTTATGTAAACGTAAAATGTATGCCCGGTGGTTTAGTCACTAAGTCATGTTGGGCTTTTGGGACCCCATGGACTGTAGCCCACCAGGCTCCTCTGTCCTTGGGATTTTCCAGGCAAGAATACTGGAGTGGGTTGCCATTTCCTTCTCCAGGGGATCTTCCCAATCCAGGGACCAAACCCTCGTCTCCTGCATTGCAGGCAGATTCATTTACCTACTGAGCTACAATGGACTGTTAGTAACTGGGACAGAGTTTTCCCTGCAGGATGTAACTGGAAGGACGCCCACGGCTGCTCAGTTAAAGACTACACTTCCCAGCTCTCCTTGCTGGCTAGGTGTGGCCTAGCAGCAAGTTCCAGCCAATGGGATGGGAGCAGAAATAAGATTTTTTTTGTTCTTAGATCAAGACCTTAAAGAGGATGGTGGCCTCCCACTTTCTTCCCACTTGGGAGTGGAAATAGCCGTTTTGCTCCATAAGGTGGAAACCATTTGCTGTTGATTCTGAACATCCCAAACAGCCCTTGACTCCTTATATATGGAATATTATGTGAAAAATGAAAATCTGCATTGTTTAGTCTCCTATTCTCTTTTGATCTCTGTACAGCTGTAGAACCCACATTCTAATATGGTACTCAGTAAGGATATGAATTTAATATTATTGTTATTGGTCCATGTTCAGTCGCTTGAGTCATGCCTGACTCTGTGACCCCGTGGACTGCAGCCCACCAGGCTCCTCTGTCTATGGGATTTTCCCAGCAAGAAGACTGGAGTGGGTTGCCAGGCCCTCCTCCAGGGGATCTTCCTGACCCAGGGATCGAACCCACATCTCCTGCATCTCCTGCATTACAGGCAGATTCTTTACCGCTCTCAGTTATTATCATCATCATCATTTCATTGACCTAAAGCAGTCTTAGGTGCAGTTGAGTGAATTCTCTTTGAACCGTAAGGACTATGGCCTATAATGGAGGCTATAATCCTTAGGGCTCTTTAGTTACAAATCACAGAAAACTAAATTGAGCTCCCCCCAAAAAAGGGCTAAATTAAGCAAAGCAAGATGGAATATATTGGTAGGCTGTGGGGGAATATATTGACTTAAAAAGAAAGGCTGAGGAACCAGGCTTCTAGGAAAATCAGGACCTGGGGCTAGGAAACCAGTTGGTAGGAACTAATGAGCACTAGAATAGGTGATTAATTGTGGCTTACAGAGCAGGGAGGCTACATTTACACAAAAGCATCCACTGGAGAAGCCACTTTAGAACGGGCACCAGGGCAGGCCTCTCAAGGAAGTGACATTTCAGCTGAGAATGGAGGACGAGAAGGAGCTGGCAACGCGAAGACCCTGGAGGAGAGTATCTCAAGGAAAATTCCCTTGAAAAGGAATCTTTGAGAAACACAGAGAGGGGCTGGGCAGGTTGGATTATAATGGAAGAGGCAAAAAAATGTATGAAAAGCAATCAGAGACCAGGGTGCCATTAGGCAGGATCTTGGCGGCCATGGTAGAGAGGTTTTCTTCTGTTTGTTATGGAAAACCAGTGGAGAATTTTAAGTGAGTGCCTGGTATTATTTACTTTTTCAGATCCACCTGACTACTGGGTAGGAAATTGATTGCAGTGGGCACGGATGAAGGCAAGGAGACCAAGAGATGTGGAGGTGGTACCCATAGGGCTGACCAATCCCAGATGTGAGCTGGGAGGGAAGAGAGAACAAAACCCACTCCTCACTTTCATGCTTATCAAAGCCAAATGGAAAGGCAGTGGGTTTTGATGGAGCAGTCAAGCATTCTGTTTTAGACAATGTGACAATGGCTGGAGACACATGCTTAGGAGACATAAATGAGCAGACATAAGCGGGGAAGTCACCATCATCAAGATGCCAGTTAAAATCTTGGCACCAAACAAGGTCTTCTAGGAGGGCAGAATCCAGGACCCAAACCCAGGGGTCATCCAAGATTCACAGACACATGAATGTCGCTCAGCCGTGTCTGACTCTTTGCGACCCCAGGGACTGTACAGTCCATGGCCTTCTCCAGGCCAGAATACTGGAGTGGGTAGCCTTGCCCTTCTCCAGGGGATCTTCCCAACCCAGGGATCGAACCCAGGTCTCCCGCGTTGCAGGTGGATTCTTTACCAGCTGAGCCTCAAGGAGTCTTACTATATTTCTTCCACCTGGATCCTTTCCTAGATGTCATTCCCAGCGCCATTTCTCTGCTCCTTACTTTAGTAAAGTTTCTTGAAGGTGTATTTACAGCTCCTGACTTCTGCTTTTACACCTCCTTCTCTCTTCTCAACCCTCCCCAATCAGACTGAAGTATTTATGTTTTAGAATTTAGTGAAAACCATTCCATTCAAAACAGGGCAAGTGGTTCCTGGATATGAAAAAAAATATCTCAATTTCCCGTCAAGAGCTTACTCTAAGCCCTCAAACATACATGCTTGCCCTGCCCCAGGGCCTTTGCTCTTACCATTCTCTCTTTCTGGAACATTCTTTTCCCCAGAGAGTGACTTCTTTCTCTCTCTTTCCCTTTCTCAGTGAGGTCTCCATTCCCCCTTTTAATTTTTCTCCATGTGTTCTACTCACTCATTCGTTCTTTCACTGATCATCCTAGGGGGGGTTCCGTCTTGCATATTACTGTACTCCCAGCACCTTGAACAGTGCTGGCACGTAGTGGGCACTCAAAAAACATCTGTTGAATGATCAGCGGCATGAACAAACGGACCAGATCAGGAATGGGACGCTGGCCTTCAGGGGACACACCGGACTTGGATAACAGCTCTAGGAGATTTCATCCTGGGCCTTCCTCAGCAGGAGTCTTGGGGCAGGTCGAAAGGTGAAAGTCCCGATCGTTCTCAGCCGTGCTTTTCCCATCTTCACCGTTGTACCCCAGCCCCCCGAAGTCCCCAGGGCCCGGTCCGCCGCCCTTCCTTGGCATTCCTCAGCTCTGAAGCCCCCACCCGCTTTCAGCACCCGGAGTTCTTTCTGCAGATGGAACGAACTGAATCATATTTTCCATGTTAGTAACAGGGCCCAAGAATGCTGATGACTCAGAAGACCAGCGCGCCCGCGAGGGCCGCGGAAGGCGCGCCCCGAATCGCCACCGGGCGGCGCCGCTCCTCCACGGAGTGGGGCCCGGGCCACCCTCCCAGCCGCCGCGTCCGGCGAGCCGCCGGGCGCTTTTCCCGTTGGAGCCTTGGGCGTGCCACGCGGATGTCGAGGCGGGCTCGGGCGGCAGGCGGGAGAGCTTACTTTGCTGCCTGCAAAGCAGGTGATGGCACGGGTTCTCTCCTGCCTTGAATTATAGACAGGCGTCAGACCCAGACGCTGGCAGTTTTCTGGCTGTGTGACCCCAACCACGCCACTTTACGTTAGGGAACCTGGGTTGCCTCCTTCCTGAACCACTGATAACCATGGGATCCCGTGGCTGCAAGGATACAGGTGTCAAGGATTGAATCTGAAGCGGGAGATGGTGACCTGATCGGGGGTTATTACCGTGGCAATTGACTCAGCCGTGATTCTCAAAGCCTGTTCCAGGGACCAGCAGCCCCTGGGGAGTTGCAGCCCCCACTCAGACCTTTTGATGAAATTATGGGGTGGGCCTTTGAGTGTTCAATAAAGCTTCCCGGTGAATCTGATGGTGCTCAAGTTGGCTCAGAGAGATAAAGAGGTTTCCCCTAAAACACATTTGTTTGAAAAGTAGAGCTGAAATTGAAATATATATATATACATATATATATATATATCTCGTCTTACTGACTGCAAAGCTTGTGGTGTGTATGTGTGTATGCATTTATGCATCGCATGAGATGCTGAAATTCACAACAACCCCTTGGAGTTCCCTTTCAGGATAATTTAAAGCTTTTTGTTCTCAAAGCTGACTGTACATTAGAATCAGCTGGAGTTCTTTTTTTTTTTTTCTTTTTCTTTTTTGGCTGCCCAGTGTGGCATGTGGGATCCTAGTGGCCAACGAGAGATCACCCAGTGCCCCCCCCCACCTCCCGCCTTTGAAGCACAGAATCCTGACCACCAGGGAAGTCCCTGGAGCTTTTAAAAACTGTCTCAATGTTTGGTCCTCTCCCAGACCAATTAATCCAGAATTTCCTGAAGCATCTGCGCTTTTACAAACTCCTCAGGTAATGTTGACACCCAGTGAGGTTTGAAACCCCCAGCCAAGAAGCACCTAACTTGCTGTTTATTATAATAAAGCCTCCAGCTTTGGGTAGTTAGGAGAGTGCTGGAGTCAGAAGGAGGCCAGGGGTCAGAGCCTGGTTCCTTCATCTGTAGAATCAGACCTGGGATGCAGGCTTCTCCTGGGTCATGTGAGGAAGAAACTAGAGAAACTCCACAAAGCTCCTGGCCTGGGCCTTGGCTGGGGGAAGAACTGGTAAAAGGTCAGCAAACAGTTAAGTGTCAGCAGCATGCAAAGCACTGTGTACACCCCCTTACAAGCCTCCATCTCACCTAATGCTCACCAAGACCCCCATTTCATAGCTGAAGACCCCATCTCTGGGCCTGGCCACTTTCAGGTCTGTCCCAGAGCCAGGACTCCACAGCCCTGGACTGAAAAGCAGGCTGGGACTGGGGTGGGGCAAGGAGGCATCCAGAAGGCAGCATTTAAGGAGGCACTGACACTCAGGGTCATGCGAGCATTGAACGGGTGCCTGAGAGCAAGAGCCTCCTTAAATGTGGGGCCCTGGGCCTCGCTGGATTCCCTGGGGTCCCAGCCCGGCTCCAGAGGCCGCCTTCTGAAGTCGCTAGGGTGGATCTCACTCAGAATGAAGGACTGGGAGGAGGAGGGGTGGCCCGGGCAGGCCAGGCGAAGGCAGCCTCGTTAAATAAAAAGCCTACGTTTTGTTACCATAACAGAATTTTCCTCCCCTTAAGCAGAAAACAAATTAATATATAAAAGGCAGAATGCACATCAGGAAGATACTTTAATAATTAATAAGTGATGCTCGGTGGACTCCACAGTGTAGCACTGTTAGAAATTTAAATTTGGGGCCCGTAAGGCAGACTTTTCAGAGTCTACATTGTACTGTCCTTAGAATGAGTGAACACATGAACAAATAAAGGAGCAGTTTACTAAGTACCTAGCGGGGAGCTTCAGGGGACACGAACAGAGGGATCCCACAGCTGATGTCTATACTCAGGTAACTGAGAGCCTCTGGTGAGAAAAGCACAATAACTCCGACTCTCATGTAGGCCGTGTAGTGGAGAAACGAAGTAGTGGATCCTCATTCTAAAGCTCTTTATTTTTTAAGGATTTATTTATTTATTGGTTATGCTGGGTCTTCCTTGCTGAGGTTGAACCAATCACCATGGCCAATGACTTAGTCAATCATGACTATGTGATCAAGCCTCCATAAAGCCCCCAAAGGACAACTTTGTAGTCCTTTCTCAGCCAGCTTCCATGTAGGGAACCAGAATGCTTTCCAGTGCCATTGTGCAAGGCCCCACACCCCACAAGGTCAGAGGCGTCCTTGTTTGGGACCTTGCTCCATGTCTCTCTTCATCTGGCGTTGATGATGCATTTGTGCTCATTGATGTCTGACTCTTTGCAACTACATGGTCTGTAGCCTGCCAGACTCTTCTGTCCATGGGATTCTCTGTCCATGGGATTTCCCAGGCAAGAATACTGGAGTGGGTTTCCATGCCCTCCTCCAGGGGATCTTCCCAACCCAGGGAGGAAACCCTTGTCTCTTATGTCTCCTGCATTCGGAGGTGGGTTCTTACCACTAGCACCAAAATAAAAAGAAAGAAAGATAGGTATATGTCAGCGGTGACAGCTTGGTACAGGGAGATTGGATTCTACAATGAACTGATTCTTCCCAATGTGCTAAGCACTACAAAGGAACAGAAAAGGAGTCAAGGAAGGTTCAAACTGGAAAAAGGGGACTAACTTAGCTGGAGGAGGCCACAGCAGGCCTTTGGGGGAAAATTCTGCAGAAGTGGAGAAGCAGATAAGTCCATGCTGATCAGGCTCAGAGGAAGGCAAAGCTGGGCATAGTGCAGAGGAAAGAGCCAGAAGATCATGAGGAAGGAAGAAGCAGGCGCTCCATTTTAGGAACTAAAAGTAGCCCCACTGAGACACAGGGAAGAGTGCGAGAGGACAGCTGGGCTCATGACAGCGGCCCTGCGGTGGAGAACCAGTGGTCCTCGCCCCTGAGACGGCCATGGAGTAGCCATGTGAATTTGGGGCTGTTCCATGTGTCTTAAAAGTGGATAAGTTGTTGGGTTTTTAAAAGTGTTTTCAAAAAAAAAAATCTCAATTTCAGATCTTTTTAAAAATCATAAGATCTGGCCATTCTGGTCTCACGTTTCTGAGTAGTAGCTAATAGTTGGAGCTAAAGAGCACTGGAGGTGGAGTTTTAACTTCTGAAGTTGAAACTGAGTTGCTTGTTGGCCTTAAAATGTTATGTGTTGTGTTCACTCACTCAGTCGTGTCCAACTCTTCGAGACCCTGTGGACTGTAGGTGGGCTACAGGCTCCTATGTCCGTGGAATTTTCCAGGCAAGAATACTGGAACGGGTTGCCATTTCCTACTCCAAAGCATCTTCCCAACCCAGGGATCAAACCTGTGTCTCTTGGGCCTCCTGTATTGGCAGGCAGATTCTCATGTTTTCTTCTAGTGTGTCTAGGGTCTATTTTTTTTAACCATTACATCTTTGATAGCCAAGGAATAAGGCGTGGATCCAGCATCGTTCTTTTCCAAATAGCTACACTGTTTCTAGGATTATTTACTAAATTAGACATCCTTTTCCCCTGATTTAATGCATCACTTCTGTTATGAGAATTCTTGGGTCCATTTGTGGCTCAACTCTTTCACATTTTCTTTTCTGTCCTTTGTAGGCTCAGTGGTAAAGAATCCACCTGCCAATGCCAGAGACTCAGCTTCAATCCCTGGCCTGGGAAATCCCATGGACAGAGGAGCCTGATGGGCTACAGTCCATCAGGTGGCAAAGTCAGACATGATGTAATGACTAAACAACAAAGTTTTATAGTTTTCTTCTTAAAGGTTAGGTGCATATCGATTTAATTGGTTTTATTGTTATTGTTAATTAGATTTTATAATTTATATACATATTTTTTATTGTATAAGAATATGAGTAACAGAGAAGAGTATGTTAATCATTTATACTGCTAGTTTTAAAAAAATTATATTTATTTCTAATAGTTTTTCAGTTTAGCGTTTTGGCTTTTATTTTTGCTTTTTGTATTTTACACATAATATGATATCATTATTAAAAAATCAAACCATGTCATCAGCAACAAAGAAAATTAGGTTCTGGACTCCTAGACTGGGTCTTGTAGGCGGTGTCAAGAATTTTGGAAGAGGAACTTCCTTGGTGATCCAGTGGCTATGACTCTGCTCCCAGTGCAGGGGGCCAGCATCCATCTCTGATCAGGGGACTAGATCTCACATGCTGCAATGAAGAATTCATATGTTCAGTCTAAAGATCCCAGGTGCCATATCAAAGATCAAAGATCTTGCATGCTGTAACTAAGACCCAGCACAGGAAATAAATTTAAAAAAATTTTTTTTCTTTAAGAATTTTGGTTCTCATTCTGGCAGCACATATACTAAAATTGGAACAATACAGAGAAGATTAGCATGGACCCTGTGCAAGGATGACATGCAAACTCATGAAGTATTCCATATTTTTACAGAAGCTACCTAGATATCCATTGACAGATGAATGGATAAAGCAGTTGTGGTACATATACACAATGGAATATTACTCAGCCATAAAAAGGAATACATTTGAGTCAGTCCTAATGAGGTGGATGAACCTAGAACCTATTATACAGAGTGAAGTAAGTCTGAAAGAGAAAGATAGATTCGTATTCTAACACATGTATACAGAATCTAGAAAAATGGTACAGAAGAATTTATTTACAGGGCAGCAACGGAGAAACAGAAATAGAGACTAGACTTATGGACATGGGGAGAAGGGAGGAGAGGATGAGATGTATGGAAAGAGTAACATATAAACTTACATTACCATATGTAAAATAGATAGCCTACTGGAATTTGCTGTATGGCTCAGGAAACTCAAACAGGGGCTCCGTATCAACCTAGAGGGGTGGGATGAGGCGGGAGATGAGGGGGAGTTTCAAAAGGGAAGGGATATATGTATACCTATGGCTGATTCATGTTGAGGTTTGACAGAAAACAACAAAATTCTGTAAAGCAATTATTCAATAAAAGAAATAAATTCAAAAAAATGTTTTTGCAAGAGATACAAAGTGCAGTGAAAAGGCAGGATTTTGACATGGCAAGAAACACAATTCTCAGGTCACGCTAGGTATGGAGAAGGTACAGGACAGTGATGCAGGGGAAAGGGTAGCTGTGGGGGGGAAAAGGAAGGGAGCCTTATGAGAAGATCTAGGGATAAGATGATGGTGGTTCTGTCCAGGGTTGGGGCAGTGGGATGGCTAGAGGCTCATGGAGCGTCTTTAACAGTTGGGACTTATACAGAATTAGGCAGTTTTTGCTTTCGTTCCACTCGAAACAACAGAAATTTATCCTGCCACAGTTCTGGAGTTCAGAAATCCAGAATCAGCGTCACTGAGCCAAAATCAAGGTGTCGGCAGAGCTGGAGGTTCTTGTCCCTTCCAGCTCTGAGGGCAGCTGGCTTTCTTTGGCTTGCAGCCACACTGCTCCAGTCTTGGCAGCCATGGTTACATGGTCTCCTCTCTGTCTTCAGATCTCCCACTGCCTTTCTGTTAGAGGAACGCATACATGAGGTTGCAGTCAGGGCCCACCTGGAAAGCCCGGGATGATCCCTGCATCTCCAAATCCTCCATTTAATCACATCTGGAAAGTGAAAGTGAAGTCGCTCAGGCTTGTCTGACTCTTTGCAACCCCATGGACTGTAGCCCACCAGGCTCCTCCATCCATGGAATTTTCTAGGCAAGAGTACTGGAGTGGGTTACCTCATATCCATTTCCTTCTCCAGGGAATCTTCCTGATCCAGGGATCAAACCCGGGTCTCCCATACTGAGGGCAGACGCTTTATCATCTGAGCCACCAGGGAAGCCCTAATCACATCTGGACTTGTTCCCTTTTCCAAATAAGGTAACATTTACAGATTCTGATATCTCTGGGGGCCATCAATCAACCTACTACACTTCCCCTCTCTGACCTTTGATTTTTCTCATCTGTAACCTTTCACACAGGCTTTTATGTATTTGGAGAACAGTGTCCAGACAGGACAAGATAGCATGTTTTTCTTATCCTTACCCACCCCTCGGTTATAGGTAACTCACAGCTCTCCTACACACTTCTTCACCCCAACACACTCCCTGCCCAGGAATGGAGCCCACACATGGCTTCTTTTATCCCTTCTGGAAATGTACCAACCCTCTACAATCTGCCACATGCATTCTAAGCTCTCTGGGCAAACAGCAGTGATAAAAACAGACAGAAATCAGAACTTCCCTAGTGGCCCAGTAGCTAAGACTCCACGCTCCTAATGCAGGCAGCCCAGTTTCCATCCCTGGTCAGGGGATTAGACCCCACACACTGCAACTAGGAGTTTACAAGACACAATCAAAGATCCTTCCTGTTGCCACAAAGATGGAAGATCCTATATGCTGCAACTAAGAGCTGGTGCGACCAAGAAAATAAGTAGAAAAGAAATGTTAAAAAAAAAAAACAAACAGTGGGAGGTGGGAGGGAGGTTAGAGGGAGCAGAGACACGTGTATTCATGGCTGACTCATCCTGATGTATGGCAGAGACTAACGATCATGAAGCAATTTTCCTTCAATTAAAAATAAACAGGTTTGGAGAAAATCGAAACATAAATCCCTGGTGCTCATGGAGCCAGCCTTCCACGGGTGGTGGAGCAGGTAAGACGACAGATAGGAAACAGGTAGAGGAGGCTCCCGACAGGGGCTAAGCCACTCACTTTCTTGGGCCACCATAGGGAAGAGCCGCAGAGTGGGGCTTAAACCAGGGACATGCATCGTCTCACAGCTCTGCAGAGGACTAGTCCAAATTCAGTGTGTGGGCAAGCAGGGAGGAGCATTTTTTTTTCTGGGCCTTTCCCCCTGGTTGGTAGATGGCCAACCTTTCCTTGCCTCTGTTCGCCTCATCTTCCCACTGTATGTGTCTGTCTGTGTCTAAATTTCCTTTCTGGGACTTCCCTGGAAGGCCAGTGGTTAAGACGCCACACTTCCAAAGCAAGAGGTGTGGGTTTGATCCCTGGTTGGGGAACAAAGATTCCACATGCCTGTGAGGTGTGGCCAAAAGATTTTTTAAAAAAAGGATTTAAACAAAAAGATACTTTCTGTTATCTGGTGCTAGTCATGGTCTTTGGGGAGGGCATCAAACGACCTGGGAAACTTAATTTTTCCCTGGATACCTTTCTATATTTTAATTCTTTACCCTGTGTATTTGTTTCCTAGTCAAAATCATGTAGATTAACATAATATATGCATTGTATCTTTGCCGGGCAGCATGAAGGTTTCCATAACAGCACATGCCGGCCTTGAAAGGTTGAGAATTCTCAGTCTGTTCCCGGCTGAATGATGTCAGCAGAAGCCGGGTGACCTTGAGTGTTGATTTCAGCAGTGGCGTCTTTACAGACACTGGCAACAGTCACCGCCCCCTACAAGGCGTTTCTGGGTTTATGAGGCTAAGAGCCTCTTTACTTATCATGATCTCATCTACTCAGACAGTGTTGGGGGTAACTGGGGCATTGGGGCAGGCAAGAACTTGTCCAAGGTCACACAATTAGAAAACGCCCGAGCCAGGCTTGAACGCACATGCCTTTCTCTGCTGCTTTCCCACGGCTTGAAGTGACCATCTTTTGAGGGTGTCTGAGACTGTCCATCAACAAAGGTTTAGGTTTGTCAAGTGCTTCTGTGGCCATCGTGTTGCTAAGTCCAGTCAATGGTCTGTTCTCAGGCCACAGCCAACTTGACCAATCAGGAGCTTTCGATGAGGTGGCTGACGCCTTCCTCCTTCAGACATGTTCTCCCCTAGGATTCTAGGAAGCGCCTCTAGGCTGGTTCTCCTCCCAGCTCACCGGACACCTCTCAGCATCTTTGTGAGTTCACTGTCAGGGCCAAATGTTCCGACCGTGGAGAGCCTCAGGGATTGGCCCTGGGACCTGTATCTTGTCCCTAGAACCCCCAATTCTAGGGAATCTCATCCCCTATTTGTACCTTTCGGTTCAGTTCAGTCGCTCAGTCGTGTCTGACTCTTTACAATGCCATGGACTGTAGCACGCCAGGCTTCCCTGTCTATTACCAACTCCCAGAGCTTGCTCAGGCTCATGTCCATCATCTACTGTCTAAATGCTGATGCCTCTTCCTACATTTATACCTCTAGCTCCAATTCCCTCTTCCCCCCATATACTGCCCAGGCTATTCAACTGCTTCCTTGCCATCTACTGGTATGACTAAGAGTCCTTCATCCCCTTCCCGGTTCTCCCCAACCCACTCCCCTCTTTACCTCCACATCTCTGCCACACTGATGCCATCTCCTCAGCAACTCAGGCCCCCAAACCTTGAAGTCATCCACTCCTCTCCCACCCCACACAAACCCTATCCAGCTGGACTTTCCAAGCAGATCTAGAACCTTACCCCTTCGCTCCACCTCCTCAGTCTCCACTCTGATCTGGACCACCTTCACCTGGGGCCTGAAATAGCCCAACAGCCTCTCCACTGACTCCCTCCTCTTGCCCTTGCCCCTGTCACTTGGTCTATTTGCAGCCTCAAAGCCAGAGGTGACCCTTCAGAATAAGCCAGCCTGTGTCTCTCCTCTGCTGGAAAGCTGCCAGTGATTTCTTGTCTCATTGAGGATAACAATGGAGCTCCTGGGACTTCCCTGGTAGTCCAGGGGTTAGGAATCCACCTTGCAATGCAGGGGACAAAAGTTCGATCCCTGGTTGGGGAACTAAGATCCTACATGCTACAGAGCAACTATGCCCACGTGCTGCAGTTAGTCCACGCACCGAAACAAAAATCTCACTCGCTACAACTAAGACCCAAAGCAGCCAAACTAAGAAACAAACTGAGCTCCTTAAAATGGTCCCAGTGGCCGTTCTGCCCCTCCCTCCCTTGGCGCCCTCTGATCTCCTCTGCTACTGTTTCCTGCCCTGGAGTAAGTCCTTCCAGCACTCCTCCAACGCCCAGCACCCAGCACCCACACTTGCAGGAAGCTCTCAGGGTGGGCCTTCCTCCTCCCCATAGCTTTGCACTTCTCAGCTTCACCCTATGGATGTTTGGGGCTGATTAGTTAGCTTTGTTGAGGGGGTGGGGGTTGGAGGGGTACATTTCAGGATGGTCACCAGCATTCCCGGCCTCTGTGTACTGGCTGTCCACAGCATCTCCATATGTCCAGAAATTGCCACATATCCTCTGGGGGGGCAAAATCTCTAGACAGGGAACCGCGGCCCTTCCTGTAATGTATTCCCCAGATACCCTTGTGTCTCCTCCCGCATCTCCTTGGGGCCTCCACTCAGCTGTCACCTCCTTTTGGTGACACCCCAATGCGCCCCAGTGATCACTGCCGTCCACTACAAACTCCCAGGGTCCCTTCCTGCTCTATTTGCCCCCATAGCACTTATCACCATTTCTTGTTTATTATCTGTCTCTTCTCCCTAGACCGTCAGCTTCAAAGCATATTTGCTGAATTCACTGCTATATCCCCAGCACTTGCAGAAAAACCTGGCACACAGTAGGCACTCAGTAGATGCTTCTTGAAGGAACACATCCATGTCAGGCTTTGTAACAGATGCATGAGCATTGGATCCTGACCCTGTGCGGGGAGTAAAGAGACAAAAGGTGTCAGTGCAGTGGCAGGTGGTGATAAGTGCCAGCAAGAAAAAGAAGCAGGTGTCTTGGTTTCCTAGGCTGCAGCCGTGAATGAAGTGCCACAAACCAGGTGGCTTACAGCAACAGAGGTTTATTGTCTTGTCCTCCTAGAGGCCAGAGGTCTGAATTCCAGGTGTCGGTGGGGACATGTGGGTGCGGGGAATCCTTCCTTGTCTCCTCCTCGCTTCTGCTGGTTTCCCAGCCCTCTTGGGCATTCTGAGGCTTGTAAATCCTGCAGACCAATCCTCCATTTACACAAGGCCTTCTCCCTGTGCGTCTCCCCAGCATCTTCCCTCTGCGCATGTCTGTTTAAAGGTCGCTTTTATATAAGGGCGCCGCTCTTCTTGATGAGGGCCCACCCTTATGACCCACTTCATTTTGATCTCTGAACAGATCCTTCTTGCCCAGAGGCTACATTCTCAGCTGGGGGTGGGTGGGTGGGGTGGTCCTTTACGTTTCTTGGTGGGGACAACACAGTTCAGCCCCTAACAGTAGGGCATGGGATGAGGGGGTGCTGGCAAGGTTTCTGAGTTGCTGGCATTTGAATGGAGTTCTGAGTAAAGGCAGGGGATGAGTCTGGCTTTCTGAGGGAAGAGCATTCCAGGCACAGGGCACAGCCAGTGCAAAGCGGCATGCCAGGGTACCTACCTCAAAATGCTGGGAGAATTCAGTGGCTTAACATATGAAAAACATTGATTAGAGCTTCACCTGGAGACCAAAAAAATAGTCAGCAGGCAGTTAATATGAGTTATTATTACTATTACCTTATTCATCCTTTTAACAGGCTCTGATGCAATGTCTGCTCTGGACTAGGCAGCCTCCTAGGGCTGGGGATACACAGCGAACTAGCCAGACAGCATCTTGTCTTCTTGGGGCTGAATATCTAGCTGGGGGAGACCAAGAGTCCAATAAGTCAGCAGAGAACAGCCTGTGGTGTGATTGCTGACAGCCCCAGGGCTCAGTGCAACAGGGTGATGTCCTACAGGGTGACTGCTAGGCGGGGCTGGGGCACCTCCACTGGTTAAAGCCATTAAGGAAGGCCTCTGGGAGGAGGTGACCTTGGAGCTGAAGGCTCTTTCCTCCAGGGGACATTCGTGGAGAAAGGTCCGCTGGTCAGGTCGAGAGCCATGACTAGGCTGCCATTGGCCATGGGGGAAGTGCCCCAAAGGTGGGAATTTACTGAACCTGTAACATCGGCAAGTCGATTCAGGTTAATTACAAAGAGCGTGACTTCTGGTCAAACTGGTCTTAAAACTCCAGTCTTCTTTTATTACACCCCACGACCATCTGATCCCTGTCTCCAAATGAAGAAATCATTGGTGAGAAACAGAAAATAATTCCCTAAGTCAGACCCCAATGTTTCTGTCTGACTTTAGGTCCGGGTGGGAGCAGTTAAGAACAGGTACCGTGGATGCCCCTGTAAACCCCCTGGTGACTCTCAAAGAGGGTTAATCCATGTGACCACGCCGTGGGTCCATATTCTCAGTGGGCTCTCTGGGCTGGATTCAACACAGCTCCTCAGATATCCTCAAAATCCTATTCTCCTGAAAATTCTTTTATCTTCTAATTATTTCAGGACAACTTGCCAGCAGATGGGAAACCATGGGGTGTCTAATGAATGCAGAATGGAACTGTGTTGAATTCAAGTTCTCGAAGGTCTCTTCTTCCCAGGTGGACAGCAATCAAAGTGGCAGTTTTGACACCCCCAAGGTCATGGTTCTTTCCTTTTGAATCTGCATTTTGTCACTTTGCTTCATTTTAGAAAAAGAAAAAAAAAAAAAAAACACAAAACAGAACTCTGCCTTAAGCTTAATCCTCCTCTGCTCCCCTCACCAGCCCAATGTAGTTGGGGCGATAGAGAAAGCATAGAAAGGCAGACGTGGGTTCGACACCCAGAGCGTGCAGAGAGAGAAAGACAGAACACACAAGAGCAAGTATTCTTACCAGATGGGGACTCCGATGGACCTGTATTCACCCCGTCCACAGATCTTTCTTTGAATATTTATTTATTTGGCGGCACCAGGTCTTAGCTACAGAAGGACTCTGATGGACCTGTGTTCACCCCGTCCACAGATCTTTCTTTGAATATTTATTTATTTGGCGGCACCAGGTCTTAGCTACAGCAGGACTCCGATGGACCTGTATTCACCCCGTCCACAGATCTTTCTTTGAATATTTATTTATTTGGCGGCACCAGGTCTTAGCTGCAGCACGTGGGATCTTTAGTTGTGTCACGTGAACTCTTAGTTGTGGCAGGTGGGATTCAGCTCTCTGACCAGGGACGGAACCTGGTCCCTCTGCATTGGGAGCTTGGAGTCTTAGTCACTGGACCACCAGGGAAATCCCCAGTTCCATAGGTATTTATGCCACACCTCCTGAGAGCCAGGCAGTGTGTTGGGTTCTGGGAGTCCATCATCAAAACCCAAGATAAGTCCCTACCTTCTTGTTGCTTATAGTTTACTGTACATTCACATCTGATAGTCAAGAAGAGCTTTAGCATGAGAGTCCCAAAGATGGGGGATTCACTTCTTAGCCCTCCTCTGACTGACTGTCCTCAGTTTTCCTCCTCTGTAAAATGGGTTCAGCCATTCATCTTGAAAGCTTCGTGGCGAGACCCCAGGAGATGACATCAAGAGAAGGGAGTAGAAGAATGGCTTACTGGTTGCTCTTTATGGCATCTGTACTGGGTGCTAAGACCCAGGTAGCTCATTTTCTGAGTCCTAACTCCACCCTAGGTGGTTGACACTCTTATCTCTCTTACCCAGAGGCAGAAGCAGGTCAGAGGGATTGAGTGACTCTTCCAAGGAGACCCAGGACTCCAAAACAGAAAGGTAATTAAGAGAAGACCCTACTGGGTTGAGTTTGATGGGACCAGAGAGTTAAGAGTTAGTGGTGCTGGAAGTTTTCAACTTTAAATTGGGTGTCCTCTATTTTTATTTGCTAAACCTGGCCACCCTTTACAGGTTCTGATGTTAGGCTGGTTGAAGCCTGGGGTATAGCTAGGACAAGAGGAACTGAGGACGGTGAGCCAGGGAGGTGGGAGAGTGCGGGTGGGGTGGTGGGGTGGTAGGCGGGTGAGCAAGGAGAAAGGGCTAGAAGTGTGGGAATACCCAGTTCCCCGGCAGCTTCCTGCCCCAGGGTAACACTTAACATTGCTCTCCTGGGAATTCTCAGGAATTCTTAGGAGTCAGCTTAGGTTGACCCCTCCCTGCATGCAGCCCCTCCCACTTTTGCTTTACATACCAAATCACTATAGCTTCCTTTTCATAACCTAATTATCCCCGCCCCTCATACTGGCTCCAGTTTTCCTGAATTCTCATTAAAATTCAACTTTCCTAGTTCTTCTTGAACACTGCAGATTCAGGCATCCTTAGAGTTGATTCATTCAGCCAGTCTTTGTTCAACACTCATCAGATTACTTCTGAGCACCTACTGTGTGCGAGGGAGGTACAGAATTGAATAAAATAAACACTAAATAAGGAATCAATGATGACTTTATATCCAGTTATTAAATGTATTAAGGATTCATTTATGATTGCCATAGCAGCATGAAGGCAGCAAATAGAAGGGGGCAGTCTGATTAATTGGAAAGTGATTCCAGGAAGGGTACCCTGAAGAAATGAATTTTGTGTTGGATTTTGAAGAATGAGTAGAAGATTTCTGATAACAATAATGACAGCTAAGTAGTGCCAGACACTGTGCCAAGTAAACACTAAAGGATACATTCAGGTATGACCTAAATCAAATCCCTTATGATTATACAGTGGAAGTGACAAGTAGATTCAAGGGATTAGATCTGACAGGCAAAGTGCCTGAACTATGGATGGAGGTTTGTGACATTGTACAGGAGGTAGTGATCAAGACCACTAGAAATGAAATGCAAAAAGGCCAAATGGTTGTCTGTGGAGGCCTTACAAATAGCTGAGAAAAGAAGACAAGCTAAAGGCAAAGGAGAAAAGGAAAGATATACTCATTTGAATGCAGAGTTCCAAAGAATATCAAGGAGAGATAAGAAAGCCTTCTTCAGTGATCATTGCAAAGAAATAGAGGAAAACAATCGAATGGGAAAGACTAGAGATCTCTTCAGAAAAGTTAGAAATACCAAGGGAATATTTCATGCAAAGATGGGCTCAGTAAAGGACAGAAATGGTATGGACCTAACAGAAGCACAAGATATTAAGAAGAGGTGGCAAGAATATACAGAACTATACAAAAAAGATCTTCATGACCCAGATAATCACGATGGTGTGATCCCTCACCTAGTGCCAGACATCCTAGAATGCAAAGTCATGTGGGCCTTAGGTAGCATCACTACGAACAAAGCTAGTGGAGGTGATGCAATTCCAGTTGAGCCATTTCAAATCCTAAAAAATGATGCTGTGAAAGTGCTGCACTCAATATGTCAGCAAATTAGGAAAACTCAGCAGTGGCCACAGGACTGGAAAAGGTCAGTTTTCATTCCAATCCCTAAGAAAGGCAATGCCAAAGAATGTTCAGACTACTACACAATTGCACTCATCTCACACTCAAGCAAAGTAATGCTCAAAATTCTCCAAGTCAGGTTTCAACAGTATGTGAACCATGAACTTCCAGATGTTCAAGCTGGATTTAGAGAAGGCAGAGGAACCAGAGATCAAATTGCCAACATCTGTTGGATCATTGAAAAAGCAAGAGAGTTTCAGAAAAACACCTACTTCTGCTTTATTGACTACACCAAAGCCTTTGACTGTGTGGATCACAATAAACTGTGGAAAATTCTTCGAGATGGGAATATCAGACCACCTTACCTGCTTCCCGAGAAATCCGTATGCAGGTCAAGAAGCAACAGTTAGATCTGGACATGGAACAACAGACTGGTTCCAAATTGGGAAAGGAGTACATCAAGGCTGTATATTGTCACCCAGCTTTAACTTATATGTAGAGTACATCTTGTGAAATGCCAGGCTGGATGAAGCACAAGCTAGAATTAAGATTTCTGGGAGAAATATCAGTAATCTCAAATACACAGATGGCACCACCCTTATGGCAGAAAGCGAAGAAGAACTGAAGAGCCTCTTGATGGAAGTGAAAGAGGAGAGGAAAAAGTTGGCTTAAAACTCAACATTCAGAAAACTAAGATCATGGCATCTGGTCCCATCACTCATGGTAAGTAGATGGGGAAACAATAGAAACAGTGAGAGACTTTATTTTTTGGGTTCCAAAATCACTGCAGATGGTGACTGCAGACATGAAATTAAGATGCTTGTCCCTTGGAAGAAAAGCCATGACCAACCTAGACAGCATATTAAAAAGTAGAAATATTAGTTTGCCAACAAATGTCTGTCTAGTCAAAGCTATGGTTTTTCCAGTGGTCATGTATGGATGTGAGAGCTGGACTCTAAAGAAAACTGAGTATTGAAGAATTGATGCTTTTGAACTGTGGTGTTGGAGAAGACTCTAGAGAATCCCTTGTACTGCAAAGGAGATCAATCCTAAAGGAAATCAGACCTGAATATTTGTTAGAAGGACTGATGCTGAAGCTGAAACTCCGATACTTTGACCACCGGATGCGAAGAACTGACTCATTTGAAAAGACCCTGATGCTGGGAAAGATTGAAGACGGGAGCAGAAGGGGACGACAGAGATGACGTGGTTGGATGGCATCACCGACTCTATGGACCTGAGTCTGAGCAATCTCCAGGAGTTGGTGATGGACAGGGAGGCCTGGCGTGCTGCAGTCCATGGGGTCACAAAGAGGCGGACACGACTGAGAGACTGAACTGAACTGAAAGGAACTAATTGACTCTTATCAACACTATGGGCTATGTTATAGTTCACATTTGCCCAGAGAGGTTAGGTTACTTGCACAAGGTCACACAGAGAATGAATAGCAGGGTCAGAATTTGAATCGGGTCAGAAGCCTTGTTGGTATCAGAGCCTCCCAAGATGGCTGGGGTCTGAGACCTAAGCTAAAGTTGGGGAAGGGAATCCCGCAGACCCCAGAAGGCATGATTAAGAATGAAAGACTTTGACTTGAGAACAATGGGAAATCTTTGAAAGGTTTTCGGAGGTAGGGGGCGGGAAAATGGGGGTGTGTCCTGATCCAAATTGAAATTTCAAAAGATCCCTCTGGCTGCTGAGAGTGGGGGATGGGAGCGGACTGGGGCCTGGGGGCTGGTCGGAGGCTCTCCCCTTCCTGCCCAGATAACAGCTAATGGTGGATCTGGAGCAGGCCACCGCCTCTGTAGAATGGAGTTACGTGGCCGCAGTCTACAGTGTAAGACGCTCAGAAGGTAAATCCTATGGAGCTCCTGGAGGGGAAGTGGGAGAGGAGAGGTCAAGGGTGACGACCAGGTTTGGGACTTGCAGTACTGGCTGGGAAATACGAGCTTTGGTGACCTGAGATCATCTGAGAATTGAGTTTTGACCAAATCGCCCAAGTCTGGGATTTCTTTGGGGGCTTTACTGTCCTGTTTTGTTGCTGTGAAACTGATTTTGGTTCGCATTTGAGTGTTTCCTGTCTGCCTTGATTCCCTGTCCCACAGTATTCGTTTCTTGAAAGCTGAGGTTGGGAGGGCTTAGAGTTCATTTTTCTTACGAATGTCTTCCTTTTTCAGACGAGTAAGTTACTTAATCTCTCTGCCTCGGTTTCTTCATCTGTAAAATGAAGGTAATAATAGAATCTAATGCATAGAGTTATTGGGAGGATTAATTAAATGATATAAAGATTGTATCAGCGCCTGAAGGTAGTAAACTCAGTAGGTGTAAGCTTCTCTTTAAGGTAAAGATGATGCTGCCAGACACTGCTGATATCCTCTGACAAGAGTTGGAGGTGGGAGTGGCTGTAAAAGGAGGTGAAAGCTCATGGAAGTCACTCTAGTTACTTAGCAAGTACGTATTAACACATTATTGACCAGAGCCCTATCAATATCACTAACTTAACAAATCGCCAGCCACAGATTTTAGTTTCTGCAAAAATCCGCCCCCCCGTCAATCAAGGATTAAGCATCTTTTTATACCCAGTAACAAACTATTTAAAAAATGTGTACAGAAACTCAAGAGATTTTAGTTACTCAAACAAACATTGAGAGAGTCTTGAATCCTGGACCTGCTCTGGACTCTGTGGTGGTAACTGTATATGTGAAAACAACACATTTCCTGCCTTAAGAGGAAATACGACACTTAATTTTAGAATATGGTAAGTGTTGGGAAGGCAAATCACTTTTGGGATGTGGCATGATCCCAGAGAGCTTCCTGGAGGAGGTTACCTTTGGTTCTGGCTCTGAAGTAGAAGGTGCGAAGGTCCTGAAAGGGTGGGAACTAACTTGACAAGACGCAAGTGGCACATTTCCAGGACCCCAAAGTAGGTTTATTGACTGGAGTCAATAAACAATTGAAGGGGAAAGCTGTTTTGTTTATATTTCTCTATAATGCCATAGATAAAATGACTGGTGGTCAGCTTTCTCTATTTGTATATAAATTATGACATTGTACGTTGCAAGAAGGTACAAAATCCAAATCAGGGCCATGGTTGATCTACTGAAGATGTTTCAGAGAAACTCCTTCATGTAAGAAGAAAATGTGATTCATTGGCTAAATATTTATTGAGCAACTACTATGCCCCAGCTCTGTGCTAGCTTGGGGAATATTAGTGAACAGAGTCACAGAGTTCCTTCCTTTGCACACAGGCAAAAAGTAAGTAAGTGAAGAATTAAGGTGCTTATGGGTTGTGCTGTGTCCTAGGAAGGAAATAACAGGCAGTGTCCCAGAAGGGTAAGGGAGCCAGCTCAGATGGGTGCTGAGCAAAGGCCTCATGGAGCTCAGAGATTTAGGGACCAGGCTGGAGGGGGCTCTGCAGGCCAGGTACAGGATTTTCATCTGAGAGGGAATTTGCAGAGATTTTTTGTAAATGTGCTTGCACGCTCAGTCACTCAGTTGTGTCCGACTCTTTGCGACCCCACAGACTGCAACCCGCCAGGCTCCTCTGTCTGTGGAATTTTCCAGGCAAGAATACTGGAGTGGGTTGCTATTTCCTTCTCCAGGGGATCTTCCCCACACAGGAGTCTCCTGCATTGGCCGGCAGATTCTTTATCACTCAGCCAACTGGGAAAGCCCTTCTGTAAAGGCATGTCCGTCTTGTCCGACTCTTTGCGACCCCATGGACTATATCCTACCACTCTCCTCTGTCCATGGGATTTTCCAGCCAAGAGTACTGGAGAGGGTTGCCATTTCCTTCTCCAGAGGATCTTCCCAACCCAGGGATCCAACCCGGGTCTCCTGCATAGTATGCAGACTCTGAGCCACCAAGGAAGTCCTCTTCTGTAAAGGACCAGGTAGTAATTAGGCTTTGAGGACCGTCCCTTGGGTCTCAGCTGGTAAAGAATCCGCCTGCAATGTGGGAGACCTGGGTTCAATCCCTGGGTTGGGAAGATCCCCTGGAGAAGGGAAAGGCTACCCACTCCAGTATTCTGGCTTGGAGAAATCCACAAACTGTATAGGCCATGGGGTCGCAAAGGGTCGCACACGACTGATCGACTTTCACTTTGAGGACCATGTGTGTGTGAGACCTTATTATTGTAGCATAAAAGCAGGCCTGGATAATAAGTCTGTGCTCAAGGCTGTGTTTCAATAAAACATTACTTATAGATACTGAAACTTGGATTTCCTGTGCTAAGTTGCTTCAGTTGTGTCTGACTTTGTGCAGCCCTATGGATTACAGCCAGCCAGGCTCCTCTGTCTAGGGGATTCTCTAGGCAAGAATGCTGAGTGGGTTGCATTTCCTTCTCCAAAATTTTGTATAATTCATGCATTCTCCAAATTACTTTCATTTTTGATTTTTTTCCCAACCATTTAAAAATGTAACAAAACTTTTTTAGCTCCTGGGCCAGACAAAAACAGGTGGTGGGCTGGATTTGGTCTCTGGGCTGTGCTTTGCAGACTCCTGTTCTCAACTCATGGGAATCCATGGAGGGTTTTGAGCCAGGAAATGAGAAGGTGTGATTTAAGAGGGGAACGTATGAGGACAGGGTATGATGCCAGAAGGTGGATGTAAAGAATCCATTCCAATCAAGCAAGCAGTTCGTCACTCAACAAACTCTGACTTCCCTCAATAGTCATGGTGCCACCAGAGGGGGACCCATGATGTAAATGACAGTTCTACACATGTGAACTTTGTAACAGCAGGAGAGATTCAAGAGCAAGATAGAAATACTGACAAACTTTGAGGTCAAACGAAAGATTGTTGGCGGTGTTTAGTCACTGAGTTGTGTCCGACTCTTCTGTGACCCCATGGACTGTAGCCCACCAGGCTCCTCTGTCCATGAGATTTCCCACACAAGAATACTGGAGTGGGCTGCCATTTCCTTCTCCGGGGATCTTCCCGACCTAGGAGTCGAACCCAAGTCTCCTGCATTGGCAGGCAGAGTCTTTACCACTGAGTCCCAGATGAGGGGTAGGAAAAAGCAAAAGGTGATTTGAAAAACAGCAGGGTGGTGGACAGGTGGCTGGAGTGTGGTGAGCCAGAGGGAAACCGTGGGCGTAGAGGGGAGGGCTGTGGAGGAGTTGGGATTTTTATCCAAGGTGACATAAAAGGTTGTGGAAAGTTTTTTTAAATTGTCATATTATAATGCATTACCACTTCACTCATTTTATTTAATGTTTACTTTTATTATTTACCTGCTTGGCTGTGCTGGCTCTTAGTTGTGGCACGAGGAATCTAGTTCCCTGACCTGGGACTGAACCCAGTCCCCAGGCACTGGGAGCACAGAGTCTTAGCCACTGGACCACCAGGGAAGTCCCGTCACCCATTTCAGCATGCGCAACCCAGTGGCATTAAGTACATTCACAATGTTGTACAACCACCACTGTCTAGTTCCAGAACTTTCTCCCCCCACCCGCCTCTGGCCCCCGAGAACCATCAGTGTTCTTTCTGTCTCTGGGTTTGCCTCTTCTGGATCTTTCATTTAAATATGGCTTTTTGTCTCTGGCTTCTTTCACTTAGCATAACGCTTTCAAGGTTCATTCCTGTTGTAGATACCAGTGTTTCATTCCTTTTTGTAGCTGAATAATCCACGGTGTCCACGCACTGAATTTGTTCATCGGTTCCTCTGTCGGTGGACAGTTGAGCTGTTTCTGCCTTTTGTCTGTTGCGACCAGTGCTGTCCACGCAAAGTTTTGAGCAGGCAGGTGATATTTTTGAATGGATCCCTCTAGATGCTGGGAGACTGGAGACCAGTCAGAACAGGATTCCTAGTCTTGACTGCACAGGGTGAACCTCTGGGAGGTGAAGCCAGGACTCTTGCGCCACTAGGACTGAATCCTCAGGTGGTTCAGAAGGAAGTGGTGGATTGGGAACCACTGGGGAGAAGGCTGTAGGGGTCCCCTGGGTGTGCAGAGGCCATGGTGTGGACTCAGGGTGTTAGTGGACAAACAAGAGCCAGGTTCAGAATACTCTTGGGGGGAAGGATGCCCAGGCTTGCTGATGGTTTGGAGGAGGGTATGTGTGGAAGTGGGAGTCAAGGGTGGGAGTTTGAAACAAACCCTTCAAAGAGTGTGATTCTGTTGACTGGGATAGAGGAGACTTTTGGAGGAGCTGGTTTGGGAGAGTCTAGATGTTGAGTTTGCCTTATTCAATGGGAGGTCCCAGGAACCCTCATGCTGAGAATTCACACAGTCAGGGGCCAAGGGCTCTGGTGCTGGAGGAGTTGGGGAGCCTAGAAATCTCTCAGGTGAGAAGTCAGGAAAGACCTCCTGGACGTGGCAACTAGGACTTGAAGAGTGGCTGTTATGCCAGCAAGCAAGGGAAACAGGAGAAGGAGCCGCAGGGGGACAGACTTGGGACAGGCTTCCCAGCTTCACTGAAAAACAGAGGGTGGTGGGGTGGGAAAGTCAGGTATGGGGTCAGATGAAGGGGTGCTGATGGGGGCGAGTCAGGGTTGCATTTAATTAGTAGAGAATTGCTCAGAAAACAGCAGTGAAAGAGATCATTTTGAATGTTTTGTTTAATGGCAGGTGTTTTCAAACTCTTTATTTTTATTTTTTTTAATAAGGGTTTTAAAGTTGAAGAACAGTTGATTCGCAATGTTGCGTTAGTTTCTGGTGTACAGCAAAGAGATTCGGTTATACACATACATTTATCATGTCTCATATCCTTTTTCATTGTAAGTTATCACATGGTTCCCTGTGCTATCCAGTAGCACCTTGTTTATCTATTATATATATATATAGTAGCTTGAATCTGACAATCTGAAACGCCTAATTTATTCCTTCATACCTTTTAATTCTTTTGCTTTTCAGTCCAACTTTATGAGATTGGAAGTACTGTTTATAGGTAGAGAGCAGGTGCAGGGAGTTATGGAAATTAGTTGGGGTTTTGTCGCTTGACGGTGGTAGACATCGTTCCAAGCAGCTCAGGTCCTGACTGTACATGTTCCAGGGGCGCCTCATGTGGGGTAGACTTGGAGATGGTGTGGACTACATGTGTGTATGGGGGTGTGTATGTGGAAGGATAAAGAATATTCTGGAAGATTTTTGAGTCTGAGTAACGGAAGGATGGCAGGAAGTAGCGAACTTGTTTCTCACCTCTCCACGCTCAAGTATAGCCATCACACTTGGGCTTTTCTTACTCCTCTGAAACACCAAGTGACCAAGTCAGGCCTGCCGCAGGGCCTTTGTACTGCTGCCGATTCCGCCTGGAAGCCTCCATCCCCTTCATCTGTCAGCTCCTGTGTCACAGCTGCATTCCCTACCTGTGTAAAGCAGGCCTTCCCCCACCATCTTGTTACTTGACTATACCCTTCACCCTGCTTTTTCTTTACAGCATTAGTCTCGATTTGTTATATTATTAGGATATTTGTTTAATGGCTCCCTACCTCCTCTGCCCAGCTGTCACCTCCTTAGAGGCAGGAGGAACACACAATAAATCAGAGCTGGAGCCAGGGCTCCCTGCATATTTGCAGACAGCCTGGATCCCCAGCAAGAAAGTGCCTGCTGCCCAGGGAAGAGGTTGGACCTGGGCAGTTACGTTCGGAATCTGCTGTGGCAATGGACAAAATGACTACAAGAAAAGTTTCGAGGGAAGAAAAACATCTAAGGTTGCTTGAGCCCACACTCTGTGCCTGTTGTTAAATTAATCCTCACAATGTCTCTGCAGCGAGGACCACAATCCCCATTTCACAGACTTGGAAACTGAGGCGCAGAAAGGGCAATCATCTGCTCAAGTTCCGTAAGTACAAAGAGAGGGGGCTTGGAATGGACCCCTTTCCCCCCATAAGCTGACTCCAGAGCCCAGATGAGAAGCACTGTGGCCAGGAAGACTGAGTAGAGTCTGGAGTTAGAAGTGCAGATGGAGAGTTGGGGGTCCCGGGACAGGGCACTGGTTGGAGACTCAGAGATGTCCAGCATCGAACATGGACTCAATACTAATTAGCTTGTTGAAGTAGATTCTTGGATGTCACTGATGACTTTTTTTTTTTAAATCACTACTCAAAAATAATATAAATATAAAATGAACACATCAGAGATTTTACCTAACTCATTTAAATAACGATGCTTCTAAGGTGTTAAAACCGAATTCAAAGGAAGATTCCAATTACAGCACGTCTAAGGAAGGAATTCTGAATTTACAAATAGATGCAAAACCCAGCAGTTCAGTATCCACTGGGCAATAATCAATTGCATTCCAGGGGATTCCATTTGCATTTCTATGGACAAGCATCATTTGCATAACTGTTTGTCTTCTACAAGTTGCAGAGTTGTAAAATAGTGCCAAAGCAATGAAAGGTACAGGTAACCCAGTGGGGAAGCTAGACAGGCTACACATTAATCTTTTTTTGCCCCTTTTCCAGTCTTTAACAACTTTCCTCATATTACATTTATTAATTTATTTTTGAAGAAGTAATACATTCGCATGGTTGAAATTCAAAAGATATAGTGGTGAACACAACATTGTAAATCAACTATACTTCAATTAAAAAATAAAAGAGAGACAATGGTAAAGTCTCCTCCCTACTCCTGACCCCCAGCCACCAAGGACACCTTGGAGGCAAACATTGCTAGCAATTTCTTAAGTATGCTTCTAAGAAATTCTACGCATAATAAGCAAACATGCTAAAGAGACACGCACACAGGTTTGTTTCTTTAAAAAAAACAACATATGACTTTATAGTCTATGTTCTGGTCTTGTGTTTTTTAAACTCAACAATAGGTCTTAGAGTTTGTTCCATAAAAGGGTTCCCAGATTATTTTTTTTTTTAAGGTTAAAAACATTGGGAATTCCCTGACAGTCGACAGTCCACTGGTTAGGACTTGGCACTTCCACTGTGGCGGCCTGGGTTCAAGCCCTTGTTGGGGAACTAAGATCCAGCAAGCTACAAGATGTGGCCAAAAAACAAATTGCAAACCCCCCCACACCATTATTATTTTTATTGCAGTATAGTTGATATAATATTTTATTAGTTCCAGGTATACAATATTTGTATGCATTATTAATTGATCATGGTAAGTCTAGTTATTGTCACCATACAAAGTTATTGCAAAATTGACTTTATTCCCTATGCTGTACACTACACTTCTGTGATTTATTTTGTAAGTGGGAGTCAGTTCAGTTCAGTGGTTCAGTTGTGTCCAACTTTTTGCGACCCCACGGACTGTAGCACGCCTGCCAGGCCTCCCTGTCCATCACCAACTCCTGGAGTTTACTCAAAATCATGTCCATCGTGTTGGTGATGCCATCCAACCATCTCATCCTCTGTTGTCCCCTTCTCTTGCCTTCAATCTTTCCCAGCATCAGGGTCTTTTCCAGTGAATCGGTTCTTTGCCTCAGGTGGTCAAAGTATTGGAGCTTCAGCTTCAGCATCAGTTCTAATGAATATTCAGGATTGATTTCCTTTAGGATGGACTGGTTGGCTCTCCTTGCAGTCCAAGGGACTCTCAAGAATCTTCTCCAACACCATGGTTCAAAAACATCAATTCTTCCCCCTTCCCCTGTTTTGTCCAACCCCTCCCATCCCACTCCCCTCTGGCAACCACCAGTTTCTTCTCTGTATTTATTCGTCTGTTTCTGTTTATTTTTAGTCCCAGATTCTTTTTTCACAGCTGCATAGTATTCTGTTGTGTGGCAGGACCATGTTTATTTAATCACTCCCTTTTTGATAGCGTGGTGTTTTCTGAGTATATAGCTAATTGAAAGGCATTAAGGAGTCGGTGAGTAGTGAGGCAGAAGAAACTGCAAGTTTTCTTAGGATTGTTCAGTGTTCTTACCTCAGTTTCATCATCTAGAAAATGGGTTGATGATTCTAACGCTACCTTACAGAGTTGTGTAGGTAAATGGTTTGCTGCTGCTAAGTCGCTTCAGTCGTGGCTGACTCTGTTTGACCCCATAGATGGCAGCCCACCAGGCTCTGCCGTCACTGGGGTTCTCCAGGCAAGAACACTGGAGTGGGTTGCTGTTTCCTTCTCCAATGCATGAAAGTGAAAAGTGAAAGTGAAGTCTCTCAGTTGTGTCCGACTTAAATGGGTTAGTTCATGTAAACTGCTTAGAACAGTACCTGACATAGTACTTGGAACATGGTAGGTATCAATATTTATCATTTTCCTCTTTTGGAAAATTAGATGGTGAAAGAAGAAAGAAAACTGAGTGGGAACCATCCAGGAAATATCCTTTTAGAGTGAGTAGAGAGGGAAATAGGGACAGCTAACAAGTGAGTGGTGTGTTGCTGCAATTCTTGATGGGGCGGGTCCTTTCAGTATCTCCAGGTAGGCATTACAATCGTGCCCATTGTACAGATGAAGAAATCAAGGCAGAGAATTTTGTTGCTCAGGCAAGACTGCCCAGCTGGCAAGCAGGGCAGCTGTATTCACACTAAGACAGCCTGATGCCAGCAGCCACACACTCAACCACTGCACCATTCTCCCTCTTGATGTGGGAAAGAAAGGAAAAAGGTTAAAGACGTATGAGAAAGGCTGTGGATCCAGGGCTCAGGTCAGAAGGCATCCGATAGAAGGAGCAGGGCTGGGGGAGATGCGGTGATGGCTGTGGGAATGGCACCTCCTTTCTGAAACCGACAAGAAGGCAGGAAGGAAGAGGCAGCCACATGCAGGCCGAGGAGGGGAATGGCTGCTTTGGGTGGTTTGGGGAAGTTGGGAGGTCGACTGATTGGGAGCTTGGGAAGAAAAGTGCAAAGGCCCAGAGGAGGGAGGTTCGGAGTGAGGCCCTGCAAAGAACAGATGGACAGAGGCTAGAGCAGAGTGAGCCAAGGGAACAGAGGAGATGCGTGAAGTCAGAGATGCCAAGGGCACCATGGGCTGTACTCAGTCTTTGGGCTTTTACTGTGAGTTGGGAGCTATTGATGGATTTTGAGCCGAGGAAGGATGAGATCTAACTTGTTTTTTAAAGGGTCTGTGTGCCTGTGTGTTTGCATGCGTGCACAAGCGTTTGCAAGGGCAGAAGCAGGGGCCCAGGTAGGAGACAAGTGCAACTGCCCAGGCTGGAGATGATGTTTAATTGAGCTCTAATACATATCGATCACAGTGTTAGACTCTGGGGGCAGTGGTGATTCAGGCCAGATCTTTGGAAGCTCTCAGGCTAATGCAGGGTTTCTCAACGTCAGTCCTGGAGACTCTGGGGCTGGCTAGCTCTCTGCCGTGGGGGCCTGTCCTGGGCACTCTAGGATACCTAGCAGCATCCCTGATCCTTACCTTCTCGATGCAGTAGCATTGCCTCCCTTCCTCCAGGTGTGACAACCTAAAATGTCTCCAGACACTGGCACTGGTCTAGTGGGAGACGGAAAACAAGGGCATATAAATATGTGCACTTCTTTCTATAATGGTAATTGCTAGGAAATAAAAAGAGCAAGTCAGGGAGGTCCTGAATCTTCCTGATTTTGATTTTTTGTTCTCTTGCATCCATTTCATCTCTGCCCACCCACACTGCCACCATCTGCCTGATGGTCAAGTACCATCCCCTCCCCCCTCTCCACCTGCCCTTCCTTCCCTCCTCCCTCCATTGGCGTAATCCTGTCAATCCCTCCTAGAAAGAAGAAGGAAACAAAACAAAATGAAGAAAACCTTCCAGAGGACCCCTCTTCTCTGAGGTAGGGGACTGAATCCTAATTGCCTCTTTACGGCTGTAACATGACTCGGTCAGTTTCAGGCTCTGAAGGTGAGCTTTTCTGTTTCTGTGCCCGAAGTTGGCCTTGGTTTCAATTGGCCAAAAGGGAACAAAACAAAACAAGATATTTAAGACATTTCCCGGCCTCGGTCTGGCCGTTTCACGTAACGGACAGGGAGGCCTGCTGCTCGCTGGAGGCAGATAACTCCAAGAGTGCTTATTTTCATAGTCAGCCCAACAGACTATCTTGGGATGCAGCTTGCAGAGGCGGTTGCTCCTGCTGCTGGCCTGGCTGTGGGCCATTTCAGTGGGGCCAGGCCTTGGCCAGTAAGAAGCCTGGGGAAGGGGGCTGAGGTCAACCCTTTGCTCTCCTTGGAGGCCCTCAGCTTTGTCACTGAGACACTCTGGCTTCCTTCAGCCAGATTCTATCCCCAGATTCTCTCTGTCTCCTGGAAATATTAAAAGAGACATGGTTTCATCTGTTCTTACTAGCTCATGGCTTATTCATATCACCACGAAACCTGCTTAGGCCTGTGCTGGCTTTGCTATCCAGAGGCACAATGGTTGGATTTTTCTTCCATTCCTTGAAGCCAAGGTTTCCCACCTTGGTGCAGTGGACGGTTAGATCACGTAAGTCCTTGTTGGGGGCTGTCCTGTACTCGGTAGGATATTTAGCCACATCCCAGGTCTCTACCCCCTGGATGCCAAGAGCACCTCTCTTCCCACACTGTGACCGCCCCAAAGTCTCCAGACATTGCTGCCTATCCCCTGCGGGGCAAAACCACCCTTCTGAGAAAAGCTGATTTGCGGATGTTTATATTTCTGATTTTAGAGTTGGCAAAGGGTCACCCTGGACATCTTGCTGGAGGTTTGTAGGGAGGGAGGAGCTTTCTCTGAACCTTTGAATGATTCTGACCTAAAAGTCTCCCAATTTCATTATTCAGTACTTAAAACATTCTCAAAGAAGTCAAACTCTCAAAAGAAGACAGCGCATGCAGTCACTGTTGGTAGATTTTAGCCTTGTTTCTGCTCTGCTTGGTTCGGCTTTTTTCTTTTCTTTAGAGGCAGGCAAAAGTACAGGCTTTAGGGATATGACGTCTTCACTGGGTTGGAAATCTGACCTCTAGCACTGGCTTGCTGTGTGACCTTGGGCAGTTCACTTCACCTCTCTGGGCTCAGTTCTAGCTCTCAAACAGTGTTCCTCACTTCATGGAGTCAGTCTGTGTAAATGCTGATTTAGCCAGTGCCAGGCCCAGGGCGAGCATGCAGAAGCTGCTGAGATGACTGTGCAGTGGGGGGTTTGAGAGGGGCCCACTGGGTAATCTCTCGATTGAAGCCAGCAGCATTTGGTTTTCTTTATTCCCTGCTTATCAGCCACATTCCATCAAACCCCGGGAACTGGCCCTGAGTAGGCCTGCCCTGGGCTTCCTTTTTCAATCCGTGCCCCTCCCAGGATTCCATCTGCCACCATACCTTTGTCTCTGTCCCCAGCCGAATTGCTGTTTTCCAGATAACCTCAGACCTACTCGAATGCCAGCAGCATTCCTCAACCAGAATAAGCCGGCAGCTTCCCGCTCTTTGCCCCAGAAAACATTTCAAGTGATCAAGTGATTGGGGTGGGGGGTAGTGGGGGAGGGGGAGGATGCTGCAGCTGCTTATGCAACCAGCTTTAATCCCGGGTTAAAATCCACCACGCGAACCAGCGCTGTATTTTATTTCCTCGTACGCTTGGGAAGTGAGCTGTTAGGGAGATCCGCCACAAACTCGTCGTGCTACTTGTCCCCCCCCTCAAAGCAGCACCCACGGACTCAGATAGTATTCCTCAAGGGACGGCGGTGGGGGGCTCCTGCCCACACTGCCGGGAGGGAGAGCACAGTCCGATTAGCTCTGGCCTTCTGTCCCGGTTCCCCCTCCCCCCACTTTGGTCTCCCGGTACCCAGTTCCACTCCCAGGAAGAGGGGGCCCCTCCCTTCTGGTGAGGCCCAGCCTGTTGTCCCTGTTTGTGGAGGTGTCCCTCCCTGCATCTTGGCCTCTTCAGCCTAAAATGCAACGATGGCGGCCACAAAATCCCCTCCCTTTCCATACAGCCTGGGCCCTGCCCCTGTGGTATACAGGGTGCTGGGTTGGATTCCTGGCTTGTTCCTGTCTTCATAGGAGATTTCCAGCCAGGAAAAATTTATGTACACTCAGAGGGCATCTGTTGTCCCTGGGGGTGGGAGGGGGGGGCGGGGGCAGGGCGAGCAGGCCCTCAGTTCCACCGTTTTCTTTGTGGCACTGCACAGGGTGGGATGGAGAAAGCCCGCAAGTCCTAATTTTAAGAGGAGCAGGGGAGACTTTCCTAGGCTATGGTTTTTACCTCCTGGCATATGGCTGCGTCACCTTTGGAAGATTTCTCCAGCCTCTGAAGAATGGTGTTTAGTTTCTGTTCTTCCAGCTTGCTGTTTTCTTTTTTTTTTAAAACCTTGTTCATTAAGCACCTTGTTTTAAAAAAGTAAAAAAGAAGAAGCAAGCGAGCACCGAATGTTTTAAGATCCTGTTTTGGATCTGCTTTTTCTTCTCAGGCTACAGACCCACGACAAAGGCAGCCCGACAGAGGAAGCAGGCAGAGAGACCTCCTAGTACTGTTGAGATGGGTGGAATTATAAGCGGTTCTGAAACGCTAGTTAATATTTTACTGGGGAGCAGAGCCACAGATACGGTGGAAGTGGTGGTGGGGTACTGCCAAGGTAGGGCTGAGCGTGAAATAGCCGTTCCGTCTGCCTTTGGGGACCTGAAGAAGCTGTTCTCTGTGGAAATAAATTTAAGCAAGAGTCTTTAATAAAGCTCATGGGATCTGTCTGCCCACCGAGGGCCCAGTTTCCCAAGCACCACCATACAAGGCTGATTGTGGCAGGAAGGTCTAAGCAGTGGGTGTAGGCCTGACTAATAATGGGGGTTCTTGTTCCCGGGCTGAGTTTGACATCTTTCTTTCTCCCTCTGGATTTAAATGGCTTCTCAGCCCGGGAGGCACTGCCTGTGCCCTGGATTCAGAAGGTACACGCCTCCTTGGGAAGCCAAGGCGAGAGAGACAGCGGCTCGCTCACTCTCTCTCTCTCTCTCTCTCTCTCTTTCTGCATCTGCCGGGGGAGCTGCCGCTGGTATTTTTCCACAGGCCTTTTCTGCGATCTCAGGGCCTAGTTCTTCCCAGCCAGGCCCAGAGTCCGAGAGAGGGTTAATAGGCAGGAAGCTGAAGCCATCGCAGACTAATACGGAAGTCAGATTTTTGTTTAACTGACAGGTTTAGCAGGCCTCAGCCGTGGGGGAGGGGGCCGGGGAGGGGAAGGGAAGTTTGTAGATGTAGGCATGAGGCCTGCTAGGAGCGCCTTTGGCTTTTCTTAGGGTAAGGACGGAGGTCGGGGTGGGGGTGGGGGTCCTGGCATCCTGGCAGGGAGGCTGGAAACCATTTTGGTTTTTCCTCTGAGTTCTGGCTGGCGGGGCGGTGGGGGTGGTGAGAGGTTAGATTCTGGGCCGGGGGACAAGTGGCCTCCCTGGTCTGCTCTGTCCAGAGGAGGCATTCGGACAATGACGATGCAGACTTTGACCGCTGGGTTCCCCTCCTCCTCTGGCAGCCTGAGTCCTCTGGCCTCTGTGAAGCCCAGGGCTGCTCTGGGGCGATTCTGGGGTGGGGTGGGGGGGCTCTCCTGGCCTGTCTGGTTTGCTCAGAGGCCTGCCTCCAGCCTCCTTCTCTTGCCCCCGGGCCCTTTTACTGGGCCTCCCCTCCCTACAGCCATCCCTCCCCACCTTGCCCCCAGCGCTGGTTGGGGGCAGAACATTCTGCTGGATTGTTCCAGAAAGGGTCAGCCTTCCTCCCAGCGAGAGAGAGCCGTTTCTGAGGGGGCAGATGAGGCTGAGTCCTACCAGCTCACCCCCCAAAACTCTCTTGCCCGGGGCCTGCGGGCCTCAGGCTCTGCTGGAGCAGGTCAGGCTGGCTGCACTGGTTCGCCCGTGCCGGGAAATCTAGTCAGGGTGTGGGAGAAGGGCGTCTAGGGGCCCCTTTCCTCAGTTTTTCTTGCTGCAAAAGGCCTAGCTTAGCCTGTCTTTCTCTATGCACAGGATGGCTCTCTTGCTCACCAGAGCCTCACAAAGATAATCGCTCAGGAAGTGTCTCAGCCAATCCGGGGCCGCCTTACACTCCGATTTGCCGGGGCAGCCAATCGGGGGTGCGCTTTCATGAGGCGGCCAGATCATCAAGCCGAAGTGCCAAACCCTTTTTCTGTGAGAACTAGGAGCCTGTCCTCCATGTTTTATAAGTATTGACATTACACAGTGTTAACAATGCATCCACAGAGGTAAGCTCGACTTTTTAACCATCTTTTCTCCCCCTCCCTCTGAGACATCCGCATTTGCGGGCGAGCCGTGTGATTTCTTGTGGCTGGCCGTGCCAGCACTTAGGTTAAGCCCCCCCAGCACTTAGGTTAACTTGGAACTGTTTAGAGAGAATTTTTTTTTTTTTTTGCTTTCTTGGGTCACATGGCTAAGTAGCCATTAGCCAGAGCTCGATTTTGCAGACTGGCAAGGGCCTGGCACACCTTTTCTTCCACCAGGACATGGTGTTTCTAGAAGAGTGTGAAGCTAGATCCTGGTATTGCCAAAAAAGAAGCTTTTTTTTTTTTTTCCTTCCTCTCTCCTCTCTCTTTCTCTCTCTCTCTCTGAACAGTCCCCCCCCCCCCCCCTGCACTATTGTCTTCTCTTGTGTCACATGCCTGCTGGGGAAAGAAAATGGAAGGTAAGCAAGCAGGCTCCCCTCCAAGGAGAGCTCATGGCAGACAGCAAAGCAGGCAGGTTTACCTCCAAAGAGGTGCTGGGAAGGCTGGACTCAGTGCTGACCAGAGAGGATGTGTGTTTGAAAAAGAACCAAAGGCCTCAGCAGAAGAGCAGTGCTAAGGACAGATCCTAGGTCCTGGGGCCTAGGTGGGTGGTGGTGTCTCCCTATGGTCTTTTCTCTTCCTGCAGGGTTTCTTCACTTGAAACTACATTGTTCAGCCTTTTTTCCTGACTTCTGTTGATACAGAGTGTTCTTCTGCAAAGCCAGCCTACAGCCAGCAAATGTTTCTGAAAGTGTTTTCTAGGCTTTGGAGGAAGTTTTTGGAGTAGGGATGGGGATGGGGGGGGAGTGTAGGAGGTTGTGGGGGGAGAGATGTTGGACAACATCCTGCAATAAATCTGAGGAGTCTTTTGAATCCCTTAGTTTTCTTCTCTTGCATGGTTTTCAGTGAACTCATGTATCCTTTCTCCTGCTTTTTCCTTCTCCTTCCCTTCTTTTACGTTGTATCATCCTCTGTCCTCCTGTGTGATAGAGTGCAGAGGAAATAAAATCACGTCTGTGGCTCATGACAGCATTCCATATTCAGTGGTTGGGTTGTGGTGGTGTTGTTGTGTGTGTGTTTTTAATAATCCCGTGTAACTGTTTAAAAAAATTTCCTTTTTGATCAAGTCCCAAATCTGCCAGCCTGTTCTCTCTTCTTAACTGTGGAAAAATGAGACGGTTGCTTGAACATTTGTTGGGTAAGTAAAGCAATCCATTTCTGTGACCATGTATAAAGAGTTTGGCGAACATTTGGGGTCTGTTTGTAACAGGGGGGGTCTTGGCTCCAGCCATTGGGGGCTTTTTTTTATGAGCAGGAACCCAAGGAGGGCTTTTAAATAGAGTCTTGATTTCAGGTGACTGTTTGAATCCACTGTTTTTCCTGATAACCTGGGGCTAAGATTGAAGATTATACTTCCTGTTTACCCTCAGACAGGGAGAAATTGTTCAGTTCATTGTGACTTGACTGGAGACCTTGAATTGGGTTTGTTTGGATATTAAGTAGAAAACTCTGGGGAGGTAATCTGCTTGTGAAATGTAAGGAAACTGCTTGGTGTTAGAGTCAGAGAGCCTTAAAGACAGGGGGTGGGGGGAGGAGCTCGGGGTGGTGGTGTGTGTGTGGGGGGGTGGTGTCAGTACTTATGGTTTAAGATACTTAACATGTCTGTAAAAATCCCACCCACCGCCAAACTTGGTCTGATTCAGGATTCAGTACATCCCAGACCCGGCCTTTTTCTAAGCCTGCCCCATACATCTGTATGCACGCCTGCCTTTACTTCTGATTTATTTCTCACTTCTTAAATTTCCCCTTGATCTCTCAAGGCTGCAGCTAGAACTTCAGAGTGAAAAAAGTAGCTTCTTGTTTAGCGTTCGCTTCAGAATTTCCCTAGATGTCCACTTCATACATTTCCAGCCTGGAGACCAATCCAGGACTGTAAAAGCTGGAAGTATATTCAGTTGCTGTATTATGCCAACTTTATGGGGTCAATAATCTTTCTTTTAAAGTGGTGTTCAGCAACCCACCTTTGAGAACCCATTGGAAAAAGGTCATTTAATAACTAGGAATGTACCTCATTCTAAGCTTGAGAAAAGTCTGTGTAAGACTTAAAAGTCTGTGCGAGGCCAGCTTCTCAGAGTAAAGAGACAGGCCTCTTAATGATGTAACATACTTAGAACTGTGTGCTTCTACCCCACATCAGAAAGTTCAGACACTTTAGCTCTTTTCTTTGTTCTTATCTCTTGGCCGTAAATGAAAATTACATATTGAGGTTCATAGGAGCAGTATCTAATCACAAGACTGCTGGTTTCTTGCCGTCACTGTTTGCATAATGGTGTATTTGTTGGGCTGGAAGGAAACCTAGGGGCAGGGCATTTGTCCTCCAAAAGCTTGCATTAAAATGGCTTCCACAGGTTTGCAAAGCCAAGATCTGTTTTCAGATGTGCAGCCCCAGCAAGTTCTCAGCCCTGGACCAAGCCAGCCTCTTGCCTCTGGTACTGTGGCCAAGCACCAGACATGAGTCTGTAAAAAGTTAATTGCTCTCAAAGTAGTGTTGTTTTCCAGTTTTCACTCTGGGTGGGGGGGTGGGGGTAAATAAATGTCTGCATTGCAGCAGGACTAGGTAAGAGGCAGCAGGGCTGGCTCACGTGCAGCCCAATGGGCTTTATCTTTCCAGCTTTCAGACCAATAGAGTTGGAGGAAAGGTTACAGATTGACAATTGCAGTGGCCAGACCCAGATCAGGCCTTCTGGAAATTTCTACCATCTTTGTTCCTTTTAGGAAAAGCAGGTCCTCTGAGCTGAAGCGTCTCCTAGGTTCCATGCCTAGGGCATCTCCCTCCCCCCACCTTTTCTTTTTTGCATCAAGGTGGACGGTTCTCTCTGCCACATTTGTAAATTGCAGAGGGAGGAACGGAACCTTTGGGCTGTTTTCCTTTTTCCTTCTGCCTCCTCAATCCCCAAAGAGGATGCACAGCTGCAAGGAACAAACACAGACACAGTGGAGCTTTTGATTCCTCCCTCTTTCTCTCTCTCTCTTTTTTTTCCCTTCAAGACCCTCCAGGATGGATTCACTTTCTGCTTTGGGAAATTAAGTGGCATTCGTGTGGGGGAGGGGGAGTAACTGCTTTTATTAGCTCCAGAAGATGGTCAGTGTTCTGTCTGTAACTAAGAATTAATTATATATAATCACTCAGTAAACTTTCTACAGAGTTTTTCTAATTGCTGCAGAGGAACTTGGTTTGCCTGCTGAAGCTGAGTCTAGTTACTTTTATAATTAACAGCTCAAAGATTTGAGTCAGAAAGAAAAGCAACAATGGGGCCTCCTGGATTATAAATTAGAGATGAAAACAATAGCTTTTTTTTTTCTTTCTTTCTTGTTATCCCTTTTCTTACCCGGGGAGAACAGTGGGGAAATGGCTTCAGGTCTTAAACAGGAGAGGTGGAGGGGGGGGCACTCAGTCACTCTTTCAGAAAGCGGGGTGACAGCAACCCAGCAAAACCTGAAGGCAAAGGTAGGTTTTTCTTCTTTGCAAAGTCCAGTCACTTCACATGTGTGTGATCTCTTTGTTTCTCTTGCCTCCTTTTCCCCTTCTGTCTCCTGGGCAGAGGCCACAAACATTTGTCAGCTGGGAAGCCCTAGGTCTGGCTTTGCCTCTGCTTTGACCCTGAAAAGAAAGATCCCTGCAAAAGTGCCTGGGTCACCCCACCGCAGAGGAGAAAGGGGATCAGTGTAGCAAGCCAGCCCTTGCCTTGCTTGCAAAGGCAGAAACAAGTAAGGATTCACCCTTGGCTTCAGGTTGCTAAGGCTATGACCGCCCTTCCCCCTCCGCCCCACTCTGCTTACTGATAAACAAGCAGGCGGGAGCCATTTCAGCAGTGCAGCGAACTGGGCTGCCAGCCTGTCCCTCCTCATCAAGATTACCTACCTACCGGCCGGCCAGGAGCCAGCCGCCCGTCCTCGCCCTGGCACAGCGTTGGGCACTCTGCCCTCCTTTCTCTCCTGAAGCTCCAAAACAGTCACCTTGAAAACTCTGAGGCCATGCTCAGACCTGTAACCGTAAATTACATTATCCACTATGAGGCTCTTAGCTCGGCCTGTGAAAGCAGGTTTTGCCAAACCCATGGTTAATTTTGAGGGCTCTGTTGGGGGTGGACAAAAATTAATTTGTGAGTCTTCTTCTGTGCCTTCGCTGAGGGGGAGGTTTTCCTGTTGCTTCTCCTCTGCAGACTCGGATTGTCTTTGCTTGATGTTAACTGTCTTAGGACTGGCTGGGTGTTGGCCGGCCGTTTCCAGGCTTATTAAACAGCCTTTTTATTTAACTTTGGCCTCAGACTGGGGTACAGCCCTTCAGATGCCTGCTGCCCTGGAAGCACTTTTCCTTTCCCCCCAGCTCCTCTTTGGTAGGGATGCAAGGCTGGTTTCTAATCTACCAGCAAGGGGGAATGGGCTTCCTTCCCCCTCCCCAGCCTGCACCCTTTTGAGATTTTTGTTCTCTGCACAGACACCTGTCTGTCTGCACTTTATGCCACAGGGCTGCCTGATTCCTAACCTTCCACGCAGCTAATTCGAGGGTAAGGGGGCCTCACTGTAGAGCCTCACGTTGAAGGCTCAGGATCTGAAAGAGAAGGGTTTTCCTTAGGAACCTGTGACTTCACAAACTCCCCCTGTCACTGCAGATTTTTTTTTAAGCCTCTAAACGTTGGGTTGTTGGTGTCCTTTGGTTGAGCTTTTTCCTAGTTCTGATATTTAGGAAGGTGGCTTTGAAACTAGCAGGGCTGCTTAAGCCAGAGCTACAGCTATTGAACAAACTGCTACCATTTTAGCTTCAATACAGGAATGAGGCAGTGTTGCCAGACGCCATTTTAAGAATCCTGCATAAATAGCTTAGCTCCCGATGACTCTGCCTGTTTTAGGTGAGTGCTTATATAAAGCTGCTAACCATTCCCTCCCTCCCCCGCCCCCCCATTTTTAAAGAAATTAATTGCAGATTTAGGGAAGCATGGTGTTTGGATTTTGATATTCCCTCTTTTGTGATCTGGAAGAGGAAAGATGTTTGTGTCTTGGGGATGAAATATTTCTTACAGCCTGGACCAGTTTGGTATTTTGAATGAAAGTAAAAAGCTGAAGGAAAAGTCCTTTCTAATGATTGCATGATTCTTGAATTGCTGTGTGATGGTCCTCAGCTGTAGACCCAGTCTTGTGCATGCTGGTTATATATTCTTAGAGGGGTTAGATATTCTTGGTTAAAAGTCAAATAGTAAGGGCACTTGGGAAAAAGAAATATCTGGGCATTGTGTTTCCAGGCAGTTTTCTATCCAAACTAGCTATTTTTCTCTTTTCTCTCTCTCTCCTGGAAGTGTGGAAGGGATGGGATTCCTGGGAATTACGGACCAGCCTTGAGTCTTCAGAATTAATAATCAGAAGGCTTAAAACATCCTGGAGGTGCAGTTCATCTGCAACTTTTAATTGCTCTTTTCCAGTGCATGCAGGTTAAGTAAGCAGAGGTTTTCTTGCTCAGGCATTGGGGGAGAAATCTTTTATTCTTTCTGGGCGGGATGGGATGGTCTTGGTTGTCTGTGCAGGCGCTGGTTATTTCTTCTTTAATTGCCTGAAATGTATCAGTGTGTGAAATCCAGGGGCAAGTGACTTAGGCGAACCTGTGAGTGCAAGAGGGGATGGTGGTGGGGAGCATACAGTATATACAACTAGTCGGTATATTTTCCTGTTGGGGTGAGAGGCTGTTGTTTAATTTTCAGCTAATTTTACTCTTTCCCTTAGCGGGCCCCCAGCCTCCCCAGCCGACCTAAGAAAAAAAAAAGTAATGTCAGTTTGAAACAAGGACTGCTTGTTCCATTGTTTTGGATTTAAGTAATTGGGGTTGCTGGAAGCTAGCAGATATGGAAGGGAAAATGCTGTGTATTTTGTAAGACTTTAATGTGTTAATGACAAGAGTTCAACGTCTTTTCTCCAGACGTAGCCTCTTTTTAACAGTTATTATTTGACTTTTTTTTTCCTCCAAATGACTGAACAGTTCTTAACCTAAATTGACCGAGATCTGTGGGGCATTCAGACAGGTACAAATCTTTTCTCACCACCACTTTTGATGTAATATTCATATTTTTTCCCCCACCTAACAACATACTAGTACTTAACACTAAACCAAAAAAGCAAAAAAAAAAAAAATGAGATCAGTGGTGTAGAAAAAAGGAAGTCCCTTTAGATGTGGCTATTCAAAATGACTAATTTTGCATTCTGGTCTTTGCTTTTGTAAATGAATTTTTTTTCCCCTTTAAATGCATAGACATTGCAATTTCCTTTAGTCAAATACAAGTTATTGTGTGTGTGTGCGTGTGCAGGTGCATGTGTGAGTTCCCTTTGAAAGGATGGCTTGCTGATCTGTGAAAAAGATGGTTTTCTGAAATTGTTGTCCTTCAAATCCTTGGCTAAAGCTGGTGGTGCTGTTGCTAGAGTTAGGTGATTATGGTGCCCACTTTGTAATACTTGGAGAGATAAAACAGCTTAACTTTCTTTTCCCTCTTTTCTGCTCCAGCATTGATTATCTTAAACTCTGCAGCAAATAGCCACCCCTTTGCTAGTTTGCATTTTCTTAGCCTCTCAGCAGCTTTCCTCCCTGTAGTATTCAGCCTCCTCTAGGCTGTTACAAGCCAAATAATTGTTCTCTTGAATGCAGCCCTCCTCAATGATCAATACACCTTTGAATGTTTTCATCACTGCAGAAATCCTTCAAGTGGGTTTGGGGCGGGGGTAGGCTCTGTAAATGCATAATTGTTTCTTTTCACCACTGAAAATTTTTGTTGGATACCAGATTAGCGTTTCCTCCATCACTCAAAATATGGGATCAGTTTCAAGAAGTTTAGTGTTTCACATACTTGGTGCTAGAGAGGGGAACAGAATTCTGGTTGCTAGAAGGATAAAGGTTACTCTTTGTGCTTTTGAAGCTGACTATTTCCCCCCCTCTCTGAAGGGACTGCCTGGGGCTTTCTATTAAAATTTATTTCCAATCACCCCAAGCAAGAAATCATCAGCCGCATCCATTTGACAGTCTGGGTCTGTTGCATGCAGGGGGTGTGTTTCAAAGTTGAGAATGTTTGCCTCTTAAGTTGGAAGAAAAAGTACCCATGCTAAAATCACCTGCCACAAATCACTGTTCTATTATTGCATGTTAGCATCGTGTTTAAATTTCAGAGGCGCTGGCTTCTGAAGAAAACCACTTGTGACAATATGTCTGTTGTTTCTTTGGTGGTTTGTGTCCCAAGCTTTCCCTACAGATACAGTGTAAATGAAATTGTCAATGGGGTTCAATATCAGAGGCCTAAATGTGTTAATATTCTGGTTTAAAAGCAAAGTACCTTTCTCTTTTTTTCCTCTGCTGAGACCAGTGAAGTTGGAGGCCTCCAAGTTCTTCTAACTTAATTCTGAGCTCTCTTCTCTTCCTTTTTCTATCTAGTCTCATCAAACACAGAACTCTCCTAAACGCATCTCCATCTGACCTTGAGATTCCAAGCCATTTGGGACTTCTCTTTTATCTCCTCACGGTCCCAGACCACAAAACACAGAAGGGACATTCTTATTATGCCCGCCTTACCCAGCCTCCCTCCTGTCCTGGCTCTTGAATCCTCCAGCAAATGTCAGCCATCTCAATTGGAGATGCACTCATTTCTTGTTGAACTGCAGTCCGATGGAAATTCATCTAGGATAATTGCTCAGATTCTTATCACTTCGTTGTCAGCTGAATGCTTGGAAGGTTCCAGTACCTCAAATAGTTGGCACTTTTAAAAGCAGATCTTCCTGGCTTGGCCTGAGAGGTGTATGTAAGTCCATGGGAAAAATGGAAACAACCTGCACTTTGTTCAGCTGGGGAGAGTTCCAGCCAAGAGACGGAGAGAAGATTCTGGTGAAGGGGCCTAGTTTTCCCTACTTCTTGTCCCAACGCCCGACTCTCAGCCTGTCTTTTAAATAATCCTTCCTCATTCCACTTTGGTGGGGGGGGGCGGCGGATAATTAGTCACAGCTCAGAAGAGTGCTGAATGCTTTCTCTAAGCCATGCCTGCTGCAGAGAAGAAACATCCCGGGGCTGAGAGTGTGGAGACCCCAATCTTAATTCCTGGGCTAAATGCTGGTGGTTTGAATGTTTTGAAGCTAGGCCTTTTGTTTCTAGCCTAGGCAGGCATAATTTTCTACTTTGTGATTTAATGTATGTGTTTTCATGTTCCTGCCTCACCGGGGAATTTTTTTTTAAGATTTAGCAGGGAGGTCTGCAAAGATACTCTTTGCCTTGCAGAGTTCAAAGAGATCAGAACTCCAGGTACCCTGAAAACCATCTCCAGCCTGAACCCAGTGTTAAGAAGAAACTTACTCAGAGGCTGGGTTTTCACTGGTCCAGGGGGGGCTAGATTGTAACTATGTGTCTCATTTAAAAAAAGCATTTTGCATCCCCCAATAGCATGACAACTGGAATAGTCATTTGACTTCAAGAACTAACTAGTATTTAAAAAAACCCCTATAGGAATCTTAACACTTTGTTTGAAATCAGATGTGGGTTTCTTTCCCCCTTGCCTCATCTAAGGATGGGGGATTGTCTTAAAAAGGTGGCTTTGTTGTTAGAACTTCTGAATAAATGCCCCCATGGGGCAAGTTCTCAGTCTACCTAAAATGTGAACATAATTTGCTCTGTTTCAGCTTGGCTGAAGAGGAAATAAAAACAGAACAGGAGGTGGTAGAGGGCATGGATATTTCTACCCGCTCCAAAGGTAAGTAAAAACCTCGTATTATCTATTCCAGAGCAGAGGAGGAAATTGGAATTCCTTTTTCTTGTTGTTGTAGTGCAGTCAAGTGTGGCTTACGAGCTGAGGTTGCAACACTCCTCCCATTTTGAGAGGTTGGCGCCTTTGATGGATGAACCTCATTTATAGAGAAATTTCCTCCTGATTTTCTTTCCCTTGCATGTCTGGGTAGGTGTTCTGACCTGTTGGGAATTGTCCCAACAGTCAAGTTTACGTGGTGTGTGTCATGACTGAGGATGGCTGGCTAGCTCTCTGCAGGGTGACTTTTGGGAATCAATTTAAATAAAGCATGTGATAGAAGCAACGGGCATCTCCAGCCGCTTCTTGGTTTCCGATTTTAATAAAAGGTCTTTTCGAAACTGCGAAGGTGGAAAGAAGGTGATCTACTTCCTGGAAAATGGTGGTCTTGGTTAGTGAGTAAAGGAAAATGTTAGGACCTCCTGGAGTGCTGGGGCCATTGTTAGGATTTCGCAAGTCATAGTGCTTCTGTTCAGAATCCTGTGTTAGAGCGCCTCAAAGATCTTCTGATTGCGATATTGATAACTTTGTGTTTGGTCTGTGTGAGATTTTACAAGGTTTCCCACAAGGAAGCAGTTGCCTGCGTTGCCTTTGGGGTGCTTTTAAAAGGTTGATGAACATGCTTGTCTCTAAACTAAGTGGTTGTACCGTGGTGTTGTTGGACAAGTCCCTGGGTAGTTTTGCTGGTTGCGGCGGGAAGGGCTGGACAGGAGGAGTACAGACTCGGCCAGAAAGACTCCTTTCCAGCCTAAGAGCTTCACAACATGTGGTTCCATAAAGGTGTTTGAGACAATGGAGGCTTTTGAGGATTTTTATAAGACAGCCTGTCCTTCGGGGTGATGATGAGGGTCAGCTAGTGGTGGCTGTTGTTGGATCTGGCCAGCCTGATGGGGTCCAGGCCTGGTTCAGAGAGGAGGGGAGGCCTCAGGTGGGCAGGCTGGGCTGCCCGGTGGGTGGGCAGTGCCTGGGGAGCGGGAAGAGGATGTTGGGAGGGAGACAAGGCCCAGTCTGAGGCCTGCTGCCCTTCACCACAGCCCCCACCCAGCTCAGGTGAGACCAGCAGCAGAGCTGCACGGGAATCTGGACAAAAGGTGTCCGGAGACAACTGCTGATGGGAAGCTGGCCCCAGCTCCCCTTTGTGGTCAGAATTGGCTGTGGAGAAGAAGCTCGAGAGAATGGGAGCTGGAGGCCAGGCTCTTGGTCCTTGCTCTGTGGATCACTTGGACACTTTTCTGGCTCTGCTGCTCAGTTTTCTTATCTGTAAAATGGGCTATTGGATTAGATTCCAAGAGTCCTTCCACCTTGGGCTTCTCTACGTACTGGCGGCATTTATGCAGGCTGTGCTTGGAGGGTCCAGGAGCCATTTCTTAACCTGGGAAGATGTGGGAGGTCATGTTCCCATTTTACTGATGAGGAAACTGAGGCTCTGGGTGGTAATGTCTCCCAGGTCGTAAGTGTAGGATGGGATTGGACCGAATCAAGGCTCTAATTACAAGGAGGTGCTTCTTTCCTGAGCACTCAGGGCCCGGAAGGGCCCGGAACCCAGTTAGTCTTCAAAAGGGTCCAAATTGGGGACTGTCAGCCTGCTCAGGTCCGTCCCTCTGTGTGAAGGCCCCTGGATGTTCCTGGCCCTTCACCCTATATCTGGGCTGCCTGAGGTGTGACCCCTCTGGGGTCACCACTGTCCCTCTTTCTTATCTGCCCCCACCCCACCCCCTCCGGACAGCAGGCAGGGTGATCTTGGAAAAACAGGTCCATCGGATCCATCTGTTCTTGCTGAGTCCCTCCACTGCCCTCCCAGCGCCCCCAGGCTCCAGTATGAAGTCACTGTGACCGACCTGCTTCGCCCAAGCCCTTCAGCTTCCTTCACTTTTGTTTCCCTGTGACGGTCTGTGCACCTGACCTCACTTGAGCTCCCCGCTCTTCCTCCCTTCCTCCGTCTTCTCCTGGGGGCCCTTTGCTGGGAGCATGTCCCCCCGGGTCCTGCTGAGTAGTTCTCATCTCAGAGCCATCTCAGACTCTGAGGAAACTCGTCTCCACAGGGAGGCCTTCGGTGGCCTCCCGGAGCCATTCCATTGTTTTCTGATATGTTTTCAAAATAAGCTTCTCATTTTAGAGCAGTTTTTAGGTTTCTGGATAAGCAGAATGTTCCCATATCACCCCCTCCCCCCATGCACACATAGTTACACACACCGTTTCCCCTCTCTTGTTAGCACCATATATTGGCCTGGTACATATGTCACAATTAATGAATTGGTGTGCTTCATTTGGATTTCCTTAGTTTTTCCCACTAAGATCCCTTTTCTGTTCCAAGACCCAACCCAGGATCCCACATGACATTTAAGTAATGTGTCTCCTTAGAATCCTCTTGGCTGTGACAGTTCGTTAGATATTCCTTGTTTTTGATGGCTTTGCTAGTTTGGCGTTATTTTGTAGGATGATCCTCATTTGGGGATAATAATTTTCTCATGGTTGGATTGGAGTAGACTGGGATTATGGGTTTCTGAGAAGGAGGCTTTTAAAGTGCCCTTTTCATCATATCATATCAAGGGTATGTATTGTGAATATAATTCATCACTGGTGATGTTGACCTTGGTCACTTGGCCAAGGGGATGTCTATCAGGTTTTTCCCCTTCCATTTTGGAAGGAAGTCATAGTGCCCAGCCCACATTTACAGAGTGGGGAGCCACGCCCCATCTCCCGAAGGCCAAAATATCTACATTAAGTGTCTTGTGTTCTTCTGTATGGGAGATTTGTCTTGTTTTTCTCATGTATTTGTTCAGCCATTTTTTTTTTTTTTTGTATCAGTAGGGACTAAACTGTTTTACACTTTGGGTTATAGTTGAGAACTACTTACTTATTTTGTTGCTCAGATTGTTCCAGCTTTGGCCACTGGGAGCATTTTCACTTGGCTCCTATGTCCCTTTGACGTCATTGTTGGTTGATCGGTTGATTGATTGAATACTGTTTTACTTTCTGCCACTGCAGGCATGCTCTCCGCATTTCTAGGATGCTTTAGGCTTGTTTGGGTCTTCCCTGGTGGCTCAGTGTATGGTAGTATGCTGCCTGCAGTACAGGAGCTGCAGGAGCCGCAGGTTCAATCTCTGGGTTGGGAAGATCCCTTGGAGAAGGAAATGGCCACCCACCCCAGTATCCTTGCCTGGAAAGTCCCACGGACAGAGGAGCCTGGTGAGCTACAGTCCATGGGGTCTCAGAGAATCGCACATGACTGAGCAACTAAACCGCCAGATAGGTTCATCTTGTGTGTATTTTCTGCCTAGAATTAGCCATTTCCCTAAGGCCCCTTCTTTGTTATTGAAGGATGGCCTTAGAAGCCAAGATCTGGGTGTTGGATATGCTCGTTGCTACTGAGGTGTCTTTGCTTCTAGGGCTTTTCAGCTGACAGAGTGAAGAACCACATGTGTGTATGGGAACCTATGTTTGTAGGCACGTCTGTATCTATGTTAAATGGAGTTCCTACAGTTGTCTCCGATTCTGATACATTACCACCTGGATCCTTCTAGCTTTCTGTCCTTACTTAGCTCTGATCTCCCACTCTCACAGTGAGAAAGTGGCTCCTACCATCTGCCATTCCTTAACCATTTTCTGGTACATTTAAATAAAGTCTTAAAAAAAAAAAGTTCATTTGGCGACACCAGGTCTTAGCTGCGGCATGCAGGATCTTTAGTTGTGGGGCTCGTGAACTCTTAGTTGCAGCACGTGGGATCTAGTTCCCTGACCAGGGATTGAACCCAGGCCCCCTTCGTTGGAAGCGTGGAGTCCTAGCCACTGGACCACCAGGGAATTCCCCATTTAAAATCTTATGTTCAGCATTCAGCTTGATGCACTTTAACACGGTGTACACACTTGTGGAAGCATGGCCCAGATCAAGAGAGTTGAGCATTCACGGCATTCGGAAGCTCTTCATAGCCCTTGTCCATGATATTATACTTTTATTTGTTTGTTTGTTGATGGTCTCCTCTGCTATGTCGTAGGTCCCTTCTCTCTCCAGGGCCTACGCCACCACTGTCAACCTTTCCCTTCCATTTGGGAGGCAGAATGGCATGGAGGTTTAAGAAAACCTGGCTTCTAGTGTCAGACTCCCTGAGCTTGCGTTCTGGCTGCCCTCTGCCTAGCTGGGCTAGTCTTTGTGGCTCAGTTTCCGCTTGTGCATGAGGGGTGATAAGAACGGAGGGTTATGGTGGAGATTAAATTTGCTCACATGCGCAGAGCACTCAGAACAGTGTCAGGGACGTGGCTAGTGCATGCAAGTGTTAACCATGATTAGAATCAGCTGAGGAGGCATACACTTGTGTTGATAAGCCTATCAAGTGGAAGCCTTACTCAGCAAGTTCTGCTTCTTTCCGTGCTTCCAGTCTCCAGGAAGAGGGCATGGAGGTGGTTAATGAAGAATTGTATAATCCAAAATATATAAGCAGTTTATAAAGCCCAATATCAGAAAACAAACAACTCAATCAAAAAAGGGGCTGAAGACCTGAATAGACATTTTCCCAAAGAAAACACCCAGATGGCCTTTGGGCACGCGGGAAGATGCTCAGCGTCGCAGATGTCACAGAGATGCATTCAAAACTTTAACAATAAGAGATCACCTCATATCTTTCAGAATGGTCATCGTCAAAGAGTGTACAAATAATGAGAATTGGCGAGGATGTGGGGGAAAGGAAACCCTTGCTGCATTATTGGTGGGATGGTGAATTGGTACAGCCACTATGGAAAACAGTATGGTGATTCCTCAAAGAAACTAAAAATAGAACTGCTGTGTTACAGCAGTCCTACTCCTGGCTGTGTGTGTGTGTGTGTGTGTGTGTATATGTGTGTGTGTGTGTGTGTATATATATGTGTGTGTGTGTATATATGTGTGTGTGTGTGTGTATATGTGTGTGTGTGTGTGTATATATATATATATGGAAAAAAAAATTTGAAAAGACACATACACCCTGATGTTAGCTGAGATATGGAAGCAACCCAAGTGTCCATCAACTGAAGAAGGGATAAAGAAGATGTACATATACAATTGAATATTACTCTGCTATAAAAAAGAATGAAGTTCTGTGTTTTGCAGCAACATGGATGGACCTAGACAATATTTGGCTTATTAGCAAGATAAGTCAAAGACAAGTACTGTATGATATCACTTATATGTGGAATATATATATATATATGTATATATATATATATGGGCAACGTAGCGGTATGGGATTAAGAGCTACAAACCACTATATATGAAATAGATAAACAATAAGGATATACATATAGCACAGGGAATTACAATCACTTTGTCAGAATGGGGTATAATCTGTAAAAATACTGAATTGAAAAATGTTATATACTTGAATTTAATGTAACATAAATCAATAAAAAATTCTACTTCGATTGTATAGGGCAGCCCAGCGGGTATGCTCAGGACAGGCATCCTATCTTCTGAGACATTTGGACTGATTTTTTCAGGACCTTTGGAGCCCCTGTTCTGGTGGGGAATCGGGAGGGGAAGGGGTACCTAGTTTCAAGGGAGACCTTCCACTCTCCTCAGGGACTGCCTTGGATGGCTTTCCTTGTGTGGAGCCGAGCTCCCACCCTGTAGGGTCATTGGATGGCCAGGTGACTGGCTGCTTCTATGTCTAGGGTAGAAACCTTCTATCAGAAGTTTCTGATAGAACCTCTGGGGTTAGGTAAGGAAGCCACATCTACAAAGAAAGGACTGGAGTTATAATACTGGGTTGCTGGGACTCTGAGAGCTAAAGTTAGCTTGGTCCAAATGTGACCCCCTTGCAAAGGCGTGAGTGAAGGCTTATCTCTCTCTTAGTCCTGATGATTCAAAATCCACATTTTGAGGCTGTGGGCTCCGTGAACACATACTTGTTCCTCTAGCCTGCTTTTCTTATGATTTGAGAAATTCATGCTTCAGCCCCTACCCAATACCGTCCGATCGGGGTTCGTTTGTCATGAGCAGCGGAAGCCAAGTCCGGTTCATTGGAGCAGGGAAGGGATGGACTGGAAGGTGGTCAGTTGCCTCATAGGCTCAATGGAATGGCTGGAAGCCCTGGGCTGCTCTGGGGAGTGGAGCTAAATGTCCAGTCTCCTCAGATCAATAGGGCAGGGTCCCCAGGGAGAGACCTTACCTAGTGTCTTATTTTTGCCCTTTGGCCGAGGAAGGGCTGGTACTAGATAGACGCTTGGACCCCCCAGGGTTGCCCTCACTGGGGAAGAGATAATTCCTCAAAGGAGGATGCGGACCACTGGACATCTTGGGAAACTGGCAGCATCATGCCCTCCTTGTGGATGGAGAGGAGACCCTGAACTGTACTGGAGAAACTTAGAAATCCTAACAGGAATTCGCCCAGAATTCTTTCTTTCTGTTCCTGTGTCTAGTTTGTACGACCTTTCAGATTCTCTAACTGAATTTCAATTTGTGCACCGTCTTCCCCCTGACACATACTCACTTATTAACTGAATAATTCCCAAGCCAGTCATTGCCATAATGCCAGCCCTGGCATTTACTGGAACATTTTACTTCTCAGGAGACAAAGCTTTCGCACTTTCAAGATGTCAGGTTGACATTTGTGTCTGGGGGTAATGATCTGCTGAAAGATGCTAGAGCAAAACTCAGAAGTACCGTCGAGGTGCCAAGTGTGTTTGCCTAGCTGCTGTTTTCCTGAGTACTTACTAGGTGTCAAGTATTTGATGTAAATTACTTCGTTTGATTCTCTTAATAATGCTGTGTTACAGGTGTTTTGTTATTCCCATTTTATAGTGCAGGAAACTGAAGCTCAGAGGGATTAATGAAGTGGCCAAGTAGAGAAGAGAGGTTAGGTTTTGTCTTTGATCTTAAACCTTTGTACTTAGTCATGAGCTCTGTCCCCAGGATCCCGGGTGAGATATCCGCAGGGGCCAGCAGGTGGACCAGTGACTGTAGCTGGGATCCAGGGTATGTGGGGCCTTTGGTGGGTGGGAAACTGTCTGTCCTAAAGGGGTAGGGTGCCTCCATCTGATCGCTGAACAAAACAGGAACAGGAATATGTCTCAGTTGGTGTCACCAGCTGGGATTTTATTCCCCTCCCTGCTGCCTCCTGTAAAAATGCCTGATTTAGAATCGTGATCCGTGTAGCCCAGTTTCTGAAAGACCATGTATGAACCCAACAGAACACATCTCCGGGTCACAAGTGGTGGGAGAGTTGTGGGTTTGCATCCGTGATGTAGGAGTCAGAGTAAGCTTCTCCAAGGACAGGGACTTAAAGTCTGAAAAATGATGGATGCTGGGAGCTCACGGCTCCATACAAAGGCTCCCCTGTTTGGGCTGCCTGCGTCTTGATCCTGCTATGTGTGCATTTTGCAGTAATGATTGTGGTGTGCGGATGCCAAGCTGCCAAAGCAGAAACCATTTTTTAAAAATGTCTGTGTAATGTCACCCGTACAAGGGAACACGCCACTTGGAAACCGTGCACAGATGCAACGGAAGCCCAGGATATTAAAATCTTGAACAGTATCATTCTTGCTGAGATTTGCCTCGGTATGAATATGTTTTCCAAGACAGGAAGCTGGAGAATATACAATTACAGCAATTTGCTAACCAGCCCCAGACCTTAATTAGTACAGGATCCTCATTCTCACTGTTGTATGTAAATTAAGCTTGTTTCACAAAGGGACTGTTTACGAGGACGGCTCTCAGATAGAGACCTTGTATCATTTTTTTTTTTCCCCAAGGAAACTTTAAGAAAATATAACCGTAAACACCCTGTAAATCACAGTGCGAGGCTGAAGTGCTGAGAATATTTCTTTTCAAAAATGAGCATCAGTATTTTTAACTCGATTTTGGCTCTTTCACGTTTGCTCCAGCCCGAGAAGTGCCATCCATGTACTGTGCAATGGAAGGAATTGATTTGCGAGTTAGATAACTACCAGATTGTTCCTCTCCCAACAAGGTGTAAAATATCCTGCAGCTCTTGAGAATGTCGGATATGGCTTTCTGAATGAGAACCCTTCTACCTTCTCTTGGCCCGCCGAGCCTTGGTTCAGTCTGTTCGTGGGACCCTGTCAGCACCTTCTGCGCAATTTATCTCTGTGGTTCACGCGTGGAAAACCTTGCGTTTGCCCCATGTTTGCAGCCTGACCTACGTTACATGTCTGTGTGACTGCTGTTGTTCCCGAAGACTGATCTACAATGGATCATTTCAGCCTTAGTTTCAAAAGAACCATCTCTCCTTTTTCCTCCTCCCAGCACCTCTGGAGTTAACATTCTACATCTGAGGCCTTTTAGAGATCCTGGCACGTTTTTTTTTTTTTTTGCTTGAAAGTTTCAAAGAGTAGTTATTTGACTTTGCTGCATTGGTGGAGGCCCCTTGACAATTAACTGGAGGGGAACAAGCTTGGCAAGCCCACATCTCAGAGTTGGGGTGAGTGCAGTGTTGTAGGCACCCCGATACCCACTACTGGGTTCCTGGAACCCAAAGATCCAGTGTTTCAAAGGGAATAGTAACGTGGTTTTTATTTTTAAATTATTATGTTTGGCCGATTTGCGTAGCATATGGGATCTTAGTTCTCCGACCAGGGATCGAACCAGTGCCCTTGGTGCTGAAAACACAAGTGTCCTAACCACTGGATCACCAGGGAATTCCCAGCAACATGTGTTTTAATCCAGTCTCAGGATTGTTCAGTGATCATCTTGTTTAGTTGTTCAGTCGTGTCCAACTCTTTTGCAACCCAATGGACTGTGGCCCGCCAGGCTCCTCTGTCCATGGGATTTCCCAGGCAGAAATACTTAAGTGCATTGCCATTTCCTTCTCCAGGGGACCTTCCTGACCCAGGGATCAGACCCTCATTTCCTGCATTGGCAGGTGGATTCTTTCTTTTACCACTGAGCTACCAGGGAAGCTTCGTTCGGTGAATCTCCACAGTCTTATTTTGGAACATTTTCATCACCCCAGTAAGAAACCACTGACCCGTTAGCAGTAACTCCCCATTCACCACCCCTGTACCCCAGCCCCTGGTAACCACTAACCTGCTTTCTCCCTCTCTGGATTTGCTTACCTGGAACATTTCATATAGATGGAATCATTTAGGATGTGAGCTTTCATGTCTGACTTACTTGTAGAATAATGTTCTTATGCTTATTCATGTTATAGCACATATCACTTAAAAAAATTGTTTATTTTAAGGCCGTGCTGAGTCTTAGTTGTGGAAAGCAACTTTGTGGCATGTGAATTTCTTAGTTGCGGCATGTGGGACCTAGTTCCCTGACCCAGGGATCCAACCCCAGCCCCTTGTATTGGGTGCGTGGAGTCTCAGCCACTGGACCACCAAGGAAGTCCCCTCATACCACTCCTTGATTCTTTTTTATGACTGACGTTAGTTCCATCATGTTATTCCGTTGTCACATTTTGTTTTATCTATCCATGTATCTGTTGATGGACATGAGTCGTTTCCTTTTTTTGGCTGTCATGAGGAAACATTCGTGGGGGAGTTTTTATGTGGATGTATGTTTTCATTTCTCTCGGATGTAGACCTCGGGGTGTGGTTATGGGGTCATAAGGTAGCTCTGTGTTTAGCCTTTTGAGGAATGTACAGATTTTTGAACAGGTGCAGGTCTTTTCCACATTTCCTCTCTTGACCCTGCACCTTTCCTGTGAGTGTTTCTCCTTTTTCTGGCCTCTCCGTAGCCAAATGTGGTAAAAGGAGCGTCGGTACTTAGGTCTTGGTTTCCTGACCTCCTGCTCTGTTCTGCCAGCTCCATGGCGGCACCTACCCAGACGCTCCATGTTACCAGTTATCGCCGGCTTCCTGTAGACTCCAGCGGGTGGTGTCAGCACTGTGAGGCTTGATGTGGCAGAGGCAACGGACAGCACTGATCATTCTTCTCCTGGAACCTGCCTCTTCTTGTGCTTTTCCTCTTGATTTCCCCAGCTCCTCCTCTTCTCCCCACTTTTGTTGGTGTCGCTGAAAGCTTGGTTCCTCATCGTGCCCAGCATATTCTTTCCCTGGTGATCTCGCCCACCTCTGTGGCTTTATGACTCACAGATATCTTACTTCCAGCCCACATGTTTCTTGAGCTATGCTGTAGAGGGCTAGCTGCCTACCTGACCACCCTACCTATTGTTCGTGGGCCTCTCGAACTCAACATGTCCCAAACTGATTTCACTGTCTACCTTCCCTCCTGCTCCCCCAACAAAACACCTGCTTCTCCCGTGGTGAAGAAGCCAGGACTCTGCCGGTTGGCTTGGCCGGGGATACGAGCCTCGATTCTTCTACCTTTTTGCTTTTTTGTTGTTGCTTCACTTACAATAATATATTGTACATAACACTCTTCTTCAGCTTATCACCAGTGAACTGTAGAGTGGTTTTTTTTTTTGGCTTCACCCAGCAGCATGTGGGATCTTAGTTCCCCTAAGCTTGCACCTCCTGCATTGGAAGTGGGGCGTCTTAGACACTGGACCACCAGAAAAGTCCCCGTAGTAGTCTTTTAATTGGTCTCCCATCTCTTATCTGCCCTACCCTCCTGATCTTTCTAAAAGGAACCTCTCTTTCAGCTACCACCTCCTCCTTTGAAGTCTTGAGGGCTTGCTTCTTGGTTTTAGGATGAAGAGCAAAATCCTAAAATCCTTATGTGTGAGCCTTGCCCACTTTTCCAGCCTCCTGCCTCTCTGTCCCCCTTTCTCTCTACTCCAGCCACACAGATCTTTCCAGATCCTCAGAAGAGACGTCCTCTCCTCTCTTTTTTCCTCCTAAATCCTATCTTCTCCGGGTGCTCAGGCTCCAGGTGTGGGTGGGCCCTGACTTTTGTTTTTGTGCAGCTCGTTTTCCCCGGTGCCTGTGTTAGCGCCACTTGTTCCTGTTCCAGTTGGTGCACAAGAAATGTATCTTTTGAATGAATGAGTGAATGACTTGACTTTGTCTACCAGGTGGATAGAACTTTTCTCCTGGAGAAGGAAGTAAAAGCAACCTTTCAGCTAGAGTGGGTGGCTTTGTTTCCAGCATCTTCTGCGCCTGGAAATAATTACCTAAGCTCAAATTTCTGCCCTCTCTGAAACGATCGGTGGCTTGTCTGTCTTTCCCCCAGGGATATGGGGCTCTTTGAAATGGCCCCCTTCCCTCTGATTTCTTTCCTTCCCCAAGTATTCAGCCCACTTGTAATGGGCCCTTTTCCAAACACAAGTGTGATTGTCTTGCTTGCCTGCTTTGGGTTGCTGGTGGCTCCTGAAGATGACTCCAGTCCTGAGTTGGGATTCAAGGCTCTGCTCTGTCTGTCCTTTCTGGGGCTCTGGTCAGTGTCCCTGCAGAACCTGCTCCTCCTATTCAGCCTTTCTGACCTGATTTGTTGGTCCTGTGATGTGCCTGACGGCTCCCTCCTGCTCCTCGCCTGGTGATACCTTTGTCCATCTTTCCAGGCTGTTCTCCCTGAGGACCTGTCTTCTCCACGTCCTTGGGGACCTAGGCTTCCCTCTTGTGGAACCTTTCTTTATACCTCCAACAGTGGAGATATACCTCTCCTCCTTTAGCTTCCAAAGTCTAAAGTACCCTGGGGAAATTCCCTAGCTGTCTATCTAGTGGTTAGGACTTCATGATTTCACTACTGAGGGTACACGTTGATCCCAGGTCAGGGAACTAAGATCCTGCAAGCGTGGTGAAGGAAAAAGAAATCATCCCGAAAAGTCCCCTAAATTGCCCAGGAAAAGGACAGGATGGTAATCTGCTCTGGTCAGACATTCTCACACATCCTGAAGGTGTGAGAAATTTCCACCCTAGGCTGAAGGGGTGGCAAGTCCACAAACATTTCTAGGCCCTGAATCATTATGCTTTGAAGGCTACTACCAGATTCTTCCCTTAGGCATGGGTGGAGGATTCTGAAGGGTCTTGCTTGCCTGCTGAACTTCCTCCCTTGTCTGTTGTATATTGAGCTTCTAAAGCTAGGCTTGTCTGATAAGGCAGCTACTCTGTGGCTGTTTCAGTTTATATCAAAATAGAAATTCCTTCTGCAGTTGGACTAGTCACATTGCAGGTGCAGAGTAACCGCACATGGCTAGAGGCTGTCCATATACGTAGACAGCATGGATACCGAACGTTGCCATAGCTGTAGAAAGTTCTGTTGGACATCACTGCGTTACAACTCTCAATACATTCATATGTCGTGCTGAATGTAGTTAGGTGGATTGGCTCAGCATAGAACCTGCTCAAAAAACAATTCTATCGGTGTCTTAAATTTCACTTGATTAGATTCTCCTGGGCTTGCTGTTTTCTGAAAAGATCCATGGAGAAAGAGCACACCTCTCTTCTCATCTTCTCAAGTTGGTTATTTGCTGTCTAGGCCCTTCTGAACTGCCTTTCTGCTGGGCTGTTTGGCATCTTGGTGCACTGGCTGGGGGAAAAGAATCCAGGATGTGCTGGGCCACCCTCTCCCCAGCCTTCAGCCTCTGTTGTTGAATTCTTTTCCCTTTGTATCTCCTCCTGAACTGATAACAGGGACCAGGTCTTCTTACCTGTTTAATGTGGGGCTAGAGATTCCTAGTACTGGCTTCCCTCGTAGCTCAGTCGGTAAAGAATCTGCCAGCAATGCAGGAGACCTGGGTTTGATTCTTGGGTCGGGAAGATCCCCTGGAGAAGGAACTGGCAACCCACTCCAGTATTCTTGTCTGGAGAATCCCATGGACAGACGAGCCTGGCGGGCTACAGTCCCTGGGGTCGCAAGAGTCGGACACGACTTCGTGACTACCCCAGTGATTTGCAGTAGCTGCTCAGTAAATGCTTTTTGAATGAAGACTCTCTTCAAAAAGTAGAAACTAAGTAAGGGAAGAAAATGGTTTATTGGATTTTCTTTGCTTTTTTTAAAAAAGTGATTTTATTTATTGACTTTTGGCTGTGCTGGGTCTTTGTTGCTGCGCGGGCTTTTCTCTGGTTGCAGAGAGCAGGGGCTACTCTCTTGTGGTGTGTTGGCTTCTCTCGTTGCGAAGCATGGGCTCTAGGATGCACAGACTTCAGTGGTTGTGGCTCCCAGGCTCTACAGCACAAACTTAATAGTTGTGTATGGGCTTAGCTGCTCCATGGCTTGTGGGATTCTCCCAGACCAGGGATTGAACCCGTGTCTCCTACATTGGCAGGCGGATTCTTCACCACTGAACTACCAGGGAAGCCCTGGATTTTCTTTTGTTTTTCTGTCTTGTTTTTTGATCGCACCATGCAGCATGTGGGATCTTAATTCCCAGATCAGGGATGAACCCACATCCACTGTAGTGGAAACGTGGAGTCTTAACCACTGCACTTCCAGGCAGGCCCCTGGATTTTCTTTTCAAATGATAGTCAGTGCATCTCCTGGCAACAAACTGAAGTATACAAAGAAAAAGCTCAGAAATCCTCTGCCAGGTAACCTAGTTGACAGAGTGATATGTTTTCATCTGTCCTTTGTCTCTCTTCTAGAAAAATATAAACAAAGGTATATATTGTTTTGCATATATGTCTTGCATTGTCTAGATCTTGGCCATTTTAGCAAAGCATCTTTTATCTCTTATCCTACTATTTACCTGCTTTGCCCTTCTCCGCTCTACTCTGCCTTGAAGGGATTTTCAAGGTTACAATTAATTATCTTGACAGTTAAGAATGATGGAAACCTTTGCAAATGGGGAATTTCATGTTCTATCCTAAGGGTAGGGGAAACAGCCTGGAGGATCGTACCATGTGGAAATGCGGACTTTTTGTGGCTGGATCTTAATTTTCTTTCTTTAAAGAGGAGATAGTAATCTGTATTTCTAGATCAGGTTTTCCCAGTTTTTAAATATCAACAACTAAAGAATCCCGCAGCTGTGAGGGGTGTACTGGATGCAGTCTGGAATCCTTCCATGGGGCCATCTCCCACCCAGGCCAGGGCTGTCAGTTTCCTTAGATGATTTCCTGGCCATTGCTTCTCTTCTAGATCACTGGCTCATCTCATCAGCTGTCACTTGGGCCGTCTTCATAGCAAGACCTGGTTTTGCCCTTCAGCTCCTTAACCAGCCTCTAGTAACTGCCCATACCCACACAGGATCATGGGGGCCATCTTTCAAACCAGGCTGCTATTTCTTGGGTTGAGACCAGACATATTAGTAGTTGCTGAGAGTCACTTGACAAATATCTTTCAAATCAAGACTCCCCTCAAGCCGGGTGAAATTGCTTTTGTCTGAGAAGCCCAGGGGAACAAAGATGGAGACAGAAGAGAGCAGATTTAATTTCTCTTGTCGCATGCCTGTTGAGTGGGATGGAGGGAAGATGAACTTGAGAAGTCATTTTTTATTCTCCCCATTTTGAGGCGGAGCCCATCTTGCTGGCTCCCCATGGATGAGTGCCCACGCGATGGGCCCCTTTTTTCGTTCTGCAGGGCAACGCTGGACAGTCTAGGCGAGCCTTCAGGGAAGTGTGGAAAAGAGAACCTTGGAGGCCTTAGTAAAGGGTCTGATAAGAAAAAGGGCCGAGAATCTGGGCTAAGAGGTGTGGTATAATGGTCATCACAGTGGGGAGTCTCCCAGTTGGGCGTGTGTTTTCCCTGGAGAAAGCCATTCCTTTTCTAACACTAAATCTTTCTGAAACAATAGCTCTCCCCAAGAAGAATGGAGGGAGTTGGGAAGTGAGTGGCAGGAGAAAACCCTTCTGAGTTTTCCGTCTTTGGTTTCTCTATAATTGTGTTTAGCTGCAAGGTCCCATCACATTCAAGATATCAGTCCTCACTTAATCTCCTCCTTTGGGGAAAATGGGCTCTTTAGGCCAGAAGCGAGAATAGCTGAGTACCTGTTGGAAAGGGAATTTCCTCCTCTAGTTTCTTTCAGACCCTGGAATGGCCAGGCTTCCTTTTGTGTAATCTTCCCTGTCCACTTCACTAAGACCCTCTGGCCTTCTTGGTTTCCCGGGACAAATGCCTAGATCTGGGAAGAAAAACTGGAGTTTGCTGTGACCATACCTCATTTAGCTGGTCCAGTGTGTTTGGGGACTGCCTCTGAGCCACACTGGGTGTCAGGCATCGAGCGACAGCAAAGAAAGACAGAAAAATGGAGATCGAGTTCGCATTCTGGAGGAGGCACAATAATAAGCTAGCCAATCAGTAAAAAAGAGAATGTTTTGATAATTTCCAGCTTGAGATGACCTCAATGAAGGGGCGGGGCCCGGGGGGCGGAAACTACTTTAAGATGATAGAATAAGCGATGGAGACTGGGGTGGTCAGGGAAGACTTCTCTGGGGAGGTGACTATTGAAGCCAAAAGTAGATGTCCGACTCTTTGCGAGCCTCGAGGCCAGAATTCTGGAGTGGGTAGTCTTTTCCTTCTCCAGGGGATCTTCCCAACCCAGGGATTGAACCCAGGTCTCCCTCATTGCAGGCAGATTTTTTTACCAGCTGAGCCACAAAAGTGGTTAGGGTTGAGTGAAAGGTGAATGAAAGATGGGCAGGGCCAGATCTCTGAGGGCGTGGCGAGTCCTGATAAGATGCTGGGTGTCTGCAGTAAGACCCTTGGCAGTGGGTTTTAAGTAGGGGAGGGCTTAGGTTTGAAGAAGGCTACTGGCAAGGGCAAGTGAATAGTTCCAGAGCTGGGATCAAGATGGTGGCCACAGTAAAGGGCAGACCAAACAGGAATAGGCAGGAGGAGGGTGGGCAGGGGAGGAAGAGTTCTCTGCAGAGCACTTGCTGTGTGCCAGACACCACGTAGGCACTTCCATGCCTCCGTCCTGACCCTGCCAGGCCTGGCATTCTTCCCGAATGTTGCGGATTACTAGGATTCTGAGGCCAGCCCTCTCCCGGGCTTTCCCAGTCTCACTTGAGTAGGGAGGAGAGGGCGTTAGGAGGCATCGGCATTGGCATCGTAGGGGCTGGGCCTGTGGGCCACCAACCTGGTGCTGCTTCTTTGATCTGGGAGGAAATCCTGAGCCCTGAGGGGATTTGAAGCTGGCTTGGTTGAACTTGTGCCAGCCTAGGAGGACTTACTGTGAAAATCTGTATTTCCCATGAGTGAACCCTTTTCAGAAACAGGCTGGGATGGGCTCATTGGGGGCAAATCAAGGTGAAGAGGCAAAATGACTGGGGAAAACTGGTTTGAGATTTCTGGGTTCATGTCTTTGCCCTGGCACCCCTAGGTTACCTACCAGTAATAACTGGTGGTGTTTGATGAGCTGTTCACTGTGCATGCAGTACCTCTTTTATTCCTAACAGTCCTTGAAGGAAGAGTCTTACCAGTTAACAGCTGGGTTGACTAGGCACAGTGGTTAAGTCACTGGCCGAAGGACTTGGTGATAGGGCTCAGATTTCAGACCTGGTGGTGTGGCTCCAAAGTCCACGTGCTGAACAGCAGTGTTGTGTTGACTGGCACCAAACATGCCCTTGTGTGTGAAAGGCGCTCAGTCGTGTCTGACTCTTTGTGACCCCATGGACTATACAGTCCATGGGATTCTCGAGGCCAGAATACTGGAGTGGGTAACCATTGCCTTCTCCAGGGGATCTTTCTGACCCAGAAATTGAACCGGGGTCTCCTGCATTACAGGTGGATTCTTTTACCAAGTGAGCTACCAGGGAAGCCCCCCTGGTAAACATGCCCTTAAGTGACAGAGAATTACAAGGTGGCATCCTGGATCTCAGGAAAGTCAGCTGACTGATTTGGGGGAGGCGGTGTTGTCTTTGGAGTGGGACCCAGTTATGATGGAGCCCCAACCTGCTGCTTTGACCTGCATGCCTTAAGGCACAGGTGATTTCACCTCTCACCAATGAAACGGGTACAGAAACATCATCGTTGGACTTTCCTGGTCCGTTGGTTTAAGATTCTGTGCTTTAACGGCAGGGCACAGGTTTGAACCCTGGTCCAGGAAGTTCCAAATGCCATATGGTACGGCCGAGAACCAAAGCAGAAACCCCAAACAAAAACCATACTTACCTCATGGGATTTGGGGGAGGATTTGTAAAGTAGCTTCTTAACAAATATCAGCTGTGAATCACACAAAAGCCAAGTTTGAGAAGAAAGAGCAGAGATCCTTTCCTGGTTATAGTCTCTCCCCAATGTATTATTCACAAATTCCGGGTATTTGTCCTGCTCAGCTTTTTGTCCATCTGTAATCAGTTTCTCATTCAGTATTTCTAGGTTGAATATATTCTGTATCCATTATTTACTAGCCACTTTCTCATGGGCTTGCTTTTTTCTGGGCCTCAGTTTCCTCATCAGTAAAATGGGGGAGTCTCTGGCCCCACCGCCTCTGAGAGCTGCAGTGGGAAGTAAGTCAGTTCACACTTGTGTTGAGAACAGGTGATATGTGGTCCACGGAAGGGAGCTGTTAGCATTGTTTGTCTCTGGCTGTCCTCCCAGCGGGGCAGGGCCCTTCCCCGGGTGGTTTCTCAGGGAGCCCAGATGTCTAGGGGTTTCTTAGTGACTATTTGTTGACTGACTGATCCCATTGTTTTCTTCTCTTTGAAATCTGAAGTCAGGGCTGCCAGGTGAAACATAAGGCATCATTTTCCTTCTTAATGGCTGTAGAAACCTTCGTGGGTGGTGTATTGACACAAAGTTAGACCTGCCTGGCAGCTCCCTGGAAGTTTCTTTACCACCAGGGTTTTTCTTAACATCGGGGGCTACTGACATGTCCTATTCCTGATCATTCACTGGGATGGGAGCTGACCTGAGCAGTGTGGGGTGTTCAGCAGCACCCCTGGACTCAGAATCCAGGTAGCAGCCCCCTCTTTTTGCCTGGTTGTGACAGCCAGAAATGTCTCCAGACATTGCCAAGTATCCCCTGAGGGGAACGGGTTGGGAACCAGTTTTTCACTGTTTCAGACACCTGAGCCCCTCAACAGCAGCTCCTCATTAACGGCAGTGTAGGGAGAGGGTGGTGGGGGTGTGGGAGCTGTTCTGAATTCCTCCTGCGTGTGGGGGGGTGGGGAGAGGGGCGGGTGCTTGGGCTGCAGACGTGGTCCCTGGCATGTACCGGGAGCCCCATAAATCTTGTTGTTATCATCCATTTCTCCCCATGGCCATTTAAAAATACCTTAAATAGTTAAATACGTGACCGGGATCAGAAAGCATTCAAAGAGGAGCTTCGTGCTGGCTGATTTTCCTGGGTGTTCCTCCAGGCCTTTGCATACCCAGAGCCCACGCAGCTCCTATTTCTTTCCCTCAGGTTCTATTTCTGGCCTTTTTGCATTTGGATTTTGCCCCACGCTAGTACATAAAGACTGCTTCCTTCCCTATTTCGTGTCAGCCCCCTATGGATGACATTGGAGTTACTGCCCACCTTTGACTTTCCTCTTAAGGTCTGTTGCAGTTTCTGTGCTAACCCAGGCTTCTGTACACGCTTAAGCCTCGGGGGCCTCCATATCCGGGTGATGTTAGGGCGTCCTTTTGACCGGAGTAATTTGAGTGGCATTCTGGGCCTAACATCTTTGCTTCCTCCAAAGAAAAAAGGCAATGAGGTGACTAGAGGGCCTGTCCCTTCTTCCCTGGTGTCTTCCTAGAGAATTTTCTTTGTCTTCATTAAGGCGACACATAGAGAGGCCAGACCCCGCCCAGGGTGGGTGGGGAACGTTGCCTGGTTACCACCGGGGGCAGCACCTCTTCCTTCATCTGCCCACCCCCTTCCCTGTGGCCTCTATCATCCCCCCTTTCTTCTCCAGCCCACTTTGCTCCTTCAGCGGGCGGCCGGCAGTCTTTTTGTTTCGGAACTGGCCTTCTGATGCTGCAATTCCCCATTGCAGTTTGAAAGCCACCACCAGCACCTGAGCTTTCCAGAACCTGAGCCGAGTCCCTGCCGCCCGGATATATGATGCACACGGGCTCGGGGCGCTGGGACCAGCTCCTCCTGCGACCTGGCGCCTCTGCCAGCGGTGCTGTAAAGGCCGAGGGCAACTGGTTCCTCCACATTTTCTTTGTGGCAATCTGGCGGGTCTTTAAAAGCCTCATCTGTGTACACACGTTGGATGCCAGCCTTCTGGGCCTGGACCTGCTGAGGGGGGTGGGTGGGGCACAGCGGTTTTTCCTTAGGGAGTTGGGCCCTGCCTTCCCTCTGCTCTGTAAAGCCTGAAAGAGCTTGGCATTCTGGAACCAGGAAATTCCTGTTGAGATGTTGTCGTTTTTTCCAGAGGCTTCATCCCAGCTGGGGTGGTGGGGTGGGGCCGGCAGGGGAAGGAGAAAGGGCTATTTGGTTGCCATTGCCTCTAGATGTTGAAGGCTAAACCAGGAATTCATTTGTAAATTAGCCTCTTCTCCTTTCCTTGGTGGAAGCCTTCTTGGTCTTGCCGGGAGAGTTTGGAAGTTCATCTTTTACATATGAATGTGCCTATTAATCACCACTTCTGCATTATTGGGAGAGAGAGAGAGGAGAGAGAGAGGGAGGTGGAAAGGGAGGAGAGTCTGGGAGAGGGAGACTGAGTCTGTACAGTTGGGAAGATGGTTTTCTCATTTCTGGGAGAGGCGCATCAGCACTAAATTGGAAACAATTATTTACAAAGAAAAAAACACTTTCAAAATGCACCCCCCCCTTTCACCATCCCCCAACCCCATCCCAGCCTCCTTTCTGATATTCTCAGTTGGGCAAGTAGAACCATGCAATTTGTTGTGTTTATTCACATCAGCGAAATAAATGGCAGTTTGGTGCTGGCACTGAAGATTTTCAGCTCAGCCGAGCCACTGTCTGCTGGGTGACAAATGAGAGCCTGCAAGCCTCTCAAGAGCAGGATATGGAGGCCTGTCATGGGCCTCAGGCTGCCTGCTTGCAGGGAGGCGAGGCCGTCCTGGCCCCGCCGGCCGGCCTGGGAAGCGGTGACTCTCAGCCTGCCGGCTCTGCCGCTTCCTCCTCCCCCTGGGAGAGGCCGCTGAGCATCCGGAAGCAGGAATGTGTGCCGTGTGTGAGCCTCTGTTCTCTTTTAAAGAGAGGCTAGGCCCTCAGAACGGCAGAGCTTTCTCGATGGCAGGTAAGCACCCCGTTGACAGGGTTACCTGCCCCTCGCTTGCTGGGATCTCCAAGCTCCCCGGATTCTGGTCTACTGATGTGTCCCCCAAGTTGAGAACGACCCCTTTTCTCATCTCCATTCCAGCCCTTCTTTTCCTGATCTGGAAGTTCACAGTCACACGCGGGAGACCTGTAAAGGAGCCCGGTTTAGGCCAGGGCGGCCTTTCCCAGGGAGGCCCAGGTCGCGGCCGTGTCTTCCAGCTTTTGGGGGTCCCCGGTCTGCAGACCATTCACCTGAGAGTTTCGGGCACTCACGTGTTCCTCATGGCTGGGACCTGGTTCGTGGCAAGAGAAATGTTGTCCCCTCCCCGCTCCCATGCTTTGCTCTAGATTCCTCTCCTTTTCTGTTTGGGGCCTGGAGGAAATTCCTGGCTTTTGTTTCATTATGATGTAATTACTGGCTGGAGAGGGCCAGAAGGATTCTTGGGGAGGGAGATCTGTTAGGGTACCTGCTCTGTGTCTTGGGGAAAGGCTCTGAAGTGATGAGCCGCGCTGGGCTCTGCTGCTCCCAGGGAAGAGCGGCATGTGGTCACGCTGGAAGGAGGCCATGATGAAGGCTGGCAGTTATGGCGCTGTTTTCGTGGTTGAGCCTCCACAGGCCTTTGGTCTGCCCCTGCCCCTGCCTTCGCTGTGGCAGGGGGAAACCTGGACTCCGATGGACGTGGAGACATCATGTCCTGGGCTCCTTCCTGTCTCCACTTTATATAGGCTGGTATTTCCGTAACAGAATTCGTGGCCTTGATTTAACATGCTTCCTCGGAGAAATCCGCTCTGTTTTTGGAGAGGGATGGAGGGAGGAGGAAGATGAGGAAGAAGGGGGATGTGTGTTGCTTTCTTTAAAAAAACTAGCTACTGCTTATCCAGTGCTTCCACTCTGTCGTCATACCAAGAGCATCTCATGAATTAACCGTGGATAATTAATCTGTGGATAACTCCGTGGGGTACCACCGTCTCCATCTGCCTGAAGGAAGCGTGGGGGCACAGAGAGGTTAAGGAACTTGCTTAGAGCTGCACTGCACTCTAGCGCCGTGGTAGCAGGACTGGGTCCTGACTGCCCTGTATCCTGTGCCGCCCGGCCTGACTTCAGTGTAGGGTGACCAGCTTGTCCGGGTTTGCCTGAGACTGCCCATCTCCAGCCAGCTGATGGTGGGTCACCCCACCTCTGTGGCCTTCAATGCTGGTCCGGGCCTCTTGACCGAATCTGTTTCATTCAGCCCTTCCTTGGCCGCCCGCCATTGACAGCATCAGGGGAATTTAACACCCATAAAAACACACCTCTGGGCTGGTCCTCTCCAGGAAGCGCCCGGCCTTCAGCTGGGGCCGCTTCCCTCTCTGGAGGAGACAATTCCCTGTAATTGGTGTGTCATTTCCTGGACTCTGGAGAAGGGCGGGGGCTGTGACTCAGGTGCCGGATGTGGGTGGGGGTGGGGCTGCCTGGATGGACAGATGGATGGACACTCTAGAGGAGTGCTGGGGGAAGGGAGGCGGCTGTGGAGCGCCCCTCCCCACCAGCTGACCAGGCTGTGGTGCCACCTGTGAGGGTGGGGAGGCGGCATGTGCTTCGATACTGCAAGTGACACGGTCACAGTTTTCCATCTTCCTCCTGGTTCCTGGAGCTCCCCAGCCCCCACATCCCACGTGATCTGGAGCAAAAGGAGTATATGATGTTGAACACAAAGACCCTGAATTAGGAAGTCTTCGGGCAGCTGAGCTGAGGCAAGCCTCTCCCTGGGACGAGGCCCAACCCGTGGGCCTCGGAGTTCTGCTGCCTGGCTTCGAATCCCAGCTCGGCCACTTGAATGCTCTTGGGCTGGTGACTTAGAGGGAAGGACATGGAAGGCGTTCTGAACAGGGTTTGGTGTGCATTGTGTGCAGTACGAGAACATCTTGGCTGTTAATACCTACGGCTGCGTTATCTGGAAGGAGGACGTCCCTTGTGTCAAGGGACGTCTTGGAAGGGCTGAGCGGGATTATTTCTGGCCTTTCACACGACACAGGTTCGGGGAGGATGGCATCACATGCCTGGTTCCTAATACCCAGGAGACTTGCCATATTATTAAGATTTCAGTGAAATGTCACAGGCGGGGAAAGTCCGCTGCTTCCTGCTCCATGCCAAGCTGTTTTCCTGAGTCGTGGCTCTGGCCTTTTCTGCTCTGCTCTGCTCTCTTGCCCGTGTTAACTCCTTCAGAACCAGACTGACTGGGGGAGTGGGCGTGGGCCAGCCCCATAGCATCCCAGGTCCTGTTAGTTTTCCAGGAAGGTCTCTCCGATCAAGGGGGAACCATTTCCCTGGTGATTCGGTGCGCATGGCTGTGTGTCATCATCATTCCAAATTTATACATGAAATGCATTTAGAAATGTATCCCTGTCAGAATTAAATCATCAAAAAGGGGGAAATAAAAACCTCTGACTCAGCCTTCTGGAAGAGGTCCTCAAGGCAGCTTTGTTACCACGACTACAGCAAGGCTCCCACCCACCGTTCTGTCGCCAGCAGAGGCCTAGCCTCCACTGGAGTGGGTAGGCTGTTAAGTCAGAGTGCTGCCGGCTGCTGTCTCGTTTCTCAGAAGGACACTGAATCCAACTGGCATTTCTCAGTTTTTCTCCCTAAGAGGCTTCAGTGAGAGCCTCTGCTGTCGACAGATGTGTCTGTTGTTTGGAGTCTATTAAATTTCTTGTCTCCCTTTGGATACAGCCACTGAACTCTCCTTAACTGGAGTGAGTTGCTGTGTGTGTAACCGGGAACAGAATTGGGGATTTTCTTCTGTTTTGCTCAGACTAGAAGGTTGGGGATCCTCTTGGGTGTGGGCAGCTTTGGGTCAGACCCCCTCCTCTCACTGAGTTAGACCCTTCTGCCCTTTTGTTTCCTGGTGGCCTTGGGGAAAACTGTTTTCCTCCACTCTCAATGGTTTATGAGTATATTCATGACGTGAATCCTGTCCCACCCCCCTGCGCCATCCTGCTCTTTCATGTGGAATTAAAGAATTTCAAAGTTAGAAGACTTTAGGATCCTCTGGTCCTGTAGCTTTTTGATCTTTAGAATTGATTTACCTTTAAAAAGGTGAAATAGGCTCAGGCCTGCTTTCTCAGGAAATTGCACCCTCTTACAGAATTGTGGCAGGTGGCTCATGGGGCCTTGAGGCACTTTGATGGACTCCAGGCAAGAACTGGTCTGGTCCCTTTCCTTACCTTTCCTCCCATTTTACAGATGTGTACCCGAGGCCCTGAGAAGTAGGGAAAGTTGCTTAGCTGTTTTCATTCTTTCTCCTTGCCTCCTACTTGGCTTCTGTTTCCTGGGGTCCTGAACCAACCCTCTAGATGGCGATGAGGAAGGAAAGGTGTCTCCCAAACACACATGTAAGAACATCTCAAACTAGCGTGCACCTGAATCCTCCAGAAGCCTGCTTAAATCCCAAATCGCGGGGCCCTGCTCCAGTTGCTGATTCTGTAGATCTGACATGGAGCCTGAGAACATGCATTTCCGGCAAATTCATAGGTGATGCTGCTGCTAGTGTGGGGACAACACTTGGGTGGGGGACCATCATCCTAGCCACAGGTGGATGATTTAGATGGCCCAGGGAGGAGCTGGAACCATTTCTGGCCCCAGAGCTTGACCAGGTGTGGGCTGGGCTGTGGGTTTCATCCACTGTGCCCCATATTCCAGCTCTGAGGTGCTCCAGGAGGCTAGTACCACTCCTGGGAGGGTTCAGGAAGTATGTGGGGTGCTTTGGGTTGTCACAGTGTTTGGGGCCATCAGTGGCAGTGGCGGGGAGGGTGATGGGGTTGTCCTTGCAATGAGGGGCCACCCTTTCTAAAATCCACTAGTATTCCATCGAGAAACATTGACACACTGCACTTGATTCTTTTTTTTTTTTTTTAAATTTTCTTTATTGTGTTGGTTTTGCCATACATTGACATGAAACCGCCATGGGCATACATATGCTCCCCCTCCAGAACCCCCCTCCCTCCTCCCTACACTTGATTCTTGACCAACATGTGTTGGATCTGCTCTGATCCACTTACACGTGGGTGTTTTTTTCAATATAGAATACTTGTCTTTTCATTTTGGGCTTCCCAGGTGGCTCAATGATAAAGAATCAGCCTGCCAATGCAGGTGACGCAGGTTCAATCCCTGGGTCAGAAAGACCCCCGGAGTAGGAAATGGCAACCCACTCCAATTTTCTTGCCTGGGAAATCCCATGGACAGAGGAGCCTGGCAGGCTGCAGCCCATGGGGGTCACAAAGAGTCGGACAGAGCTGTGGGAGCACGCACACATTTTCATTTTACCAATTTTTAAGTGCGGGGAAAAGTTTGTGTTCAAAAAAGTTTGTGTTCGATTACAGATCACAAAAAACCAGGACTTGAGTCCTGATTCTATCCAGATTGCTTCAGCTTCCTGCTTTTTGGTGAGTCCTTTATCAGTTCCTTTGTTTTTGAGGCAGAGATAGCAGGATGTGGATTTTCAACTGTGTAGTGGTTGAGGGCCCAACCCCTCTGTTGTTCAGGGGTCAGTGGTTTTTTGTTTTTTCCCCAAACATTTCCCTAGCTTTCCACTGGCCTGACTTTTACTTATACGCTCTCCTCTTTCAACTTGGTACACTAATAAAACAACCAAACAGACTCCAAACCTTGGCCCAGTAGCTTTCAGTTTTTACCTGGCCAGGGTACCATTTCTTCTGGGACACATCTCCTTTGAGCCCCCAAAACGATTTTGTTAAACACCTGTCCTCTGATACATAAATGGAGTTATTTGGATTTATTAGATTCACACGGAACAAATTTCAGGCTCCCTCCTGGGGTCTGTAGGCCCACACGGATCAACCCTAAGTTTGTACATCTGGTCACATTTTTTATCAAACCAGGCCTCTATCATTTGCTCATTACTGGCTTTGGTTTGCACCTACTGCTTTTTTTAAAATGTGACACTGAACCTTCTAAATACTTGCTTTTTATTTTTCCTTATTTTGATAAAGTAGTTCAGGAACATGGTAAAGTACAGTAAGGTACACAGTGGAAAGAAGTCCTTCTTTCACTCCTTGCAGATTCTCTCCCCTGAGGCAACCTCCGGTCTCCATTAAGAGCTTATACTTTTGTGTTCAACTAGGAGTATTTTAGGCTTATGTAAATATGAATATATATGAAAACATCTTTTTCAAAAAGAAACAAAAAACCCCAAACAAAACAGAGGGAAGAAAACCCCGAAAAAAAACCAAGCTAACCCAAACCAACCCATCTTTGGTCTATTATTAGTGCTAGACATGCATTGCTTTTTTGTATATGGTGTTAGAGAATGTTCTAATTTTATTCTTCTACATGTAGCTGTGCAGTTTTCCCAGTACTGCTTACTGAAGAGACTGTCTTTGCTCCATTGTATATTCTTGCCTCCTTTGTCATAGATCGACCATAAGTGTGTGGGTTTATTTCTGGGCTCTCTGTCTTGTTCCATTGATCTATGTTTCTTGTTCTTATGCCAGTATCAAAGTGTTGTGATGAGTGTAGTTTTGTATTAAATAATATAGTCTGAAGTCAGAGAGTGTGATTCCTCCAGCTCCGTTCTTCTTTCTCAAGATTGTTTTGGCTATTCAGGGTCTTTGTATTCCTATACAGATTTTAAAATCATTGTTTTTTTAGTTCTGTGGAGAACATCATTGGTATTTTCATGCTCTTTTAACCCGAGCCAGAAGCTTGGAGATTATCATACATCAGTTTGTCTCGAGGTGCTTTGTTCTTCTTCATGGCCGTATCCCAACTGTATGTTGTCAGACCAAGTCCCGGTTTGTGGACACAGAAGTCCTTCCTAGTCTTAGATCTAGTACCCAGGGCTGCAGTTGGATTGTCTAGCGTATGCTTTGCTGCCCTGTGCCCAGGCCTGGAGAATGTGTTTCTAGGAGGAGATTGTTAGGTCAAAGACCCGATGGAGAACGTGCGTGTTTTCAGGTATGGTGGTGACGTGGGGTGAGGATCCCTGTGGGAGTGAGAGGAGGTTCCCTCCAGGGAAACTTGCCAATCCTAGGCTATGTCCTTTTAGTGCGTTTTCCCGCTAACTAGCTGCTGTGTGCCTCTGAGCCATGCCTCTGGGCTCTCCAGGCCGCTGTGTTGATGTCTGTGGGGTGGCCCCTTGACTCTGGGGTCCCTTCTCCCTCACGGTGCCTGTGGCTAGCATTTAATTTCCTCTCGGGGCTGGTCTCAGAGCAGCCCTCAGAACATTTGTTCAGGATTTTCCTGCAGCCTGCCTGGTGAGCGGAGAGAACTCCCTGGCGTGGATTGGAGTTTGCAAAAGTGGTCCGTTGTCTGAAGCGAGCTGGAGGGTGCTCGAGCTCTTGGGCCCTGCTGATCTGCCCCAGCGGCCCTGGCCACCATCCCAGACACAGGCGGGTGACACAGCAGGGCCTGCGTGCCGGGACTTGCCGGAGAGTCAACCGTGGAGCTGGGGAACGTCATCAGGCCATCTTCGCAGATAGTCATCTTTCTGAACTCTGTATCCCATTCTGCCACCTGTGCTCTTGGCACAGCTCTGTGCTCTTCCGGCCCCAGGAGCTTTCATTCTTCAAGCGTAGAAGGGCCTCCAGGCCGTTCCCTTATGGCCTCCCTCAGCTAGTGGGAGAGCCATCGGGCATGGAACAGATTCAGATCTTTGCAGGTGAAGGTGGGATGGTTGTGTAAATGCTTGTGTTTAAATGAGGTACGGGGAGAATAACAATAGGAACCGATTGGCGAGGGTGGTGTTTGTGTTTTTCGGATGAGATGCGGGTGAGACTGCAGTTTTCTGTTGGTCTCTGTCTCTTTGGAGGAGAGTCACGAACACGTTGTCTACTGGTGATTGGGTCATGGGAACTCTGGTGGGTGGGGTTTTTTTTTTTTTACATAGTTATACTTTGTTAACCTGATAAACAGGAATAAATGTCTTCTACCATGAGTTATGTTTGCCTTCATTTTCTTAAAAGTATGTGGCCTTCTTTTCTTAGTCTGTCTCTTATGGTTTCCTGCTTTTGCCATCAGCCTTGGGTCTGTGACAGCTCAGGGCTGCTGGTTCATGGCCTGCTCAACAGGGACACAGTAGGGAAGGCTGGTGGTGGTGCTTGTTCAGTCACTAAGTCGTGTCCGACTGTTTGTGATCCCATGGACTGCAGCACGCCAGGCTTCCCAGTCCTTCACTGTCTCCCAAATTCATGTCCAATGAATCAGTGATGCTATCTAACCATCTCATCCTCGGCCGCCCCCTTTTCCTTTCGCCTTCAATCTTTCCCAGCATCAGGGTCTTTTCCACTGAGTCAGCTCTTTGCATCAGGTGGCCAAAGTATTGGAACTTCAGCGTCAGTCCTTCCAATGAATATTCAGGGTTGATTTCCTTTAGAATTGACTGGTTTGATCTTGCAGTCCAAGAGACTCTCAAAAGAGTCTTCTCCAACACCACAAGTTTGAAAGCGTCAATTCTTTGGCGTTCAGCCTTCTTTATGGTCCAACTCTCACAGCCGTACATGACTACTGGAAAACCATAACTTTGACTGAACGGACTTTTGTCAACAAAGGGAAGGGTAGGGATTTTGGCAAAATAGAGGGCATATTCCCATCTAAAAAGTGGCTGGCAAGTGTTCAGCTCTATCTGGTTGTAAAAAGCCCTGCAGGCTCTGTTTTGTTTTTTTTTTTTAATAGAAAGAAGCCCCAAGTCTAGGGTATTATATGAAATTTCCCAATTTTTGTATTTTGGCCACAAATTACAAATTTCACAGAAATGTTATGTATGCAAAAGAAAGACTGTCTTACCTCTTTGAGACATGCAATGAAGATAGTGGGGTAAGTATATTCTAGGAGGATCAGTAAGATGGCATTAAGTTTGGGGACAAAATGAGTGTGTCTTCCACACCCCACTTCCCACGGGGCGTAGTCCTGACTGCGTTAAAATATGTGATCCTGTGCATCTCTTTCAGATCCTGGCTCCACAGAGAGAACAGCCCAGAAAAGAAAGTTCCCCAGCCCTCCTCATTCCTCCAATGGCCACTCGCCCCAGGACACATCCACAAGTCCCATTAAAAAGAAAAAGAAACCTGGCTTACTGAACAATAACAATAAGGAGCAGGTAAGAGGCCCCCAGGAGTGGTGTCCACACTCATGGTGGGGGAGTGGGGAGGGGGGGCGGGCAAAGGCTGTTGTTTTTCTAACTGCCCCTGTGCTTGGCATTTAGGAAGCTGCCTCGCTCCAGCTGTTATTTGCATAGGACAGAAAGGGGAACTCAGAATGAGCCTGGGGAGAAATTCCCGGTGGCTTTTCAGATCTCTTTGTGGGGACAGGGCAGTGACCCATATAAGATAGAGATGCCATGCTCTAGGATTTGGGGATTTTCCTTGGATTTCTTTTTTTCACATGTTGGCACTGTGTGCCCTTGTGGCCTGAGGGTGTTGCCCCCCTAGGCTGGACTGGTAGGACAGTTTGGAGTTCTGCCTGGAGAGGGTGGTATGGCTGAGGCCTGTGCTCCCTTCTGGTGTCAATTTTCTCATCTGTAAAACAATGGGTTTAGGACTGTGATGAGAGACAGTTGCCCTCCCGACCTACTGCCCACCGGACTTGGGTAATTGGTCCCCATCTCTCTTCAGAGTGCCCAGTCCCTTGCAGGCCCCACCCTCGATGCAAACATCGAGTCACCATCTTGTATCTTGTCTCAGGGACCTTCTAGCTCTGAAATTCTGTGCTGCAAACTAGCTACTCTTCTGACTTAAAAAGATGAGAGGTGCTTTCGCGGTCCATGAGGTCGAGTCTCCCAGCGTGGAGCAAGCAGGATGCCCTGTTTCCTGATACCATTTCAGAGGGGATTCCTCGGGATGTTTTCACGCATTTGTGCAGATTATGGATGTGAAGTGGGCCCTGGGGATTTGAGGTTGAATAAGATGAGATTGTTGCTTTCACGGGAAGAAACCGAGCAATGGTTAAACACCCAGGACTCTGAGAGGAGGACACTTCTGTGCACGAATCTATTTTCTCTCTCCAAATTACACAGTGAAATGCCAGCGCCGCTGCTGCCCTGTGGCTGAGGGCAGGTTAACCTCTTTGTGCTTCATTTTCTCATTTTCTGAAATGAGAATAATGATCTTCCTGCTACCAAACTCGCAGGGCTGTTGTGAAGAGGAATTGAGCTAAATGACATAAATAATAAAAGTTAAGTGAGAATCTGCACTAAGTGAAATAATCACACAGATTATCTGTGAAATAATGCAACGGCTTTGGAAATGTTCCAGGCCGGTGCTGCGCAGTGTGATGGCCACAAGCCGCGTGTGGCCACAGCCCTTGTAAAAGTGGCAGCCGTGCCTGAGCGACTGAGTTTTTAATTGAATTGAAATTTACGTGGCCACCTCTGGTTTATAGCTGCCATGTTGATCACCCCAGGTTTAATGAGTTGGAACTCCCATTACAGGAGAAACTGAGAGCTTCAAAGTAAATTTCTGGGAGGAAGTGCAATTTGAAAGATCGTGTAATAACAGTGTTGGAAAAGTGAGTGACAGTCTAAAGTCACGTCCAGCTCTTTGCAATCCCACGGTCTATACAGTCCATGGAATGCTCCAGGCCAGAATACTGGAGTGGATATAGCCTTTCCCTTCTACAGGGGATCTTCCCAACCCAGGGATCGAACCCAGGTTTCCCGCATTGCGGGCGGATTCTTCACCAGCTGAGCCACCAGGGAAGCCCAAGAATACTGGAGTGGGTAGTCTGTCCCTTCTCCAGGGGATCTTCCCAACCCAGGAATTGAACCGGGGTCTCCTGCATTGCAGACGGACTCTTACCAGCTGAGCTATGGTGGCTCAGTAATAGAGTAGGTGAGACTAATACTAAAAGCAGAACTTACAGTGTGCCTCTCCTTTCATAAGCCTTTTTTTGTGTGAATGTTTGTAATGATGCTGTGAGGAAGGGTATCGTCCTCTCTGTTTTACTGGCAGAGAGGTTAAGTCACTTCCCCAAGGCCTTATAACAAGTAAGAAGCTTAGGTCTGCCTGTCTGACTTGAAGCTGCTGCCCCCACCCCCATCACCATTAGCCATCCTGTAGCTGTTGGGCTTGAAGACCAAGAAACTCAAAGGCTATAAATAATCCTCAAATCTTAATGTAAGGCAAGCCTCCTTTTACCAGTTATCAATAAGGTCATGAAGCAGATACGGTCCTCTCTGCCGGTGTTGTGTGTGTGTGTGTGTGTGTGTGTGTGTGTGTGTGTGCGCGCGCCTCTCTGCTGGTTGTGTGTGTGTGTGTGTACGCGCGTGCGCGCGCCTCTCTGCTGGGTGTGTGTGTGTGTGCGTGCGCGCCTCTCTGCTGGGTGTGTGTGTGTGTGTGTGTGTGTGTGTGTGTGCGCGCGCACACGCGCTCAGTGACCCGCTCCTGTCCTTTAAGAATTGGCTCACATTAAAAACAAAATCAAGACAATATTAAAACAAAAAAATTGGCTCACATCTCTCTTCCTAAAATCTGACCAACTTAGGGAATTCACAGATTTTCTTCTCCCGCTTCCTCATCCACGTCCTCTTAGCACTTAAACCTCGTGACCACAGTGGTGTATTTGTAAATCTCTGGCCAGAGAGTGGCCAGTGGCTGCTGTCACCCCAGAGTTTGATGCAGGGGGAGCTCATGAACACAGAACACACTGTGCATGTGGAGCAGAGCAGCAGGGACGACAGGACACAGGGCGTGACTGTGCGGCTGCAGAATCCGTCATCTTCCATAGTGATGAGAGAGTTTACAGAGCCGTGTCTCTGGAGAAGGGGTCCAGACCTGTGGTCCAGACTCCTCCTGGCCCCACTGCATCTGGGAAACCCACTGGGTGACCTTGTCAGTTACTTTCCCATCCTTGTAAAACTGGGGTTTGAACTGGGAAGAAACATTCTAAGGTTGATTGTAGGTTTTTGTTTTTTACATCTAGAACTCCCTGGGGCTCAACAGCCCAGAGTTGGCAACAGAGAAATAGCCTGAACTGTAAAGAAAAGAAATTCCTGACCCTTGACCTCGTAATTCATTCTAGTTTATAGTGTTTGCATAAACTATGCAAACCTTCCCTCGAGGCAGCTTCCCTTGAGCATAGTCTGTTTTCCTAAGGGTAACTTAAATCCTTAAAAAAAAAAATTCTTCTGGATTCTTTTTTTCCCACTCTTTCTCTCCTTTTTCTTCTTTTAGGTTACAGAATTGAAAAAAAGTTATGGAATTCAATGCAAAATGTATGTCTGCATATGCTAGGCTTTACCAGTGTAATTTCTGTTAGTCATCAACATTTGACGATCACGAGATGTCAAGTATCAACTTCTATTTTATAGTTCCTATAAAAACTCAGAAAAATCCAGCAGTAGCTGGAGCTGAGTGGAGCGGGGTTCTGTCTGCAGGATCTTCGTGCTCTGCCTGTCTGCACTCCCCCACCCCTCCCTATACTGTGGCCCCCGCCAGCTTTGCTCATTCCTTCTGCCTTTGTTTGGCTCTCTCTAGGCACTCATACCCTTTTGATTTTTGGTATATATCAAAATTCTTCACCCCTTTCTTGTTTTTCTTCACTCTGAAATTTCTGTGTGTCCCAGTGTTCTGAAGAGAAAACCATTCTAGCATAATAACGCACCCCACGCTGCCCTCATATTTTCCCGTGTTTGGTAGAGATAGTTTATTATGAAGTAGAAGTAGAGTTATGAGTTTTAAGTTTCCACCCATTTTTCATGTATCGGGGACTCATTGCTTTTAGGGGAGTTCTAAAGAGTTTTAAGACAAACTTTAGGACACACTTTACTTTTAGAAGAAGTGTTCTAAGATTTGTATTTAGTTTTTTTCAACCTTTCTGTTCACTGATTTTACTTTTTTTTTTTAATGCCTTTTTTATAAAAAGACTTATTGATTTTATTTTTTGGCGGTGCTGAGTCTTCATTCCTGCAGCGGGCCTTCTCTAGTTGTGGTGAACAGGGGCTCCTCCTTGTTGTGGTGTGAGCACTTCTCATTTTTTCGGCTTCTCGTTGCGGGGCACAGGCTCTAGGCTTGAGGGCCTCGGTAGTTAAGGCCTGCTGGCTTATTTGCTCTGAGGCATGTGGGATCTTCCTGGGCCGAGGATCAGATGCGTGTCCCCTGCATTGAGAGGTGGGGATTCTTAACCACTGGACCACCAGATTTCACCACCTGAAATGGACCACCACCATCTTGTTTCACCTCTTAACAAAGGTTGGAAAGTACGTAGGTGCTTTTTTCTTGGAACTGGGGGTGGGGGACATCCCAGAGCCTGAAAGGATGCTTCTGGTGTTGTGTGGAGGGTCAGGTTGCTGAATGACCTCTGGTAGATGGGACGAGAAATACCTTGTCTCAAGTGACATTGGACCTTTATTGAGAATTACCAGTCTGTCTGTAGTTCTTGGGACATTTTTGAGTTTGAATCCTTTGGGGAGGTTCTCTCTTCCTTCGTCCTTGCTTTACTTCTTTTCTTTTTTATTCAAGTATTGAGCAATAATCTGCTAACAGATTTGTGCATAATGGCCTCAGGTGTACCTTTGGTCAGATGTGGCAGAGAAATGACAGGTCTCCTGTAGCCTCTCTGAGTACAGGGCTATACATATTCATAAGGAGGCAAGCTGGGAATTATTTTGTTGGGCCCATGTGTTGTCTTGGGTTTCCCTGGTGGCTCAGAGTGTAAAGAATTCACCTGCAGTGTGGGAGACCTGGGTTCGATCCCTGGGTTGGGAACATGCTCTGGAAGAGGGCATGGCAACCCACACCAGTCTTCTTGCCTGGAGAATCCCCGTGAAAAGAGGAGCCTACGGTCCATGGGGTCGCAAAGAGTGGGACACGACTAAGCACAGCACACAGTGCATGCATTGTCTTAAAAACAGAAGTTCCTTGCTGGGTGGGAGCAGTATATTAACAGCCAAGATAGACCAGGGGACAGTCAGTGGGACTGCCGATCACTGGAGCCTGAGGGCCTTGAAGACGCTCTGCCCTCCTGCTGTTTTTCTCCAGCACCATCCTCACACTCCAGGGCTGAGCAGTTTTTCTGTATTTTGCAGCCTTTGTGTACTTTTATCAAATGCAGGTAAACACAGGCTGGAATGAGGACTGTTTTCCTTCCTCTATGTTTCCTTTGTGGTCCCAGAAGGAATTTGAGTCTGTGGTCCTCCCCCCGGCTCCCCAGACATGTTCTCTGGTTTTCACAGACCAGGTGTGGCCCAGCGCCTGTTTCTGTAAATGAAGTTTACAGGCACAAAGCCACTCCACTTAGTGACACCTCGTTTGTAGTCACTTCTGCTCTCCTGTGACAGGAGTGTTGCGGTAGAGACCATACGACCTGTAAAGCCTCAGCTGTTCACCTCCTATCTTTATAGAACCCTTTGTAGAGAAGGTCTGCTGGCTCCTAGTATAGGCTGCGGTGTTCTGTGGGGTGTCCCAGAAGCCGAGGAACTAGCCTGTCTGTTTCTCGTTAAGCCGACCTGTGGAAGGAACAGGGACATAAGAACGTGTGTGCTCAGAGCCTGCAATTAGTCCCATAGCAACGCAGGTTGCAGCCTGCTTGCCTGACTCTGGGAACACGCCTTGTGCACCTGGGGGAGAAAAAAAAATCATAACTCATTTTACCTGAAATAATTTACCTTCCCTTTTTTAAAATGTTGCATATTTATCAGATTATTTTTATGGAGCAGAAAATACTTACAAGCAGCAGATAAGGCCGGTATCTGATTGGCATGGTGATTCCCAGCCAGCCAGTTCTCATCTGGGCCGCCCTCCTCTTGGTCCCCCCAGGAATGCCCACCCCTGGCCAGGTTGGGGTAGGGGCGGGGGCATGGAGGAGGGGAACTTAACTTATGAAGGGGCAATACCCTGGCTTCTGTTAGATGCAAAGGACTTGGGCTGCCCGCTCAAGAGATGATGAGCTGTCACATTCTGATTCTTCTAGTTTCATTGAGGTCTTCATGCCTCTTCCTGTTCTATTATTAACTTACTGAAAGGAAGTTGGGCCCTCAAATATGCCTTCCTGCTATCTTGCAGAAAGCCGCAATGCATCCTGGAGGACCCTACTCAGGTTAGAAATAGTTCTGCTTGGTTGATAGGTTCAGTTTATCTCTCTGTGGGGGTTCCTCTGTCTTCCCCTCCCCCAGCCCTTCCACTTTCACACCCTCCCCCGTAGAAATTCAAGCAACCATTTTCCTAAGCAGAGAGCAGGCCTCTGCATGGGTGACTCTCAACTGAGGGCAGCTTTGCCCCCCGACCTGGGCACCTTGGGGAGTGTTTGGAGACATTTTTGGTTGTCCCAGTTTGGTGCGTGGGGGGTGGGGGTGCCCTCGAATGATGCCACAAATCCTCCAGTGCACAGGACAAGGTTCCCACACCCAAGATCGTCTACCCAAGATGTCATCTGAGTTGAAAACCCCTTACTCTAGGTGCTGTTATCTTTTCATGCCCTAGTTGTCTTCCTAAATTTCAGATTTTTTTTTCCACTCTACTTTTTTGCATTAGCAGAAGTTTTTTTTTTTATTATTATTGTTTTTGCCATACATTGTTATGATATCACCATGGGTTTACATATGCTTCCCCTCCGGATCCCCCCTCCCTCCTCCCTCCCCCCCGGGAAATCTCGCTGCACCAGTCCCGAGCATCAATCCTGGGCTGGCGATTGATTAGACACATGACAATTAACATGCTTCAATGCCCTTCTCCCATATCATCCCACCCTTACCCTCATCCACAAAGTCCACGAGTCTATTCTATACATCTGCGTTCCTTTTGTTGTCTCCCTTGTTGGGTTCTCATTACTGTCTTTCTAAATTCCATATATATGTGTTAATATACTGTATTGTTGTAGAAGTTTTTTTTTTTAATTTTTACTGGTGTATTGTTGATTTATAATGTGTTTCTTTCAGGCATACAGCAAAGAGAAACAGTTATGCACATAATGTATATCCAGTCTTTTTTAGATTGTTTTCCCATATAGTTCATTGCAGAGTATTGAGTAGAATTTCCTACTCTATACAGTAGGTCCTTACTAGTAATCTATTGTATATGTTATTGTTTAGTCACTCAGTCACGTCCAACCCTTTTGCAACCCCATTTACTGCAGCCCACTGGGCTCCTCTGTCCATGGAATTTCCCAGGCAAGAATACTGGAGTGGGTTACCATTTCCTTCTCCAGGGGATCTTCCTGAACCAGGAAGGTCTAAACTTGAGTCTCCTGCATTGAAGGCGGATTCTTTATTGCTGAGCCTCTGGAGAAGCTCATCTATTTTATATATAGTAATGTGTATATGTCAGTCCTAATCTTCCAATTCATCCCCCGTGTCCCTTTACCCCCTGGTAATCATAAGTTTGTTTGGCAGAAGTTATTTTGAATCACAGAGAATGTTCTCTGAGAGGGTCACTGAATCATCAGAATCTCTTTTGCATCCAGCTTCATCTTCTGTGGGGCATAGGGATGAGAAAGTTCTAGGAGACCCGAGTGGGAGTCCTTGCTTCTGGACCCGGGGGTCAGATAAGTCTTTTAAACTTAGTTTTCTCATCTGTCTACCAGGGCTAGTGGTGTCTCCCCGAGTGCCTCTCTGGGTGACGGTGAGGACAGAGTGAAGTTGGTATGTGTGACAGTGTACTGAAAAACGTAACATGGAAAGAATAGCATAATGATGATATTATTCTCTGGAATCCAGATAGAGCACTCTATTTAAACGTTGAGCTGAAACAGAACTCAAAAATTACACAATTGCCCTTATTAGTCTTAGCTCTTTTCTTAGTCGAAATGAGTTGGGAGGCTTAGAAGGATTGATTCATCAAGATCTGCTAAGCAAGCATCTCTGAAACTCTAGCAAGGAAGGTGGAAGTACCAGGCATTTGGGAGACATTAAAACCTCATAATAAAAACCAGGAGCAAGATGGATGCCTGCAATTGTGGTCACTTTCTCCCGTTATCCTGGGGGTCCTAGCCGGTAAAATAAGGAGAAAACTAAAGCGATACAAGAATATTAGACATGGGCAGACAAAACTAATGTTACTTAGAGATGATAAAAGTTTTTAATCAGTAAACTATTAGAACTGTGTATATATAAGTAATATTGAAAATCTAATAGCACTTCTATGTACCAACAGTAACTATTTAGAAACTGTAATGGGAAAATGACCCATTCACAGCAGCAACAAAAGTTATGCAGTCCCTAACCAATATATGAGATCTTTATGGAAAAAACTGTAAAGTTTTACTCAAGGACAGGGAAAAGCTTGTTAACAAGGAGGTTTTTCTCTTTTTAGAGATAGGCACTGTGGTTGTGGCTGCCCTGTTGTCCATGGAATCAAGGGTAAAGTGGGTTGAGGAGCTTTCCCAAGGTCACACGTGGAGTTACCAGGTCATTTTGAACACTTACCCTTAGACTTTTTCATACTTCCTAAACAAGATTTCTTACTGGTCTCCAATAGGCATTTTCTGAATGAGTTTCTTCTGAGGGATTGTTTTCAGAGAGTGGCTTTGCTGGATTCTGTAATGCATCATTCAGTTCAGTTCAGTTGCTCAGTCATGTCTGACTCTTTTTGACCCCGTGGACTGCACCACACTAGGCTTCCCTGTTCCCACAACTTGCTCAAACTCATGTCCATTGAGTTGGTGATGCCATCCAACCATCTAGTCCTTTGTCGTCCCCTTCTCCTCCTGCCTTCGATCTTTCCCAGCATCAGGGTCTTTTCCAACTCATCATTAGGGAAGCATTTCTCTTGGTATTTTGGCATAGGGAGGGATCTGGCTCCCATGAATTGGCACTCCTTGCTCTTATCTTTCTGTGGTTGTTTGTCTTCAGTAAGAAATGTGGCTCCTCTGCAAATACCAGGGCCTCCTGTGTTTGAGAAGCATGGTTTTAGGAAAGCCTCTTGTTGGCTATAATTCTTTGTGCATTGATAGCCTTCAAAAAAATGAATGATCATTTTTGGTGCCTCATTTCCAAACGGATCCATTCTCCCATGACCCATTGTTGAAAGACTCCCAGGGCAAATTGCCATACTTGCCTAGCTTTTTATATTCAGACTTCCATATGTCGGACTTCTAAGCGTATTAGCAATATTTGTCACGGTGGCGCTGTGTTAAATGCATATGTTTTATGATTCCTTTTAATACCAACCGCAATCCCGTGGAGTTAGACATTATCAACCCCATTTTACAGATGAGAAAATTGAAGCTGGGGGGGTTAAGAGACTTGCCCTGGGTCCTGCAGCTGGTAGAGCTAAATTTGAACCCAGGCGTGCCTTGGTTTTAGCCATTGTGCTCTCCTGCTAGGCTGCCTGCTAACTCCCAGACACCAGCTTTTCAAGTCATGGCCTCTTAAAATAAAAGGTTGAAAAAGAAATCTTAATACCTAATGACTTGCAAATTCTATATTAACATAAAGTAGAGTAACCCCAGATAGCTTTTTAATCAATGTATGTAATGCTCTGATTTTCTTTTGTTGTTATTGTTGTATTTGTTCAAATTCCTTTTGAGAATGCACATTTGTTTTGAAACCAAACCTGTCTTTCTTGCCTACATTTCAGTCAGAACTAAGACATGGTCCGTTTTACTATATGAAGCAGCCACTCACCACAGACCCTGTTGATGTTGTACCGCAGGATGGACGAAATGATTTCTACTGCTGGGTTTGTCACCGGGAAGGCCAAGTCCTTTGCTGTGAGCTCTGTCCCCGGGTTTATCACGCTAAGTGTCTGAGACTGACTTCGGAACCAGAGGGGGACTGGTTTTGTCCTGAATGTGAGGTTAGTTCCTGATGAAATGCGTTGTCTGTCTTGTTTACTCTCCTTTCTGTTTCTTCCTTTGATATAGAATTTTTCAAATAATCCAAACACAAGGAAGAGAGTTTTTTGCTTTCCCTCCGCTCGGTCCTGAGCACCCCTTTTTTGGGGACCAACACTGGCAGTAGCCTTAGCACTCCAGCTCTTGGAAAGACAGTGGCACTGAATATCGATTTTGATTCTTCGAGGGTTTTTGGATCGCTCTGAGATCTTCAGCCTTCTCTGATTCTTCTGTAATGAGCATTCCAGAGGTTACGAACTTCTCCCAGTTCATGTGTTTTGAAAAGATCCCGAGCTGTTTTCTTCCTTCCTGGATGTTGTTTCCTGCTGCATCATTGAATCCTCGGCAGTAGCCAAGCTGGAAGACCAGTGTTGGTTGTATGTCCCATGTGGTGGCCATCGGATGCTCTTATTCATACCTCTGAAAATGAAGAGGTCCAGGAAGTCCAGGATTTGAGAAGGACTTAAAAGAAGGGAAGGAGCTATGGAGCCATGGGAAAAGGCAGTGGGTACGGAACCCAAGGCGGAAGCACGCTGGCACAGTGAAGGGAATGTGTAGATTTCATTTGTAGCAAGTCCTGAACACTCTTCATGAAAACAATTATGATTTCCACTCTTCTGATGTGTCTTCTGGTCTAGTGAACATCCATTTATGGTGCTTTTTCCAAATGCTGAAAATAAGAATGTTATCTAGAAAACAAAAATGAAGTGAAACAACAGCAGCAGCAATGAACAAAAAGAATGTCATCTACAAAGTTATTTAATACGGAATGTTACCTGAATTCAAAGGTACATTGGTATTAGATCTCAAATGAGGATGCTTTCTATGTAGGAAATGGAAAGTTCTCCCAGATGTTGATCATGGGGGAAAAAGACTAGCTTTAGGATGGTGTCTGTAGTACCACTTTTGTGTACAGTAAAGGGTAAATCTATGGGAAGAAATTAGATGTCAGAGCAGTATGATGATGACATTTTAATGGTGTTATGCCCTTAGAATTGCAAAAGATGATCCCTGATTCTCTCTGGGTTACTTTAGACAGAGACATTGTTCAGCAGTGGCCTCCTATTCAGAGTCCAGCCTCATTCTCCTGCATTTAATTGTGGAAACTGGAGCCTTCATCTGTTTCCTTTGTCTTGACCATTCCTTCCCAATTTTTAATAAGTTCTCAGCGAAGATAGTGGCTCAGATAGGATACTTTTGCTGTAGAGAACAGAGCTTGAGGAAAGGCAGCTGAAACCAAAGGGATTTATTAGTATTATCATGTGTAGAAAGAAGCCAGAGGCAGGGCCAGGACCAAGTTTGTTCAGAGCCAGACTCTTCATGTTTTGTTGTTGAGGTGTCGTGTCCCTGGCCGTAAGATGGTGGCTGGAGGTTTTATTAGGTGTGGCTAGACAGTAGTCCTCCTGGGAGAAGTGTGTCTCCTCACATCCCTTTTTATCAAGCAAAAGACGTGCCCTTGGCCTCCTTGTTCAGGATTGGCTGACCAATCCCCAGGCAGGAAAGGCTTGAAAATGTCTGGCCCTTTTTCAGTCTATATTGTAGGACCCAGGCATTGCTAGCCAGGAGGACGGAGCTGGGACTGGGAGAGGAGGTCAGCAGTTGAGTGAGCAACTCAGGTGTTCACCATGTTGACCTGGAAACGAACTGGAGTTCAAACAGATGCGTGGTCTGTGTCTAAGACTTTGAGTCCCGGATTTCTTCCAGGAGTGAATGGGTGGGGCGGTCAACTGGGAAGACTAGCTGTTTCCGGTTCTGGTAGCCAAACAGTTAGATCCATGCATCATCTCCTCTTCTGAGCACCTCATGTGTTGCCCTTTTTTCTCAACGACCAACCATGAAAGTCTCTTTTGGAGGATATGGAGATCTGAAGAATGGAAACAAAATCTGGATTAGTTGGAGAAACCTGGCTTTGCTCTCCGTGCACAGATGATTCAAGAGTGAAATCCTCTGAGTTGGCTATTTTTGTTCTTGCTGCTCCCTAAGGATTCCACAGCTCTGACATCTGGTACCAGTTTATATAGCAGAATCTGGTTTCAGACACGTCTTTGATAGGCATTTCTCTTTTCTCGCCCATGGAGGTAGACATGAAAGACTGCTCCTTGGGTAATTTGCTGGAATGTCCTGAGTGGGTTCATGTCAGTGGTGACAGGGAATGAAGTCATACTTATTATGAGTTCACTTCTACGCATTAGACTTTTTCTATAGGGAAAACTGTCCCGCTCCTTCCGTGATGTCATTGAATTAATGCCTTGTCAGTTTCTTGAAAGATAGCCCAGAACCTTAAGAGGCTCAAGGAAAGTGGTTTATTCATTGTGTGAAGAGAGTACTGTGAAACCACCAGTGGCCTTTCATGTCCTCTTTTTGAGACCCATAGTTATAATAATGAGGATTCTTCAGGTCCATGCCCACCTCCCCTCTTTTTAGATCCTATCACCTTCGTGAGCTAACAACACTTCTTAATCAGGTCATCAGTGGATTGGTGTGCTGCTTCATTTTTATCCACAGATCCAGCACCTGGGTCAGGTAGATTGGAGTCCTCATCAAGCGAAAGCACTGGTCTCATTTAGATGGGGATCATTTTCTGTGTGTGAACTTACTGGACAGTTAGGAGGAAGGGGAAGTGAATCCATGGGCTCGTAATACTCTTTTCTAACGGGGTCTTTGTGTGATTTCGACTTGTAGAAGATCACGGTGGCAGAGTGCATCGAGACCCAGAGTAAAGCCATGACCATGCTCACCATTGAACAGTTATCGTACCTGCTCAAGTTCGCCATTCAGAAAATGAAGCAGCCAGGGGTAGGAAGACACTTCCTCTTGTTACACGTGTTAATGAGAATGGTGATGTTTGTTCTGTTAACATTCTGCTTCCTTGTAGTTACCTTGGCTTTTCAGACACCTGTGCTTCTTCCTCTTTGGGTCTTGTGTGCCCAGATGCAAAGTCCTGTAGATTAAATTGGACAGGCGCCGTCAGTGAATTCTCAAAAGTGAGCACTTTGTGTCCCCTGGGAGTTTAATCAGGAAATGACGTATACTAGGAAGCTGGTGGGGGTTTATAATTCTTAGTGATTGCGAAGTGAAACCTCAGACCACACTAGATAAGGGGGAGTTGTAAAAATTCCATTTCAGTGAGAGAGCTGAGTGCAATCCAGTATATTTGTAATCAGGGTCTAATGAGGGAGCCTTCAGGTAAAACTCAGCCAGTGAGATTCCTGTTAAGGGTGGGGATTTGCTTAGTTTAAGTTTGAGTTGGGGTTTGATATACAGCCTTTGCCCTTAGGAAAATCTATGTGAAAGCAGGCCTGCCATGTTCAGCTGACAAGTGCTTTAAAGTGGTTTCTCTCAAAGAGTCCCAGTTACATCATAGCTGTCATTTTATAGTTTTTTTTTGCAGCAGTTTTCAGAAAGATGGCAGTAAAATACCTTGTTTTTAAAAATAGTACTTTATGACAAGATTATCAACATGTTAGGACATTTTTCCTACAGAAAGTTGGGGTCTTTGGTAGAGTTTTCAGTAGATTTACACAAAGGCACCAAATGGGTTAGTGGTGACCCTTTATGAAACTCTTAAGACTCTGCTTTCTAAGTCAAAGGAATATATGGAAATGCAGAATCTGAATGCTTTTAGTAGCCAGTGTGGTTTAATTTCTTTAAAAATGTAGAAACTTTAGTATTGAGATTATATTCTGAAATTCGATATCACGATGGAAAAAATTCAGAGCATGCCCCTTGGGTGTTGCTAAATTGGGAACCTGTCTGTCTCTTTCACAAAAACTCCATCAACTGAAGCAAAAGTATATAGCCTCATTTAAAAAAAACCCCAAACTTTGACAAGAAAAAATCGATTTATTCAGATTTGTCAACACTGTAGAATTATAAACCAAAAAGAAAAATCAAAGAAGGTGTTAATTTCTTACCTGAATTGTTTGTTACAAAATCAGGGCAAAAAGTTGCTGATTTTATGGAAGCATCTTTTAAACTGACAAAGCCAAACTTATTCTGGATGAGAAAGAGCTTGGATACCTGCAAATGGTAACCCTTGCTTGAGCACAGTTTGGTCTTTAATTAAATCTTATCTGTATGTGTGTGTGCGTCTGTATAAATTGTATATGTGTGTTCCTGGTCATAGTTCCTTGACAAGGGATCAAACCTGGGCTCCTGGCAATGAGAGCACTGAGTTCTAACCATGGGGAATTCCCTATATATTTTTTTATTGATAAATAGTACCCATTGACAAACCAGGCCTAGCAATTTGAACTGATTCAAATAGGGCTTAAAAAAGTGGACTAAGATACAAAACCTTAATACCAGGGGTCCCAACCTCTGGGCCACGGACTGGTACACCTGTCAGACTAGCAGCGGCGTTAGATTGGAAATAAAGTGCACAGTAGTTGTAATATGCTTGAGTCATCCCAAAGCCATCACCTCACCCCGGTTCATGGAAAATGGTCTTCTATAAAACTGGTCCCTGCTGCCGAAAAGGTTGGGGACCACTGCTTTACATAGTCCTTGTGTTGAAAGTAATTTAGCTTCTCAGAGGAGGAGCAAAATCTCACTAAGATTTCTACGCGTGTGTAAAATATCTGTTGGCACTTAAGGGGACTTTATTTAGCACGTCTTCTCTAGGTGTAGCCAGATTTCACCCCCAGTCGGTTTTAATTGTGGGCATTTGCAGTGTACCACAGACAAGCCTCCATCAGAGTTGAGGTCTAAAGGAGCTGATAGCCCTTTGTTCTTGTCAGTCTTAATTGAAGAGGCCTGGACCTGTTATCTGAAAACAGAACAGATGACAAAACTGGAACACAGCTGGGCCCGTGATTATTGATAACCAGGCAGAATAGGTGGGTAAACCACTTTGGAGCTTTTCAAGGGCCTTTTTTGTAGAAAGTTTTAGAACTGTGTTTTCTGGAAAGATGTCTCCATTGCTGAAGTACTTTGTAGGTGTTAATGCTTGCGGTCTTCCGTAGCAGTGACTGGTTTGTGTGTGTGCATCCTTTCTTTTACAGACAGATGCATTTCAGAAGCCTGTCCCATTGGAGCAACATCCTGACTATGCAGAATACATCTTCCATCCCATGGACCTTTGTACGTTGGAAAAGGTGGGCTTCCATCAAAGAGCCCACAGCTGTCGAGATGACCTAAGATTCTCCCTCATTTCCCATGCCCTGCCTCAAGTTAGATGGCTCCTCTCTGTCCCCCCTGCACCACTTTTATTTGGATGGAAGAACGCTCATTCCCCTAACTTCTTTGTAACATTTCCCCAAGGATTGCAGTGGGCGTTGAAACCCACTGCTTAGCGCTAAATAGTATTTCTGCTGGTGATCCTAGCCTTTTATCCGAGAAAGTTACAGCTTCTAAGCATTAGTGATTTGATTGATTTGGGGTTTACCCTTCTCTTTCTTTTGGAGGTGTTAATGAGGGCAGCAGGAAGGAAGTAGAGAAAATTAGGTATCTGGGAAACCTTCATGTTAGCAATAAACGTGGCTGCTTAGATCTTGACTTATTTCACGGAGAAGGGTGTTTCTGTAGTGCCTAACCCTGGTTTTCAAAGGTTCAAACTGAAATTCCATGCTGAAAATTACATCGGTAGCATTTAAGATTGTGCCTGTCATCTTGATGCTGATTTTCAAATTTTTGGCACCAAAATATTCTAAAGAAAGGCATGAATGAGGAGAAAGCATTACTTTTTATTATGTGGATTGATGGACCCACCCCCCCGAACCTCCAAACAGTAAATTCAACCTGCTTTAGAAAATTGCTCACACCCTTATGGTGTTTAAAAAAAAAAAAAAGACGTTCTAGAAAGATGAGATTGGAATCCTAATTTCACAAATTAATAGCTTTGGAACTTTGGATTAGTTCTTTAGCATTACTATACCTCGGTTTCCCTGTCTGTAAGATGGGGCTTCATTGAGTTTTCAATTATGAGGGTTAAGGGAGGCTATACAATTAATAATAAATGTGTAAATATATAAAATACCCTGGTTCATTGGAAGAAGCTGCTTGATAAATGGCAGTGCTATAAGATGAGAAAATTCAGGTTAGTGTGATGAATTCAGTGAATGCATTTTTATAGAGTTATAGATCTCAACTGTAATAGCATCTTGGGAAATGAGTAAAAGCATTAATTAATTTGGCAAATGACTGCTAAGAAAATTATGTGAGGACGCAGGTGTTACAGGCTGTGGCTTATAGAGACTCACTGGTGATTATTTTCTGTGGCTTTTCTCCCCAGAATGCTAAAAAGAAAATGTATGGCTGCACAGAAGCCTTCCTGGCTGATGCAAAATGGATTTTGCACAACTGCATCATTTATAATGGGGGTGAGTGGCTTAGATGACTCTTAGAAAAGAGAGTATGCTGTGTGTGTTGCCTGTTCTCCTGCCTTTCATAAAAAAAAAAAAAATCAGGATCTTTTTACATGCTTCAGAACCCAGAGCTGAAGAAACTTACATGTAGATTGCTAATATGTGTGAATAGGGGGCGGTGACTACATGCATTTTAGGGTATGAGCTGATGTCCACTGTTGCTTTTATGTCATGCTTTTACCTGTCCTCTTAATTAAAAAAAAAATACTTATTTATCTTTGGTTGCACTGGGTCTTTGCTGCTGTGTGTGGGCTTTGTCTAGCTGCAGCGAGTGGGGGCTCCTCTTGGTTGCCGTGGATGGGGTTCTCATCACAGCGGCTTCTCTTGTTGCAGAGAACAGGCTCTAAGCGCTCAGGCTTTAGTTGTGGTTCCTGGGCTTAGGTGGTCCATGGCATGTGGCATCTGGGATTGAACCCGTGTCCCCTGCATGGGCACGCAGATTCTTAACCATTATAGCATCAGGGAAGGCCTCCCTGTCCTTTTTAATGCAGGAATTATTATATAAAATAGAAAGCACAGGTTTTACAGGTACAAACCATGAATCTGACAAATGTGTTCCACCTCCAGAACTCTGACCCCAAATAAGACCCTGAAACATTTCTTTCACCCTATTATATCCCAGTTGCCTCTCTTCGCTAAATCCACACTCCTCAAAAGGAACTACTGTTCCTCAAAAGGAACTACTGTTCTGTTTTCTATAACTGAGAATTAATTCTCCATATTCTAGAATTTCATATCAGTGGAGTCTTGACTATGTTGACAGAGTGTAGTATTTTGGGGGTTCATTCCTGTTGTATGTATTATTGTTTTGTTTCTTCTTATTGTGGAGTGATATCAATATTGTGTCAGCCTACGATTTGCCCGTTTCCTTTGTTGATGTTGATGGATATTTGTATTGTTTTCAGTTTTTGGCTATTATGAGTGAAGCCCCCCATGAACATTGTTATAGAAGTCTTTGTGTGGGCATAGGCTCTCATTTCTCCTGGATAAATACCCAAGCGTGGTATTGCTATATCATTAAGTAGGTTTGTATTTAAATTGTAAGAAATTCTACCAAACTATTTCACCAGTTGGTTGTATTGTTTTACACTCCCTCTAGCAGTGTACGTGAGAGGTTTTGTTGTGCCACATCATTGCCAACGTTTGATATTGTCTCTTTTTAACTAGCTGTTCTTGAAGGCATGAAGTGTTATGTCACGGTCATTTTATCTGTCTCTAATGACTAATGGTATTGAGTATCTTTTGTGTTTATTAGTCATTTATACATCTTTTGCTGATAAAACATCTATTCAGATCTTTTGTTCATTTCAAAAATTGGATCTTTTTTTTTTATTAAGTTTTAGGACTTCTCTTGATTCTGGATAAAGTTTTGTTATGTTTTTGTGCATTAAACCTTCTGGACATATTGGAGACTTCCCATTAAAAATCTCTTCTATGGGTACCTTTCCCATTGCCCTGCCTTCTCCCATAACCCTCTCTGTCTGCCTTCTTGCCAGGTGATCTCTAAGAGGGTCCTGCCCCATCCTGCCCCTCTAGTCCCCTGCTGAAACACTCCTCTCTCTTTGCCTTGATGAGTTTTCCTTGTCCTTCGGTCTCAGCCTTTCAGTCCTCTGAGGAGTTTCCCTTTGTGACCCAGACCATATACTACATATTACCATATTTTGTTAAGGGCTCTCAGTACTTATAGAAATACTTCCACATGACAGTATTTATCACACTTTCTTGATGGTGCTTTTTAAATTTTGAGTTGCTCACCAGGGTGTAAGCTCTTTAAGGGCTGATCTTGTTTCCTATACATGCTTGGACCTAGCATAGACTATTGTTAGCTGATGTTTGAAGAAAGAAATATGAGTGGATGACTATCTGCTTAAAGTACATATTTTGCGTTACTAACGTGTTTGCAGGGCTGGGGATGCAGTGATGGGAGAAAGATATGTATCTAGGCATTGGGAATTTGTGTAAAGGTTATAAACTCAAATACAGGGAAAAGCCAGTAAGATCATATAAATAAGTGAATGAGGCCAGGTCGCAGCAAAACAGTAGAATAAGCCAGGATAACCAGTGGGGAGAGCCAGAGACTGCAGACAACAGAGAACTACCCACTCTGGAGAGGTCGCCAGTGGACACCGCAGTGGTTTATTGGATGCAGAGTTTTCTGATCTTCTGAGTTTTTTTCAAACATGTCAGAAATCTAGGTATTTGTGTGTAGGAAATCTTTTGCCACCAAATTGACAATTTGTAAAAACATATTGGTCAATACAACATGGCTTTTTGACCTTCTTGTTCAAAGAAGGTTTATTGCAAAGGTGAGGGATTAAGAGTTGGACCTGGAGCCATAACCTCAGTTCACTAGCTAAGTGAACTCATATAAGTGATGACTCCTGAACCTCGGTTTACTCTTAGGTGAAATGAGACCCTTCATGCTTGCTTCCTAATAAGGCTTTTTTAAGGAGGAAAGTTCGTGGCACCAGGCCCACTGGAGTTAGTCAGTTAAGTGTTTTCTTTTCCGTGGATTCTTCTTCTTGGGTTAGGGTCTGGGACAATCAGCAGACGGCCCCTTTATTTATTTATTTGTTTATTTATGGCTGTGCTGGGTCTTTGTTGCTATGACGGCTTGTCTCTGGTTGCAGAGAGCAGGGGCTGCTCGCTAGTTGAGAGGCGTGGGCTTCTCATTGTGGTGATCTCTCTTGTTGCAGGGCATGGGCTCTGAGGTGCTTGGGCTTCATTAGTTGTGGCTCATGGGCTCAGGAGTTGTGGCGCATGGGCTTAGTTACTCCTGTAATTTTCCTGGACCGGGGATCAAACCTGCATCCCCTGCATTGGCAGGCGGACTGTTTATCACTGGACTACTGAGGAAGTCCAGGAGGCTCGTTTCCACTAATTTGGGCCTTGAGACTATAAAAGCATCTTTCAAATGTTAACTTGTGCACTATGGGGAAACCACCACAGATTGTCACATTTCAGGGAATATCTCAGCACCAAAGGTTGGTTCCTGGGAAAAGTCATCTAAACTGATGTTAGAAGCCAGACATGTCTGGTTTTTAACCTTTAAAGGGTTAATCCCAAGGGAAAGCAAGTTGTTTTTAGAGATATAAATCCTAAGACTCTATAGGGATAAATCCTAAGGTGTTTCTGTGCTTTTGAATTAATCCTATTGTCTTATTCCCTTAGGAAATCACAAATTGACACAAATTGCAAAAGTAGTCATCAAAATCTGTGAGCATGAGGTATGTGTTTCCCACTGTACCCTTTCAAGTGTACCTGGAATGGTGGGTTGGGTGATTGATGTTCCCATTGGTGGAATTGTCCGAGGGTAGTTGTGGAGATTTGAGAATTTGTTGACTCACAGACAGCATCTTTTGTCTTCGAGGAAAGTAAAAGCAACAGAGGGGACCCTAGTATGTGATGAAGTACCACCCTTACCTCCTCGTGATCTGAGAGAGAGGATTTTGTTCGGCCTTGACTGGTGGTCAAGCACCGCGTGTATCGTAGAGTTTATGATTGCTTTGCTCCACAATGTGTGTCATTTCTGGGTCCTTTTTTGTTGTTGTTATAGCACAACTTATATATTTCAAATGGACAAAAAAATTAGTATCATTTACAGTATCTTAAGATAAACTGCCTTTGAACGGGAGCTTTCTTTCCAGTACTTTGAGGTCTACAAGACGTATCTAGAAAATGTATTACTGTGGAAAATGAAGACTGCTTAAATCGCATGGGGGGCAGGGGGGCCTGTGGTTTTTCTTTTTGATGAATTGCTGTAACACTGTTCTTCAGGCAGCTGAGGGAGTTTCATATTTTCTTTAGACATCATTAGACGCCGAAGCTCTTGCAGGACAACTTTAATGCTATATATGAATTCTGCCTTTTTGCTAGCACTGATACGGCTCTTGGGTCCTCCACTCCATTAGAACTATTAGCTCCATTCATATTAATTTTTGTTACAAATCTTACAAAGGGAGGTGCTTCTGAGTACTTAGGTCCACATTCCATTTTAAGGCTGCATATTCGGTTCTCATAAATTGTCCGAGCCCGTGGTGGCTGCCGTCTTGCGTCGCTGTTCCAAAGGCTGACCCCTTCTTCCCTTTCAGTCTTCTTGTGGCAGGTATTTGCATTTGACGTTATTTGCAGGAAATGTCCTGAGTTTCTCCAAGAATGGTCCAGGTGTCCTGGAAAAATAGCCCCTAGTTTTGATGGTGTGGATGAAATGAACCTCCTGGGCTGGGCTTGGGCTGTTCCATGTGTGTGGGGAATGGACCAAATTAGGAAGCTGGGAGACGAGAGAGAGATCATCTCTTCAGAGAGTGATGATGATGGCTTGGGCTAGGTGAACACATCAAGGTTGGTGAGAAATAGTCCGACTAATGTTCAGGGTGTTCCCTTCCATGGCACTTAGTTTAGCTAACCTTGCCTGCCAGTATTGTCATGTGTTACTTGAGGACCTGCAGGTATAAGGCCCCTGGAGTGACACATTCTAACACCTTTTTGCTTTACAGATGAATGAAATTGAAGTTTGTCCAGAATGTTATCTAGCTGCCTGCCAAAAACGAGATAACTGGTTTTGTGAGCCTTGTGTAAGTTGGGTTTCTTTTTCTTTCTTTGTTTTCTGAACTCTCTGCCTTGGATGCCCCAGGACAGCTTTCTCTAGGGGGCTTATTGGATGGAACTTTGGGTAATGTTTTTAGATAATTTTCTTACTGATACAGTTATAGTCAGAAAGGGACTAATCCAGGTGGGATAAACCTCTTTGGCTAAAAGTTCAAAGCATGATTGACGGGGTCTGTTAGTCCTTGAAAACAGCAGGATGCAGAGTAAAAGAAAAACTCGTCAGAGGAAAGACACACCAGTCATACAGATAGTGAGCCAGAAGTGGTAAATGAGTATGTTACTTACAAATCACCTGGGTCTATTTTAAGAGGTTTGGAAATCCCTTCCAGGATTAACTCCATGATCTCACCAAACCGTGGTTCTTTTTTTTCCCCCCCTTTCTTTAAGATTTGATCAATGATTTAATCAACACTGACATAGTCAGATCTCAGGAAAGAGCAGGAAAATACAGGGTTGTCTGGATTTCCCTTTTTTTTTTAAAAAAAAAATCTATTTTTAATTGGAAGGTAATTGCTTTACATCGTTGTGTTGGTTTCTGCCATATACCATCGTGAGTCAGTCGTAGGTATGCATATGTCTCCTCCCTCTTGAACTGCCCTCCCACCCCACACCCCATCCCACCCCTCTAGGTTGTCACAGAACACCAGGTTGAGCTCCCTGTATTATATGGTGTCTTCCTACTAGCTGTCTATTTTACACATGAAACCATGGTTCTTGAGGATGGGATTGGGTAGGGAGGGAACATCACCCTCATTGCCCCCAGGGATCTACATTTTCCAAACTGGTGCTTTGCAGAGAGAGGTGTGTTTTGAGGTGGGCTGGGAGTATGGGGGTGGGGGTGGAGGGAATTGGGCAACAAGACTTGTCATTAGAGTTGAGAATCAAAACATAGTTGACTATCTGAATAGTTAAGGCTCTGAACAGCACCTGATGAAGAATAAAGGTACCTACTGCTGCCTGTTATTCTGTGCTGGATGTCATGTGCATTTAAACTCCAACTTAATGGAGAGCATAGGTATTACTGTCTCCGTGTTGCCCAGAAAGGGTCAGTCTCTTGCTCACTGCCATCCAGGTGGTAGTGGCACATCCAGGATTCACGCCTGGTTTTGCCAGCACTCACTTCTCAGTTTCCCCATTTAACCCCTCTCCCAGCCTTGCCCAGGCTTATCTGGCCATGCGTCTGGGGACTGCTGCTTGGGGAGACAGACCCTGCTGAAAACTATCTTCTTTCACTTCATGGCCTGTCTCACTGCTCCCTTGCCTGAACCTTACCTACTGAGTTTTATATATGGGTCTTGGCTGTCGAATACGTACAAACTCGGGATTTTGTTTTTCTTTTCCTAGAGCAATCCGCATCCTTTGGTTTGGGCAAAACTGAAGGGGTTTCCATTCTGGCCTGCGAAAGCTCTGAGGGATAAAGATGGGCAGGTGGATGCCCGTTTCTTTGGACAACACGACAGGTGGGAGTTAAACACGGGCTTCAAACGCGTAGCTCTGAGTGAACCTTTGATCCTGTCAATGAATGCGAGACGGGGCGGGGGGCACGGCTATTATTTGATCATCATGATACCCACTGATGATCTGTACTTTAAAAATACTGCTCTGGGCTGTGTTAAGCCTGACTGTGCACCGGCTTCCGTTTTTTCAGGTAGGTTGGAAAAGATCTTGCTTTCGTGATTTTTGTGGATGCAGCCGGCATGGGTATAGGTTCCACGGCTATTTTAAGTTCTGCTGTTCTTTTAGTGTTTTTTTTTTTCCCCCCTGCAGTAAATTAAATCACCGCACAAATTGCTTTTCAAAATAATGCTTTCAGGGATCAGAAGCATTTCCCCAGATTGCTGGTAAATGAATCTCCCATCGTTGTGCGGGGTAGTCCCCTCCTGTTCCTTTTTCTGTGGAGCTAAAATGGGAAATTATAAGGGGTTGCTGTTTTGACAGGTAGGAGCCCTCCCCCCAAGCCTTCCTGCTCTCCCCCTCCCCCTCCCAGCGATGTGAATCATTCTAGCTAGATGTGAATTATCCTAGCTAATAGTGGTTCTCTGCAGAGCGCAGCCCCCTGCCTGGCTCAGAACAACAGGTAGACGGAGATGAGCGGTGGTTAATATCTCCAGTTCTCTTTTAGCAAGTTATGTTGTGATTAAATGAGGCAAACCCCCCCCCACCAGAGCCCTAACAGGCAGGCTGGGAAAGTGTTTGTGTGTGTGTATATTTAAAAGACATATTTTGAAAATTATACCCACCCACAGAACATACAGAAAATACAGTTTATCATTTGAAACAACAGCAGACTCTGAAATAATTGCTCCTTGTGAAATTTTGCTTGTCATCTTGGAAAAAAAAAAAAAAACGAATTTCAAAGTAATCTGCAAAGTCACTCACCAGGAATCCTAGCAGTCCATTGATAGGAAGATGGAAATTAGCGGAGATGGTCCTGGGTTTGATGGCAAGTATCGTATTTTGATTTTGACCATTTTTTGTTGGGACGCTTTCTGAAATTCCGATTCATTCATTCATTCATTCATTCAAAGAAACATGTTTTCAATGTGTGCCGTGTGCCAGGCCGAGTGAATGCGACTGTGGCAGCTGACATTGTTTTAAGTGCTTTTTAAAATAGAAGCTCCTTTTATCCCCATTTTATTGATAGGAAAACCGAGGCCCTCAACTAGGAAGTAGCTCAGTTGTGTGACTGTGTTGCCTCTCAAGACGTAGCCTCCCAGAGGCTTCCTGTCACTAAGCAAATAGGATATCCCTTTCAATATTCCTTGGATCTTGTTTAAGAAAAAGAAACCCTTTTCTGAAATCACTTGTGAAATAACTTCATGGAACCTAAGGCACCAGTTCCAGACAAAAGTGGGAGAGGGTGCAATCCCAGTGACTGGCCAGTCAGCTCCTGGGGGTGCAGGGGACTAGTAAGGTGCATCTCCCTGGCATCCCTCCAGGTAGGGGCCCATCCTCCACCTCACCAACAGAGCAGAGGCTGGCCCAGTGAAGGGGCATCAGCTGTCGGGGCCGCCTGGAGCTCCCTGCTGTTCCTCAGAGCCCCGTTTTGGTCCGGACTCCTGCCCACTCTGCTGAAAGCTCTGGAGGCCCCCCCCCCGCAGACTGTGGCCCTGGGGGCATCTGGCTCCTGCCCAGCCCTCGTTCTGCCTGGCTGCACCTTTGGTTCCTCGGGCCTCTGCAGAATGACAGCAGTGAGTGGGAGCGGATGAAAAGTGGGTGGTTTCTAGCACTCTGAGGGCGCGGGTGGGTATTTAGAGGGGTTCCGTGTTCGTATGCATCGTGAGGAGCTGTGAGCTGTAGACAGCCAGCCTGTGTCCTGGACTCTGCACCATGGCCAGGTTTTGTTTCTCCCTGCTGGTTTTCTCTTAAAAAATAGGAAAGAGATGTTAACATTTGGGTAAAAGAGAAGATAAAAAGTTTATATTTTCTACTTTAATTTGGAAGACTTGGTGTTGGGTGCAAATTCCCGAGGCACTTTGATAGCAGCTGAGTAGGGGGTCCTTGTGTTAGGCTGGGTGTGAGTTTTCCACCCGCTCTCCCCATGAAGTCCTCGTTGCTCCCCATGGCTTTGTACCTGGCTTGAGTTTATGGTCTATGAAATCCCTGAGGTCTCCTTGGAAACGCTTATTCCTACCAGATTCCCATCTACATGCTGGGTTGAGGCTAAGGGCGTTAGGTATCGCAAAGGCACACCCCAGATACTCTTATACCCACTCTTGCCTTCCCCAGAGCGTGGTCTGTTTCCATTTGTTTCCATCTCCAGCCTGCCTTCACTTGGGTGGCTGATTCCAGAAAAGCAGTTCACGTTCTAGTGGATTCCTGCAGAGCACACTAGGATGTGAGGGTTGATGGTAGGAAGACAAAACTAGCCTGAAACAAGAGTTGGAGGGCTCATTAACCCAAGGCTAATCGGCTCTTTTCCCGTTTTTTTCCATGTGAATTATCTCACATTCAGAGCTATGCACCCCTTTTAGGGTTGTGGTTTTCTAGTCTTTCCTTCTAGTCCTGTGCAGAATCGCAGTTTTAAAAGAGAAAAGAAACCTCTTTATGTCTTGAGTGCCTGAGAGTGAGATTTGGGGACTAATTATCTTCTCAGAGGTGTGGTCTAGAATCCAGACTGTTTTCTTACTCTTTACCAACCCAGAGGCAAAGGGGATTTATTATTTTTTTAATGGATTAAACTGACTAAGCTATTGAGCCTTTTAACGTAGCCAAGTGTCTCCTTCACATCCAGTCCTTGTGACAGAGCAGCCTGTTAAGTGGATTGTTAATTAACCATCCAAACCAAGTCATTTTTAAAAAATGGAATATGTATTTAAGAATCTTGGCAAATCCACCAGGACAATTTGGTTTGCGTTAAGAAAAAAAAAAAAAACACCATTCTGGAAACAACCTAAATGACCATCAAGAGATGAATGGATAAAGAGAATGAGGTCTCTACATACAGTGGAATACTATTATTCTGCCTTAAGAAAGATGAAGCATCATGGCTGTACCAGAAGGACTTTTGGCAAAGTGGAATAAGCCAGTTCCACAAATACTGCATGATTCCATTTGTAGCAGGTATCTGAGATAGTCAGGTTCATAGAATCAGAGAGTAGTGTGGTGGTTGCAGGGGCTGGGGACAGGGGAAGCAGGGAGACCACTGAATAACAGATGTCAAGTTTCAGGTGAACAACATGAATTAAGCTTTAGAGAGGTGCAGTACCAGCTTATGCCTACAGCTGACTGTTGATGAAAAAATGTTGCTTGCTGTATCAGTAAACAAAGGAGGTTACTGACATAAAGTCAGTACAAACATCCAGATGATGAACCCTGAGGGAGCTTAGAATGGAGACAAGTGGGCGCCCAGCTGCCAAGCCCTCAGCCACTGCAGCCATCCCCCAGCGGTGCACCCTGAGGGGACTCAGGATGAGAAAGCCCCAGATAGATAAGGTGCATGTCAAAGGAATGGTTTCAGTGAACCCAGACTCTTGCATCTTTCCAGACTGAGAAAAATGCTGAATGCCCTAACACGAGATGTCTGGTTTTCTTTAATAGGGATCTTTTGAAGTTCTGGCTACCTGGTCTTTGTTGCAGAAAATCTCCTGTATATCCTGACTCCGTCCTTGCCTCTTTGGAGCAGTCTCTCAGCGTGATCTGAGAGGCTGCATCCTGGGCTAAGGTCCTCAGTTTTGTCCGCCAAATAAAACATAATTCTCAATTTTTAGGCTATGCTGTTTTTCCATTGACACAGCAGTAATGTATGATACACTTGTTAACAGGGCAGATCTCAACTTAAGTGTTCTTGCACAATCAAATTTGTAAATAAAAAAAAAGACTTAAGAATCTTGGAAACGACCAAGGCTGACTTAAACTCCCTTTCTCTTCTGTGCTCCCAGGGCCTGGGTTCCAATAAATAATTGCTACCTCATGTCTAAAGAAATTCCTTTTTCTGTGAAAAAGACTAAAAGCATCTTCAACAGTGCAATGCAAGAGATGGAGGTTTACGTGGAGAACATCCGCCGGAAGTTCGGGGTTTTTAATTACTCTCCATTCAGGACACCCTACACGCCCAACAGCCAGTACCAAATGCTGCTCGACCCCTCCAACCCTGGCGCTGGTGCCGCCAAGATGGACAAGCAGGAGAAGGTCAAGCTCAGCTTTGACATGACGGCGTCGCCCAAGATCCTGATGAGCAAGCCGATGCTGAGCGGGGGTGCAGGCCGTAGGATCTCCTTGTCCGACATGCCGCGCTCCCCCATGAGTACAAACTCCTCCGTGCACACGGGCTCAGACGTGGAGCAGGATGCTGAGAAGAAGGCCACGTCCAGCCACTTCAGTGCCAGTGAGGAGTCCATGGACTTCCTGGACAAGAGCACAGGTCAGCCCTGGGGGGAGAGGGTGCAGGGGGTCCCTGGGACACAGGGGTGCTCATCGGGGCGTCACCTGCCTGGCTCTGCCTGCCTGGTGAGCATCAGAGTCAGAGCCAGCTGGGTGGGGGATCTCATCCCGGTGGAGCCGATTTTTAATTTTAAGTGAGTAAACCCGTCGGGATTCTTGCTGCCGTTGTTCAGTCGCTACGTCGTGTGTGACTCTTTGTGACCCCATGGACTGCTGCACGGTCCCACAAATGAGAAAAGCGTTCCCCAAAGGCCAGCGGGAGGTCATTCCTAGAAGTGGGCAGAGGTGGCCAGAAATCCTTCAGATTTCAGATGCCTCTGAGATGAATCACGACTTCCTGCGATCGTTTTTTTTTTTTTTCTCAAGAATTTTATTTTAATGGAAACAGTATTTTTCTATCAAAACCAGATACTCGCATTACTGAAGGCTCAAATATTAGAGAAACATGGAAGGGAAACAAGAATGTGCTCCCCAGAGAGAACAGAGCGCTCCCACTTCTTGAGCGGTCCCAGTCTGCTCCCCCTGCACCCCCCTCAGGAGCAGTCTTGTTGCCTCTTGCAGTCTGGGTGCTGGAGCAGAGGTTGAAGGGGGGAGGACACTGGTCTCCAATCAGGCCCCAGCTCTGCCATCCACTAGCTCTGCGGCTGTAGGCAAGGCGCCTAACCCTCCCCTGCCTTGGTTTCCTCCCTGGTAACACAGCCATAATGATAGACCCTGTCTCAGTGTTTCTTGTGAGGATTAATGAGCCGATAAACATAAGAGGTTTAGAATAGTACGTAAAATAAAGTGCTACCAAAGTGATGGCTGCTCTGTTATTTATTCTGGTAGTCACTCATCCCTTGCCTATACGGATCCAGAGAGGTGTTGCCAAGCAGGGACGCTGGCTGAGTGTAACAAAAGCGAGGATGACTTAAATTGAATTCTTTTCCATCCAGACATAATCCAGTTGCATGTTAAAACCTATGAGAGGGCTTCCCAGGTGGGCCAGTGGCTGGGACTCTGAGCTCCCAACCCAGGGGACCCAGGTTTGATCCCTGGTCAAGGAACTCGATCCCGCCTGCCGCAACTGGGGCCTGGTGCAGCTAAATAAATATTGAAAAAAACAAACCTGTGAGAACTTTACGATTTCCTCAAGGAAATAGGTTTACTGTCATTTTTCCTGAAACGTCGCCTTTACTGTTTGCTCTTTCTTGCTCTATCTTTGAAAGGCATAGTTAAAAAAAAATAATAATAAAGCTTTACACGAAACGTGATGATGAACGCAGGCAGCCCACAGGCTCTGGACTGAGGAGACTGTGGGTGAACCTCAGGGCACGTGCCCCATTCTCAAGGGTTTTAGCCCATGGTTGCCTCCCAGAGATGTGGACTTAGGGTCTTTACGTGTTCACATTCTTATAGAGAAATGGGAAATCTGCCTTTTTATGTAGACTCTCCAGTTATGAAAGTTCAGCTCAAAATGTCTAGATATTTTCTAGCACAGCCACAGGTTGGACCACCAGGATTTAGACTCCCGGCCAGAGCATTACCCTTGGGTACCCCTCTCGCTGCCTCCCTCCTTTCCTCTTTCCCTCTTTCCTTCACATAGAACTCTTTAGGGAGCAGACATCAGGAATTTCCTGGTGGTCCAGTGGTTAGGACTCCGAGGTCTCACTGCTGGGGCCTGGGTTTGATTCCTGGTTGGGGGGCTAAGATTCCACAAGCTGCATGGCATCCTGCTCCCACCCCTCAAAAAAAAAAGAGGGAAGCAGGCATCAGTTAAGAGAGCATCAGTATCCCCAGAGGATAAAACGATCAAGCCTTAGTCAATGGTGAACTCAGAAGATTTCCACTCACTTTGGTTCACGCTGTGGCTTCTTTCTGGGTGGCTGCTTATTTTCAAGTCCTGCTTGTAGCCGCTCTGAATGGCTCTCGGTGGAGCGGAGTTAATCACCAACGGCTTTTGACTCTTCAGAGTAGAGGCTGCAGTCTCTTCTTCAGTTCTGATCCAGCCACGTGGTTGACAGGCTCAAGGTTGAGTTTAAGAGCTTTGTTCTGGGATGACATAACTTCTGTTGACATAGCTTCAGAAAAAAACTTGCCCTTTGCCCCCTTGTTTCTGACCACAGTCCTTAAAGGCTTACTTTTATTCCATGACATGATTTCATTTAAGCCGAGTTAACAACATATGGTGTATAATCACACAAGCCCCTCAGCCTCTGAGTTCCTGTTGAAATCCTCCTGTTGAGAAAATGTTTTAATGGGCAACAATCCCATGAATTACTGTTGCTTGAAGTTTGATTGCCATGAATTTTTGTTTTTTTTTGCTATAGTGTACATACCACCTGTTTTATTACATTCTTAAATATTAGATCCACAGTTTAGCTTCATGTGAAGCTAAGTAAAATACGCAAGCTCATGTGTTTGAGTTGCTTGCTGTTGTTTTTTTTTTTTTCCTAATGTACATGAAATTAGCACATAGCTTGTAAAGTAAAACATGTTGGTCCATGAACCACTGTGGATGTTTCTACACCGTATTTCAGGAAACACAGTTTCAGAGGAGTATGAGGAACAAATATAATGGGTTTAATTAAGCTTCTCTCTTCCCTCGAGAGGGGCAGAGGTTGAAATGATGCCAGAATTTCTGACCAAGTTCCTCATTATTTGAGTGACTTTTGAGGTGGTGAGTTAGCAGATGCCCCATTTCAGTAGAATTTAAAATGTTTCCCAAAATGTAATTGCTTGTGAGTATTTTGCTGATCATTAGTTAGGCAGCCGTTGAGTAGTGTAGGAAGAGAAGGTATTTATTAAAAATCTTTTTAGTCTCAGAAACTGTCCCCTTTCTGGAGCCAGATGGTAAATATTTTAGGCTTTGTAGTCTCTTGTCACAACTCTGCAATTATTCAGCACCTTGTTTGTGTTACTAAAACAGCCACAGGCAGTAGGCCTGTGACTTTGACACTGGAATTTGAATTCCATATGACTTATGTTTTCAGGAGCTTGGCTTCCCAAGTGACTTAGCAGTAATGAATCTGCCTGCAGTTCAGGAGATGCAGGTTCAATTCCTGGGTCGGGCAGATCCCCTGGAGAAGAAATGGCAACCCACTCCAGGATTCTTGCCTGGGAAATCCCATGGACAGAGGAGCCTGGTGGGCTACAGTCCATGGGGTCAAAAAAAGACTTGGACACGACTTCGTGGCCAAACAAGAACAGCACCCTTCTTAGCTCGCAGGCAACATGGGTTGGTTTGCCAATATGTGGTACAAACTAAGAGAAACTCTGAGTCACTCTCCTCCTTTTACAGAAGGCAAGTTGAGGTCCCTGAGAAGAATGGGGGGGTTCCGCAGCCAGATTCTGAGACTGGCTTTCTTTGCCCTGCACGCCACTGCCCTCTGCTGTTGGCATTGGTAATAGCGTTTAGTGGAAGGAGGCATGGATATTTATTGAAATGCCCCCACAATCATTGAGAGTAAGTGAGACAAGACTATGTTTTATCTAAGATTGTATTAAAATAGTAGTTTGTCATAGGATTGCAAAACCTTACTAGTTTCAGCAGGGAAAAATTTATAGCCTGCAGCATAAAAGTACACATTGAAATAAGTTATTAGATAAAAATTTCATGAAAATTTAGAAACCCTCCTTTTGTTTAGGGCATTGAAGAGCTCAGAATCATGTGTCTGTAATCCTCAGGGCTGGTTTTAGTCTTCAAGGAGCACTTTGGTCAGCCAAAAGCTGTTCACTCCTGGAATCTTGTCATGTTAAGGGTCAGAGTAGTTTATGTTCTCCATGCTTTGTCTGCTTCCTCTATCTAGACCTCCTGGACAGAATCGATGCCTTGTCAGTATTTTGCTTGCAGGATCCTGTTGCATTTTCTATGCATATTGCAATTATGCATATAAAATTACAATTAATATGTATTAGGGTGAGAATCCTGGGGCTTGGCTTTTACCAGCCTCTGGGCTAGTGGTGGTCCTTTGGTCTTGCAGCTCCACATGGGTTACTCCAGGGAGAAAGGAAGACGGTTTTGTATACACTTTGCCCTGTGAAATCAATACGTATTTGTCATAAAGCAACAGTTAGTTACAAAAACTGAAGTCAGGGATAATCCTGCCTTCCACAGTCAGCCCTTAGAGATTGTTTCCTGAATTTGTTTTTTGGCTGCACCACACCGTGTGTTGGATCCTAGTTCCTCGACCAGTGATCGAACTTTGGCAGTGAACATGAGGAGTCCTAAGCACTGGACTTCCAGGGAATTCCCCGTCCTGAGCATTTTTTTCTGTGTTGGTTGACACAATCATGTGCCAAGTTGAAAACACAGGTACTTCCGGGGATCAGGCAGATACAGAAATAATCGAGGATTGAAGTGATAGGGACTGAAATGAAGGAGAAATCTGCTCGTCTTCACGACCACTTACCCACTCGTGTGCTTGTGTCCTACGCTTCTCAAAGCAGTCCTGACTCTTGAGTATGTGTGCGCTGAGCTGGAGACCTGTGCTTTTTTAAAGTCACTGGTGGCCCTCTCCTCTTGCTGGTTCTTGCCAAGTGGGAAGGTTGGCTCAGTGTTGCCACATTTCTGGTTGTTCAAGAGAAATCCCCAGTATTTTTTAGAATGCAGACTACCCCAGCTTTTACATGTTGTCTCCAATTTTTAAAAATAGCTCAGAGGGACTTCCCTGGTGGTCTAGTGATTTAAGACTCTGCTCTCCCCATGCAGGGGGCATGCTTCAGTCCTTGTTGGGACACTAAGATTGCATATGCTGTGGGATCTTACAAACCGAGAAAAATGGAAAAACTATAGGCAGCATCAGATGCATCTGTGAACTGCTTGCTTCGTGGATCACTTCTTTAGTGTACACCGATTTAACTTAACCTTGTATTCTGAATGGGCTCCCCTGGTGGCTCAGATGATAAAGAATCTGCCTGCGATGTGGGATACTCTAGTTTGATCCCTGGGTTGGAAAGATACCTTGGAGAAGGGAATGGCTGGTATTCTTGCCAGGAAAATTCAGTGGACAGAGGAGCCTGGCGAGCCACAGTCTACGGGGCCCCAGATAGTGGGACACTACAGAGGGACTAAAGCTGAACTGAGAAAAATAAAACTGTGTTCTGACTACTTTTCCATGTTACTAAATAACCATTCAGAACAGCATTTCTGTCCTGTCCTAAGACAATCCAGTGATTCTGTGCTATGTAGGTGCTTTGTCCAAGCCACCAAGAGTGGTGCAAGATGCCAGCAGCGCTTCGGAGGTATAGGTTGCTTCCAAAGTTGTGTAAGTAGAGGAGCTGAAGCATGAATCATTAACTCCTCCACCGCTACCCCACCCACAGTGCTGGGGTGTGTGGGAGGAGAGGGCCCCTTATTTCTAATTTAATTCTGCAACTTGTGTTTCATGTAGTCAAAAGGGCACTTAGCACAGGCCGGGGGTTTTGTAAATGTAGATAATAAATGATGTGTTTTAGCCGGCACTCGTGAATTGTACATCAAAGTAGATTATCTGATTAAATTATTTGTGACTTCAAAGGCAATTAGGTCTTCCTTTGGGCAAGATTTATGGCTTTATAAAAGGATTGGCATCCATTTGAAGGCATAATTGAAACGAGCATTTCCAAATGTCTTTCTGCTTTTGAAAATGTCTACAGTGATTTAAAACAGGGTTTCTCAACCCCAGCACTGCAGACATCTTGGGCTGGATGGTTCTGTGTGGTGGGGCTGTGCTATGCCCTGCAGCATCCCTGACCTCCACCCATTTGATGCCAGTCCACACCCCTGCCCATTGTTACCGTGGTCAGAACATCTCCAGACATTGTCACACGTCCCCTGTTGGGGAGGGGGCATGGTCACCTCTCCAGCCCTCATTGAGAATCGTAGATTTAGGTACCATGCCTTTGATTTTCAGCACCAGTAAAACTTTGTTCAGCCTTCAGATTTGAATCTCTTCAATATTTATATTTCATTTTATTTCCCTCTGAATATAAAATATTCCTTTGAAATTTTAACATTATAGAATAAATAGTCCATTATTCTACCTTGAGAGGTGACAACTACTAAGAATTGGGGGGTCCTTCAGATTTTTAATATGTATAATCATGTTGATGATGACAGTAATAAAAATTATTTTTTTGTGTGTGATAGAATGGGTTCACACTGAACTTTTTGCTTCTTTCAACTTGGCAATGTGTCTTTGACATCATTTTATTTGCATGCCCATATTATTGGGCTTCTCTGGTAGATCAGTGGTAAAGAATCTGCCTGCCAATGCAGGAGACACAGGTTTGATCCCTGGGTCAGGAAGATCCCCAAGATATCCTTGGCCTGACAGAAGACTCTCAAGGGCTACGGTCAATGGAGTTGAAAAGAGTTGGACACGCCTTAGTGACTAAACATCAACAACAGTTCTCATTATCAATAGTAGGTAGATTTTATGAGGTCATATGAATGCAGATGTTTTAAACAAATACATCAACTTGTTTTTTTTTTTTTTCATCAATTCTGAGTCCACTTTTAATTTGGATCTGTCTCTGCTACTGAGTTGCTCAGTCGTGTCCGACTCTGTGCGACCCCATAGACGGCAGCCCACCAGGCTCCTCCGTCCCTGGGATTCTCCAGGCAAGAACGCTGGAGTGGGTTGCCATTTCCTTCTCCATCAACTTGTTTTCTTAATGTCAACTATATATATATATATATATGGAGAGAGAGAGAGAGTCCTTGTTCACTTTCTAACCCCCGGTACTGAAGATGTTTTGGCCAGCTTAGTATTTTACATGTTTCTCTAGATGGTCCTGAATAAAAGTCTTCAAGAACATGTCTATTGAATGTTACTGGAATCCTACAGAATTCATCTCACTTCATTACATTTTTTATAATCTAAATGCCTCTAGTTGACTTTTTAAAAAAAAACGACGAAAGGACAAAATGCGCATGGTTAGAATTAAAACAACAGAATGAAACCCAGGCAGTATTAGAGCAGGTGAGAATGGTATACAGGAAAAGCTAAAGGTTTTTTTTTTAATCCTCGCATTCTGGGCTCCAGTTTTTCTCCACAGTTTCTATGGTTATAGAATGTGCTGCTAGGGAAAAAAAAGTATGCATTCATTTAAAGATGTGGGCCTGCTTTTGGAAAGTATTTACACATATGGGGGCATTTCTGTACACTTGATTTTACCTTTCTCTCTTTTTTCCACATTTTTTCTATTTTGGCTGTAGTGTGACCACTGGGCTGCCAGGGAATTCCCTGTATGTTTTATTTTTATTTTTTTAAATATTTATTTATTTGACTGCATCAGGGTTTAGTTGCAGTGCGCTAGATCTTCAATCTTCGTTGTGGCATGTGGGTTTTTTTTTTTTAATTGTGGCATATGGGATTTTTTTTTTTAATTGCCACATGCGAACTCTTAGTTGGGGCTTGTGGGATCTAGTGGGCTGACCAGGGATCAAACCCAGGTCCCCTGCTTTGGGAACACAGAGTCCCTGGACCACCAGGGAAGGCCCAAGGTGTTACTTTTTGTAACAAGTATACCATGCAGATGAAAAGGCTGTAGGATAGAGCCTATAAATAGACAGACTCTATCTATTTATCTCTGTTGCCTCTTTAGCTGAATTTACGTTTATTTATATCCAACTCAAGTTTCTCTCTAAATGTGCTTCTTGAGCTTTTGTATTTTTTCTGTGGGTTACTTGTCCATGTTTCTTCCTTGGATCCTTAATCACTCAGAACGCCTTCAGTAGCTGCAGAATATCGAGGAAATGGTGTAAATTGGCACCTTTGTATGGGAGAGGTTTCGTTTTGATTGTCGTTATCTTTTTCTGTATTGCTTATTGTGACCACAGACACGAGAAGAGAGATGGAGACCTGATTCTTCAATTAATCATCTCACATACCGACTCATTCTGTCGTCTCAGGCTCCTGGCAGTGTCAGAGGCCGGCTAGGGGCCTGCACTTGTGGAGCTGGCATTCTCAAGGCAAAAGGGGCGCCGGGGCCACCTTAGGTGGGCCCAGCAGGGAGGGCTTCAGGGAGGTGGTGTTGGACCCAAATGTAGAGGACTGCCAGCCAGTATGATCTGAGCGGGAGTGGTGGGTAGTGGGGAGGGTGTCTTTCCTGGGAAATTCCAAGCGTAGAGGTTTGAGGTAGGAGCAGACTTGATCTTGGAGGAGCTAAGCCCAAGAGACCACAAGAGTCTGGAGATTCCAGAAAGAGACGAGGAAAAGCCATTGGCTTTTATCCTGGCCAGCAGAACGTCCCTGGATGTTTCCTTTCCTTGTTTTAGGTGCCTCTTACCTGCTGGGTGGAGGTGTCCTGGGAGAGGGGTGGTGTGGCAGGTGGTTGGGGGACCAGTGGGAAACTTTTTCAGGGTCTCTGTGGAAATGGTAGGTAAGGGCAGTGTTTCCCAGCCTTTTTTTTTTCTTTGATTATCACCCCCTAAGGAGACTTTTTTGACACTTTCTTCCTAATTGTCCTCCCATGAATTTGTTAAGTGGAGGTGAGAGTCACATATAGGAGACTGATCACTTCAAAGGCAACAATTCAGTGGTATTTAGTGCAGTCGCGACATTGTGTGATATTGTGCAGTCACCTGTTACCCAGATCCAAAACTTCCATGGCTGTAGAATCCACTCCTGTATCTCCCAAGCCACCCCTCCTCATCCCTCCGCCTCCCCCGTCCGTCCTTCTCTCAGCCCACCCCAACCAGCCGCCCGGCTGCATGCTATTGGTGTGAGTGTGCCCATTCTGGATACTTTGTTTCCGTGAAATGTGACTCGGTGTCTGGCTCTTCTCACTTGGTGTGGTGTTTTCAAGGTCACCCACGTTGCAGCCGGCATCCGAACTTCACTCCTTCATGCCGTGGCTTGTCTGTCTGTCGATGGATGTTTAGGTTGTTTGGGCTGAATGGGGCTGCCTTGAGACGTCATTTGAGAGTGAGTTTTCAGTTCTTTGGGCTCTATGTCTAAGAGTGGACCCTCATGAAATTTGAAAGTATGTCCCATTACATACTGTGTATGGGCTTTAGAGTAAGATTTTTTTCAGCCCCTAAGATCTATGTTTTGGGGGCCACGTTACCTCTGTTCAGAATTCACAGACTAGGGTGATAGCCCTGGAGGTGGGGGTGGAGATAAGTGGGGAGATTTAGCTATATTTTCAAAGTGGTGTGCAGAGGCCTTGCTGAAGGGTTGAGTGAGGCATGATTTAGACATGTTTCTTAAACCTTTCAATGCTTAAGTTTTATTAACAAAGGAAACTTGGTGAAATGCTCATTTTTCCAGTTATTTTTTAACTTCGTGAGTATATACCCATACACACACACACACAGTTATAAAACTGATGACTCTCCCTGGGTTCTTGGTAAATTCCCTGCATCCGGCCCTCAGCAGGGGAGGGCTCTGCTAGACTGCCTGCTGGCTGTTGCTTAACTTTTTAAATTTGATCTGTTCAGAATGGAACTATGGACTCTACTTGCTAGAGTTCTCCATGTGGCCCCACACTTTTGCAGGCTTTTGGTTTCTGCTACCCTTTGTGGTTAGAGTTCCTTGTCAGAGTTGCCTGCAGCCAGAAGCAGAACTTCTGGAGTGCATCAGACCCTCCCTTGAGACCTCACTGCTCCCTCGTTTACTTAAGGGAATACAACTAAAAAGGACCCTGGCTTTAATCCGTATGGAGGGAACACACTGCCCTGATGTTTTCAGCCACTGCCCATGTCTTTTGGAAACAGAACATACATGAATGAATAATAATAATTTAGAAGTCCTAATGCTGGAGATTTTGTTGGTACTACTTACATCTTTTGAAATGCCTTTATCTTCTTGTTTCTTCGTGTGACAGGCGCGGCGTTTCTGCGAGTGTTGCAGTTAGAGAAAAAGTGGGAATCAGGGTCATCATTTGAGAGGATGTTGTCTGCCAGGTGCTGGGGCAGGGAATTGAATCCTTCCAGTAGAACTGGTTATAGTTTACATTTTTAAAACACTTGATTCTCAAGATAATGTCAAATGTTTATTGAGTACTTGCTAAGCACCAGTTGGCATGTATTTGCTTATCCTACTCCTGGCCTGCTCACCTTATTTGCAAATGAGGTGAAGGTTCACACCTCCTTCATCCCTGTATGGATTTGTCAACCTCAGCACTGTTCACATTTGAGTTAACGAAGATAATTATTTGTTTTGAATTAACAAAGATAATTATTTGTTTTGGGTGGTGGTGGTGGTGTGTGGGGGGGGTTGCTATGCCTCATAGGATGTTTAGCAGCATTCCTGGTCTCTACCTGCTAGATTCCAGAGCATTCCCCTCCCCAGCTGTGACAACCAAAAATGTTTTTAGACATTGCCCACTGCTCCTTGGAGGGCAGAGTCACTCCTGGCTGAGACTCACAGGTTAGATGATTGAAACCAAAACCCTGGAGGTTAATGGGGAAATAATATGCTACTCATAGCAGATGATGATACAGTACTTAATAGAGATCAGGCACTGTTTAGATAATTGATGAATTTATTTGTTCCTTATAGTTGATGAGTTAGGTGCTTTTTTGTTGTTTTTTTTAGTAGCTTAAACTTGACTTATTTGGCTGCGCCGGCTGTCCGTTGCAGCACTCAGGATCTTTTGATTGTGGTGTGTGGGCTCTTAGTTGTGGAATGTGGGATCTAGTTCCCTGACCAGGGATCGAACCCAGGCCCCCTGCATAGGGGAGCATGGAGGCTTAGCCACTGGACCACCAGGAAAGTTCGATCCTTTTGTATTATCAGTGTCCCTCCTTGTAGCCATCAGGAAAGGAGATGCAGAGAATTAAGTCACTTGCCCAAAGTCACACGGTATGTCAGCTGCAGAGTTGGGATTTGAACCTCGCTTCAGGCTCCTGATCTGTGTTTGGATCCATTGCTCCCCACGTCTGGAGTCTTTCCCACTCTGTGGTGTTAAAAACAGCATTGGCAGGTCTTGGCCCTGGAGCTGAGGCTGGCTCACGTAGGTTGACGGGCTGAACCTGGTGTAGAGTTAAATCCATTAAATCCGCACTCTGAGGATCCCTGTTTGGCAGGTGAGGAAACCAAGGCAAGAACCCACCGGCGTGTCTCAGCACTTGTGAAGTCCCCGGGATGTCTCAGCTCTAGATCTGTCACTGTCCACAGCTTTCTTGAGGTTTCCTGTGCATCCGAGGGGATGAATGATCATTTGGTTGCCTGTCACACGTTGTCTGTTGCCTTGTTCTTTAATGTTTGTTTGTTTTGGCTGCACCGAGTCTTCCTTGCGGCACTCAGGATCTTTAGTTGCAACACGTGGGATCTAGCGCCCGGACCAGGGATAGAGCCTGAGCCCCCTGCACGGGGAGCTCAGAGTCTTAGCCACTGGACCACCAGGGAAGTCCCTGTCACATGTGTATAGTAACAGGACAGCTCAGTAATACAGAGCCATTGCTGCAAAGGGCCGAATCGCAGAGATCCTCGACAGGTCCCAGTTGGCCCTTCCGAATGCTGTGTTTTGTTAAATGGTTTGGTTTCTGTCCTGCCTCCCGCCACCCAGTGGACAGGGCTCAGGGGAGCAGTAAGCAGGGAATTTAAACTTCTTTTTTAAAGACTCGGGCATAGGTATGGCTCTGTCCTATAAAAGTTTGAAACCCAGGGAGGAGGCAGATAATTGACCAGCCACTCCCTTCTTCCATCTGGTGTGGAGTTTGGCTCCACTCCGCATCACAGGACCTTTGAAATGGGAAGCCCATGAGCTCCCAGCGGGTTGAGCTGGCCCCGGCAGGTGCAGCGGCTGTGCGCAGGGCCCCTGTATCTCCCACAAATGGATGACGTGCCATTTGTTAGCCTGGCTCTGGTCTCTGCATCTGGACTGTGGTGGGGGCTGGTTTAATCGCTCTTTATCTTGAGATTTACACCCGTGAATGGGCCAAACCAATTTCAGTGGCAGCTTAGCCGATTTGTCTTAGAGCTTTGTGTTTAATAGAATGACCGGGGTGGCCTTTTTCCTTCGTGGCTTTAACGGTTTAACATTGGGTTAAAGCTCTTTGCTTGAAATAAATGGCCAGCCCTTCCCTCTCCATCCCCTCTGTGGTGCTCTGGGGGCCTGGTTGAAATCAAATACAGTTTCTGTACTCGCTTCTCTGCCCCATACCTACAAGCTTTATATGTTCCTTTGTTTGTAAATCTGTCTTTTAACAAGTAACCTGGCTTTTTCAGCTTCACCAGCCTCCACCAAGACAGGACAAGCGGGGAGTTTATCCGGCAGCCCAAAGCCCTTCTCTCCTCAAGTATCAACGCCTGTCACCACGAAAACGGACAAGACATCCACCACGGGAAGCATCCTGAATCTTAACCTGGGTCAGTTGAAATTTTGGGAAGCTTCTTTCTGTGGCAGCTGTGCATATTTCTGCAAGTTAAAATGTCCTCTTTTGTGTGTGTGTGTGTTTTTTTAAAGATTGATATTTTGATTTGTTTTTGTCCATGTGGGATCCTAGTTCCCCAACCGGGGGTTGAACCCATACCCCCTGCGTTAGAAGCATGGAGTCTTGACCACTGCTCCACCAGGGAAGTCCCCATGTGTGGTTCTTGAAACCTGAACTCTTCTCTCTGTGCAAAATATTGGAAAGGTACAGTAGATGGAGATGAAGAGAGATGAGTAGAAGGGACTGGCACGGATTACTCGGGAGTTGTTGACATACAAGGCTGTTTTATTTTGAAATTCCCTTAGACCAGTGTTTACCACCTTACTTGCCCTTGATCACAGCAACCCAGTTCTTAAATATATAAATGTGTATATTTAAAGTTATACGTATACACATAGTATCTATTGTTTTATGAGTCAGTATTTACTTTTTTTTGAAAAACTTACTGAGTCTTAGTAGATTCTTTTCAAAGCATTATCCCTGGGTCAGGAAGATCCCCTGGAGAAGGAAATGGCAACCCACTCCAGTACTCTTGCCTAGAAAATTCCATGGATGGAGGAGCGTGGTGGACTATAGTCCATGGAGTCACAAAGAGTTGGACACGACTGAGTGACTTCACTTTATTTACTTTCTTTTGAAAAACTTACTGAGTCTCAGTAGATTCTTTTAAAAGCATTATCTCAGGTCAAAGTCTTTAACAAAACTTGGCACCAGGCATGCTAAACACTCCAATGTGAAGTTTTTATTTTATTAATCCATTCCATCATGAGCCTGGATTTTAATTGAGCATCTGTTATGTGCTGTGCACTGTTTTCGGCCTGGGGCAGAGAGTGGTGAGTGTGGGCCTTGCTCTCTTGTGGAGCTAGGTTCTAGAGAGAGAGAAATAATAATCAAACTGAAAAAAGCCAAGACAGGTCATGTCGTCATAGAAGGTGAAAGGCGTTCCTTTGATAAGGAGAGAGCTGGGCAGGTTGGCGGTGGGGAGCAAGAGGCAGTGGTTAGGGGAAGCCTCTGGTGAGGTGATATCCTGTCAAGGGTTTGTATGACAACAAAAGCTAACCATGCCAGGATGAGGAGGAAGAACATTCTAGAAGGAAAAGGAATATCAAGGCCTTAGGATCAGTCTGAACTTGGTGTGTTGTAGGAGTGGTAAGGAAGCCCAGTGACATGTGCCAGTGGGTGAAGGGGCAGAGGTGAGGTGTTGAGGGCAGGGAACACAGTGACCTTGTAGACCTCGAGGCGGGGCCATCTGAGCAGAGAAGTGACGGGAGTGGGCCTTTTAGAAGGGCCTCTCTGAGTGCTGTGTCGGGAATTAGCCTGTGTCAGCTGTTCTTCGCCAGGGGCAGCTGCCCCCTCCCCCAGGGGACACTTGGCAGTGTCTGGAGACATTTTCAGTTGTCGCAGCTTGCTGGGGAGGCTCTTGGTCTCGGCATCTAGAGCAGGCCCCACAACAGAGATTTGCTGGCTCGTGCCTGGATTGACATTTGGTTACAGCAGGAGAAACAAGAGCCAAGAGTTCAGTTTTCGATTTCGTAAGTTTGAGATGCCTGCTAGATTCCTAGGTGGAGAGGACGTGAGGGCAGCTGAAGGCCTGAATCGGGCCAGGTCAGGGCAGAGCGTGTAATTCTGAGAGTCGCCGACCAGGGAGGCTGCTCAGCTTTCTGCAGTGCACAGAACAGTCCCCACGACAGAGTTACCCGGCCGCGATGGCAGTAGCGCTGAGGTTCGGAGAGCCTGGCCCAGAGCGTGAAGAAGGAGAGAGAGGCCTGAGCCCTTCGCGTGTGTTGTTTAGTTGCTCAGTCCTGTCTGACTCTTTGCAACCCCATGGCCTGTAGCCCGCCAGGCTCCTCTGTCCATGCGATTTTCTAGGCAAGAACACTGGAGTGGGTTGCCGTTGCCTTCTCCAGGGGATCTTCCTGACCCAGGGATTGAACCTGTGTCTCCTGCATTGGCAGGCGGGTTCTTTGCCATCAGGGTAGCCCATTTGTGCATGTAGACCTTAGGAAGAGTGAGCAGAGGAGACTGAGAAAGGAACAGGAGACAAGTGGAAAGCCACACTTGGGGTGTGTTATCCAGAGGCCTTGAATATACCAGGTGTTGGGGGGGAGGGGAAGCCATCCGAATGCTCCAGCCTGAATCCACATACTCTGGTGGGCAGTGCCCTCAGTGCTCATCTTGTCCTGAGATGCCATTTTTAGGTGGAGGAACTGAGGCCTGGAGAGGGGGCCCCGGGGACTGGGATTGCAGAGGCAGAGGTGGGGGGGCTGGGGCGCGTCTCTGTCCCCACGGAGGCTGAGGCCTTGTTCACCCCGTCAGCTGGTCGGTCATGCAGCCCAGAAGTGACGCGACAGGCTGGGCAGTGGCTTGAGGGACTCTGGCTCAGGTTGGCTTGTGGGAGCTCCTTGTTTGAACACACGAGGACCCGTCTGCGCCCCTGGGGATCACTCCTGTTCTCAGCTGTGTGGTTTGCTTTCTCACACCCTCCTCCACCCCCTCAAAAAGAAAGCTGTACGGAGGCATTCTCACGGCCACCCTTCCTAATCGCCAGTCATGCTGGCAGGAATAGCTCCTTCCCTAACCGAGGCTGTCCTTGGGCATCTGTGCAATGCTCTGGGTCTTTCTATTTGACTTGAGTCATGCGGTGGGAGAGAGGTTTTCTCCTGGCGTGTGTATCGGTGGTGGGCACAGCGGAGTCCCAGGCTCTCTTTGCAGAAGCTCCCTGCCAGCTCCTTCTATTCCTGGGACATAGGCTTCATGTCAGCGGAAACAAAAGCATTGGCAATGTTGGCAGTTCATGGGCTGGGATTTCAGTTACCTGAAGCCAAGAGGATCAGTTAGGGACTGGTGAAAAGTGCTGTGAATGGGTAGAAAAATCAGAAAGTGGAGGGAAATAACAATTCTCATGGCACTTAGGTCTGGCATCCAGGTAGCTACTTTGAGCAGAGGGACGTGAGACAGAGCACCAGGGATAATAATGACATTATTCTATCTAACAAAATGGTGTTTCATTAAAAAGCAAAACAAACCCCAAAACTAGAAAAGGCAAAATTATAGAGATAGAAAAAAGATCAGTTATTGCCTGGAGTTGAGAGGGTTTGACTATATATCACAAAGGAATTCTTTGGTAGATGGAATTGTTCTGCATTCTGTTTGTCCTGGTGGTTACTTGCATCTGTGCAGGTGTTAAAACTCTTGTATTCTCCAAAAAGTGAATTTTACTCTCTGTATGTGAAAACTATTAAAAAATATATAGTGACCTTCAAGGTAAGGTACTAGCCCCATTGCACAGAGAAATAAAGTTACATACCCAGGATCACACATGGTTTGTGGTTGAGTTTGGCCTTTAGATTTGGGTCTGTCTGCTGTTAGCTTGTGTTTTAAACCAAGACACTGCGGGGCTGCAGGACGGGGCTTATTTTCACTTTCCTGGGCTGTCACCGCCTAGTGCTGTAGGGTTAGTTGGCCCAGTGGTAGGGGTCAAGGGTCAGGTGAGGATCTGGATGGCAATGGAATGAAGCACAAAGTTTTTCAAAGCAGCAGCTCCTACCCATTGAATTTGTGCTGTCCAACCCTGAATATTCAAGAAAAACAGAAATCCAGGTTTTTAATGTGAATTCTTCTAGGTCTTAAAAGTTGACCATCAGTTTCATTAAAAACCTCTGTTTGGGGATTTCCTGGAGGCTCAGTGTCTAAGACTGTGCTTTCACTGCCAAGGGTGAGGGTTTGATCCCTGCTCAGGGAACTGAAATCCCTCAAGCAAATTAAAATAGATAAGCAAGTAAGTAAGTAAAGAAACCAACCCACCCATTTCTCTTTAGACCAAAGGAACAAGTACCACCAAACAAGTATAGCCAGCCCGCTGGTTGAGTACCGGTTGGATACTCTTATGATTTATTTTATGGCATGACGAGGGGAAGGCCCTGCTTGCTGATACACTGGGCCTCACTTGCTGTCTTGGGCCCCTTCTCTGTGCTCTAAACCAGGAGCCAAGTTAGGTGGCTGGTTCTGGCTCCTTTTGTGCCTTTCTGGCAGTTAATGAGTCCTGAATAAGAATGCATTTGTGGCACGGTGGTGGGATGAGGGTGGGGTGGGGTGTGTGTTTCTTTCCTTCGTCTCAACTGCTTTTTGCTTTTCCTGGGAGTCTTCTCTCCTCCTGTCTCATGCACAGTGTTTGCTTTGGGCTCAACACACTCAGCAGTTAGTCCTACTGTTAGTGACAAGATGTGCCTCCCTGCCCCGTCAGAGACGCTGATGATGGAACGTCCTCAGACCCAAAAACTTTCATCTAATTTATTCTTTTCCCGTTGCTGTCACCAGCAGAAAGCAAGACTTTGGATGCCAGGCAGTCTTTGAGGATGTGGATGCAGGGCTGGGTACACTGGTTTTCCAGATGTTGTCTTGATTTAAGAGTGAATGAGGTGAGGAAGACCTCTGCTTTATTGATTAATAAGAGCATCTGCCCGGGTGTCTTGTCTAAAGATATTGTTCCTTTGAAGGCGTCATTATCTTGTGCCTACTGAAAGACCATTCTTTATAATCTGCCTGTGTCTTTTGAATAAAGGAGTTCTTTTTTTTAGCTTAAAAGAAGTGCTTATATTTTTGTTTTAAAACTGTTTTGCGGGGGTGGGCATGACTCATGGCATGCAAGATCTTAGTTCTCGGACCAGAGATGGAACCTGTGCCCCTGCAGTGAAAGCTTGGTCTTAACCACTGACCACCAAGGAAGTGCCCTTAAAACATTTTGTTTTGATGGCTGTTTCTCTTGCTGCTGGAGCCTTAAGTAGTGGGATTTTAGTCCGTCGTATGTCTAAGCTGGCTTGTCTTCTCTCAGAACACCACAGGGATGGCTTGGCTATTTGTTAGTGTGTTCTGATTTTTGCAGAACCCCATTATTAAAGAAAAAAAATTAGTTTTTATAAATAATGAATGCATACCGGGAACAAATAGTCAAAGTATGATCCCATGGTCTGTAGCCCGCCATGCTCTTCTGTCCATGGAATTCTTCATGCAGGAATACTGGAGTGGATTGCCATTCCCTTCTCCAAGTCAAAGTACAGAAAGACGATTAATAAAAAGGCACTCTATACCTGTCACCTCTGACCACCTGTTCCTCTAACTCTTTATTCTCCCCCACCGCCCACCAAAAATGAGAATGACCAGTGTTGGCTCCTTTTTTTTGGTCCATCCTCTGTCCCTGTTGGCTCTATTTAGTCTCCTTGGAGAGCTCTTTTAGACATCAGTCTGGGTGATCTGGTCCCCATTTAGTGGTGTCTAGACACTTTTGAATCAGGGAGTCCGGGAGGGGGCACAGCAGTGTGTATCTCATGTGGGATCTTAGTACCCTGGCCAGGGATCAAACCGGTGCTCCCTGCTTTGGAAGGTGGGGTCCTAACCACTGGACCACCAGGGAATCCCCTGGACCCCTTTTTATTGTCCCAGCTGGGACCTGAGCGCTACTGGCATCTAGTGGGTGGAGGTTAGGGTTGCTGTCAAACATTCTGCGGTACCAGGACCCCTCCTGGCCCAAATGCCCACACCGAGAAACCCGAGAACACAAGTATTTAGTATCTGCGTTTCCTTTCCTCCTTTTCTGCCCCACACCAGCGCTCATGTCCTTGACTATTTTCCTTTTCATTAAACAGATGGGCTTTCCATATCACCACACAGAGAGCTATGCAGTTGTTATTTTAGCGGCCGTATTTTATTCTCTTTAAAGGTGAACAGTAACTTATTCATCCAGGCACTTTAGTTATTGAGTAGATCTCCATTTTTGCTGTTGGAAACAGCTGTGATGAAGACCCTTCTGCCCAGGTGGGAATGAATCCACAGGATACGTTCCTGGAAGGTGGAGCTGCAGGTCAGAGGCCTCGAGCTGCTGACATTTGGAAAGATATTGCCAGATGGCCCTCTGAAGGGTGGTTCTGATTTATGCTCCCTCCAGCAATGTGAGGATCGTGCCTTGTTTCTCTAGGGTGGGTGGTTTTCTTTTTTTTTTTTCAATCTCTGGTTTCCATTTATAGCCTATAAGCTGAGAATTTCGAAATGTTGACAGCCAGGGTGGATTCTGCAGATATTCCCGATATAGAAGGGCAGAGGTGGAAGGAGTCCTGATAAGCTACTAGGAGCTAAATGAGAAAGGGGAACTCATCTTTTCTCTCCCTGTGGAGGACAGTTGAGTCCACACACAGCTGAAAGTTTGAGAAAAATAATTACATCTGACTTAACTCCTGCAGATCTGCTCTCAGGGACCCTAGAGCAGCCCCCTCCCTGGCTTTTGGTGCTTTCTCATTAGAATAAACATCACAATAGCTCACTGACCCCATATTTTGTGAAAAGAAGTGCTTTATCTTTTCATTCCTTTTGATGATGAATATTCAGTTTTTAGGCTAAAGTTAAGAGATTGCCCTTAGGTAGACACACAAAGGAGGCAATATGCCCTTTAGGCTTCCCTGGTAAAGAATCGCATTGTGGTAAAGAATCGCCTGTCAGTGCAGATTCCTGGGTCAGGAAGATCCCCTGGAGAAGGAAATGGCAATCCATTCCAGTATTCCTGCCTGCGAAATCTCAGGGACAGAGGAGCCTGGTGGCTGCAGTCCATAGGGCTGCAAAGAATCAGACATGACTGAGCACACACACACAAACAAAACAAATAAACAACGCAGTGTAGGCACACACAGGTACACATGCACATGCTCATACCTACTCTTGTGATGTGTAGATCTGTTTATATGAACCCCAAGGTTTCATACAAGGTGCGCAAGGGTTAAGGCTAATCATGAGGCATTTTCTTTACTGAGAGACAACATTGGTCCAATACAGGGGCTTACAGCCTTACCTGCCAATTGTAAACAGCTGGGGAGCCTTTCCATGGCCAGTGCTCAGCCCTTCCCCCATGCCGGTGAATTCAGTCTCTGGGGGTGGGGCCAAGTAGTCAGGGTTTTTTTTTTTTTTTTTTTTAAAGCTGTGGACTGGAGCAATTTCGATCTGCAGCCAAGGTTAGCAGTCAGGGACTGGTGCAGTTTGCAGCCTGTGGCCCAAATCTGGCCGCAACTTGTTTTTGTAAATAAAGTTTTATTGGAACTTAGCCACATTCATTTAACACATTGTTTTATGGCACTCAGCAGAGCCTATACACCTGCAGAGCTTCATTTATTCTGTGGCCCTTTATGGAGAAAATTTGGTGGACCCTTGCCTGATATGGTCAGCTGTGTTTTTCAGTAATGGCTGTGTGGAATCTGTTAACCACACAGGAATGTTGTAGAGGACAGGGTCTCCTGTAACGCAGGCAACACCGCCATCTCCTGTCACTCCACTTCATGGAAAGTATTTTTGTGAGATACTTCTTTTTCCAACTTTATGCTTGCAAAGGCTGCCTGCATTTTCCCTCTGGAATGCAGAGCTGCGTCATTTCTGAGAGCAAAAATGACGAGACGGGCCTCCTGTCTTTCCCCTTTTACTGTCATGTTCTCGGCTTATCGGTTGAAGTCCTTAAGTCCTGATCACACTGTTATTTAATCGGATCTTCCTCTTTTCTATATTCCCCAGTCGTCCTCCTCCCTTTAGTTTTTTTCCTCTTTTACCTCTTTTCTCTGTTCACTTTGTAAGATGCCTTTCCAGTAAAATTGAATGAATCTTCTTCCCCCTCTGAAGCAGTTGTGCATTCAGCCATTCTCCCTGCAAGCATCTTCAGTCCTGGCCCTGAGATGCTCTCTGAAGGTCCCCTGATCAGCGTGTGCACACACACCAGACAGACATGTGCGTGCACACACAGGGCAGTGTTTCTTAGAGCCTTTGCTCTAATGACAAGGATGCTGTCCCTGTTTGCTTTGAAAGCTCACTTTTGGAATCTCCCTAGTGTGTCTTTGGGACAGGGCTCTTCCTAATCTTACGTCGTTATGGTAATAAATGAAGTTGGAGCAATTTGTGGCTCCAGTCATCTATGGGTGGGCTGTGTGGTGCTTCGGGGAGACTACCTATGGCCCCTTAAAAGGGTAAATCTCTGGTATGTGGTGTTAGGAGCGTGCCGCCTTCTTGGGTGCAGGGTGGAGTGCAAGGGCCACGTTAAGGGGGAGAATGAAGGCTTTGGAGGAGCCCTGCAGTCCAGCACTCAGTCTGTATCTTGGTCTCTGTACCAGGTTGGTGGATGGAGGTGGCATTCTGGATGGGGGTAACAAAGAGATGGGAGAAGTCAGGTAGTGAGCTCATAGCCGGTGGAACTAGCTCACAGGTGGTTCATCTTTGTTCTTGATGGATCTTTGAGGGATCCCACATCCTTTCTGACCCTGACCTGCTTTCAGGGATTGGGAAGAGGAGCTGGGAGCCCCCCCACCCCCTTATCAGACCCCAAGCACATGCTCTGCTTGGGTGATGTCAGGGTGAAAGACCATGCTTCCTGCCTGCAGAGTCTCTCACTGTTTTCCTGGCCTTTGCTGCTTCCACCATTTTGTCCCCTTTTTATGTTTTGGGGGGGGGTCACTAGAGGAGGCAGCAGAGGAGGTAGGGAAGGAGTTCAAGACATATAGCTCATAGATCATTTGGAATCTGGGCCAGCTTGGTTGTACAAAGACTGTGATCTGGGCCTGAAACTCAAAGCAAACTGGCCAGACTCGGTGTCACTTTTTCTGTTGTTGTTGAGGTTGAACGTAGCGTAACCTTTGGCTTTGGAGGGATCCACAGTGATGCTGAGCTTCCTAGAAACCAACCATCTGTCTGGGATTGTGCATTCTCCGTATTGAAATCAACCCAGGTGAGAGTTGAGTAGAAACCTGCCGATTTTCTCTCAGCCTCTTAATCTCCAGGTCAGCCCAGGCCGTCGAGTAGACAATATTGTTGGGATAAACAGCAGAGACATTTTAGGTGTTTTCCTTCTGGGCTCAAAAGCGTGTTTTCGAGAAGAAGCCAAGTGATGAGCATTATTCACTAGTTCCCTGCAGCGCCTGGTCTTATGAGGGTGTGGTGGTGTCTTCCAGATCGAAGCAAGGCCGAGATGGACCTGAAGGAGCTGAGTGAGTCTGTCCAGCAGCAGTCTGCTCCTGTTCCGCTCATCTCGCCCAAGCGACAGATTCGCAGCAGATTCCAGCTCAATCTCGACAAGACTATAGAGAGTTGCAAAGCACAGTTAGGTATGTGTCTCGATTTGCCTCTCCCATTGTCACCATCATTCCTCTCTTTAGGGGTATCACCCGGATGGCATGAAAGCCTGATCCCGGCTGCTTTTTTCGCCGCAGGTTTAACTTTGGCGTGTTTATTCAACAAAAAATTATTTCTCAGGGCAGACTGTTTCAGATTTGCTAGTTAATTGTTCAGCAGGGTATTTTGAATTTGTCAGAGTGCATTCTTTGATTGTGGCAGCCTGCTGATTCAAGGTGCCGGTTGTAAGAAAGTTTGGGAGCAGGAAGAACCTCCTGAGTTTGCTGTTGTGCTTCTCTGCACATGTCAGAGTCTTCACTTCAGGATCATGTGTATCCCACAAGTGTCCCCAGCACAAACCCTTCCCCTCCAGGCTGGGCCACGTCCCCCTGCCCCCAGCAAATGCATCCTGTTTCTGTATCTATTGCCTCCCTTCCTCATCCCCGTGCTGCCTGCCTTTTTACATTGCCTACCTGAATCCTATCCCTAAGGCTGAGCTTGGGCGTCACCTCCTCCAGGAAGTCTTCCTTGACTGTCCCCCTCATCTGCCCACTTCCTTTGGTACTTCATGGCTCCAGAGCATCAGTGGTCCTTTTGTGTGGGGGTATTTCTCCCAATCTAGACTGGAAGCTCCTTGAGGGCAGAGAAGTTTGTCTTATAAAGATCTTATGAAGACCAGCCTTCTCCAAGGTACTTGGTCTTATACACATAGTGATGCTCTAGAATGTTTGTTGAAGAGGTAAATGAAGTCAGAAGGTATTTATAAGGAAATAGGGAGTGGCTGGGTCTCAGTAGAGAAAGGTTTCTATGTCACTGGGTGTTCTGGACCTTTGGGTGAAAAAGGAGCTAGTTGGGAGTCAGTTAGGCTGTCCGAGGAAAACATTCCTTGCTGAGTTGCCCATTTGGTTAGGACATTATCATCTGCCTACAATGTGGGAGACCCAGGTTCGATCCCTGGGTCAGGAAGATCCTCTGGAGAAGGAAATGGCAACCCTCTCCAGTACTCTTGCCTGGAAAATCCCATGGATGGAGGAGCCTGGTAATCTACAGTCCATGGGGTCACAAAGAGTCAGACATGACTGAGCCACTTCACTTGAGTGACATGGATGAAATTTTGCAGGCTATATCCCTCTTGGGTTCTTCCCAGCAGCTGGTTTAGCTCCTTGGTTTGTTATTGTTAATAAGGATTTATGGAGGACTTCCTATGCCCCCTGCACTGTGCATAGATTATCCTATTATCAAACCCATTGTACAGCTGAAGAAGTGGAGGCTCAGAGAGGTAGTTCACTCCTTCAGGATCACACAGCTCATAGAAGCAGAGGAGCAGGATCTGAATTCATATCCTTTGGGCTCCAGTATCCAAGCATGTGCAGTCATGCTTGTCTGTCTGATGTCCAGCCTTCAGTTACCAGTTGCACAAGCCCTGAGATTTAGAGATTAAACCAGATTTGGTTTTTAAATTCTTTCAATTTGAGTCCTGGAGGAGGTGGATGGAATTCACTCCTGATTCTGCTGGGCTCTTTGTGGCTTTTACCCTTTGACGAGTTTCTCTTCCGTGACCCCACTCATGATAACCATTGCTCTAGAATGAAGACAATGTAGAGTTGATGGGGATTTCCTCTTTTCAAAATTGTAGGATATAGGATTACTCACCTCCAGGTGGATGATGCTCACTACTGGGAGCAGGAAACATGAATAGGTGAAGTGAAACTATTGTTAGCAATAGGCTTTTGCCTATTTTGGCTGTGTATATAGGAAACTCCTGCTGTTTTATCGTTTCTACTTTTGCTTGAGACATGGAAATGGGTGACTTTCCTCTGGACTCGGTTACAAGTAGAAAAACAATAGAAATACATTGGTGGTTGACTCTGCTTCAGGGCAGGGAGCCAGATGGGGGCTGGGCAGCTGGGTCACCTGGAGAGAGTGCTCCCCCAACCTAAAGGGGCCAGTGGTTCTCAGCCCCAGCCAACTTTGCAGGCCCGTGACCCAGAGTGCCCAGGTCTTCTGCTCTTTCAGTACAAGCCTAGCATCTTAATTTTTGTGTGAAACGTCCCGATTTATGAACTGGCCAGCACGTTCTAAGTTAAAAATAAAAACAAATAGCAACGTTGGAAAGCATTGGGTCAAACCCTTGCTTCCTAAGTAACACGTCTGCTCGTGGGCTGTGAGTTTGCATCTCCTGCTTTAAGCCTTGGCTTATTTCTTTGAGTCCTGGACACAAAGGGTGAAAGACTTAATGCTTTGGGGATTAGTGGTGGCTTGAGCCCATGTCTCTGGCCTCTCCTCTCTGTCGTGGTTTTCTTTGTGTCCCTGGACAAGTGATTTCTCAGGGCCTCTTTTTTTCTAATCTGTAAAATGGGTCAGTTTTGACAACTCCCGTGTAGCATTCCCTTGCATCCCTCCCGTTCTGTGTCCCCAGGCTGCTGCCAAGATAAAATTCACGTTGTTTGGTCCCATGTCATCTTGGAATGTTAGTAACCGAAACCCTCCGCAGACAAGTTCAATTTGTCACCTGTAGTCAGCTGCAACTTGAATCTACTGCTTAACCCCATCAGGCCAATGTGATGCAATGTGAAATGTTTCTTTTTTTTATTCCAGCGTTGGGCGTGGAAAATGTTTGCGTTTTTTTGGTCCTGCTCTTTATTCTGTGACTACGCCACATGCTGGGTTTTCTTTTTGAATTTAGGCATAAATGAAATCTCGGAAGATGTTTATACGGCTGTCGAGCACAGCGATTCGGAGGATTCTGAGAAGTCAGATAGTAGCGGTAGCGATTCTATCAGTGATGAGGAACAGAGGTCCCAGAACGAGCCAGAAGATGCCGAAGACAAAGAGGGGGCTCGGATGGGCAAAGAGCCATCTGCTGTCAAAAAGAAGCCCAGATTGCCGAACCCAGTGGAAACAAAAGAGGAGCTGAAAGTCAGCACGTCACCAGCCAGCGAGAAAGTGGACCCAAGCTCAGTCAAGGAGAAGACGAGCCCCCAGCCTGAGAAGGACTTTTCAGACAAAGCAAAACCCTCGCCTCATCCCACAAAGGATAAGGTGAAGGGAAAAGATGAGACGGATTCCCCAACAGTGCATTTGGGCCTGGACTCCGATTCAGAGAGCGAACTTGTCATAGATTTAGGAGAAGACCATTCTGGGCGGGAGGGTCGAAAAAATAAGAAGGAACCCAAAGAACCATCTCCCAAGCAGGAGGGTAAGTGATTGCACCCGTTTCCGGGTTCTTGATTTGGTTTTAGACTACCACCTTGCCCTTTTATAGTATCACATGTCATGTCGCCCTCTGACATCAGGAAAGGTGGCACAGCAAAGCTTGGATTGGCTCCTGGTCACCTAGCTAGTTAACTGAGCGGGACCAGGCCTTAATCTGGGCCAGCCCACCTTCTACCTTCTCAGTATCCAATGTGGTTGATTTTGAGCACAGGAAAAGAAGTCTCTTAGTAGTTGCTTCTAGCAGTCAAGTCATTTTGAACCTAAGCAGTTTCTTTTCCAGTGTGTTCACTCACATGCCTAAAGTGTTTGTCAATGTTAAGACATTGGACGAGGCTGAAATTGTTAAGTGTTCAGTTCAAAGACCTTGACGAGTTTATTCTCCCTTACCTCCGCTCACGCTGCCCAGGCATCTCAAAATACATTTTCTTACTAGGGTATAAGACCTTTTGGGTCAGTGGCACCAGACTGCTGAGTTCTTGAGGCCTCTGGAAATCCAAGGGGCATTGTATGATGCCCACCTGAGCCCGTGTTCTGCCGTATTTGCATTTAACTGACATGGGCCCGAGGTTTCTCAGCCTCGGTGGTATTGGCTTTTTATGCTGGATAATTCTTTGTCCTGTGTATTGAAGGATGTTTAGCAGTATCCTTGGCCTTTACCAACTGGATGTCAGTAGCATTCACCCAGTGGTGGCCTTCAAAAGGGTCTTGACAAAGCAAAATCTCCCCTAGTTGTGGACTGCTGCCTGAGTCTTAGCAGTTCCCCCTTTGCTGCATTAGGGACCGAGACAACAGTGCCTGCTCTCAAGCCCGCCGCATCCTAGGCATGTTGGCAGACCCCCCAGTGGAACATGGGAATGATTTGAAGGATATTTGGCCCATGGGCGAAGCAGTCAGTGAATTTCTCAGCTGGCTTGGCAAGTGGGTGGTGAGGGGATTCCAAAATGCCCAAGAAAGATAATGAAGAATTAATTAAGGGCCCAGCAGAGACATGGCCAAAAGACAAATTGGAGGTTGTAGCCATAAAACTTCTTGTACTTTGTGGGCTACACAAGGGAATAGCCAGGTTTTATTCAGTGGCTCAGTGGTGAAGAATCCTCCTGCCAATGCAGGAGACGTAGGTTCGATCCCTGGGTCGGGAAGATCTCCTGGAGAAGGAAATGGCAGTGCACTCCAGTCTTCTTGCCTGGAGAATTCCATGGACAGAGGAGCCTGGTGGGCTTATAGTCCATGGGGTCACAACAGAGCTGGACATGACTTTGTGACTAAACAGACAACACACAGCTTCTGACAGGAGGTAACTTCTCAGTTATGTGTCCCCTGGGGATTTCTTAGTCTGGCTGCTTAAACAGGAGTGGGATGGGCTTTGTTGCATCTTCCCTCTGTTAGTATCAACATGAACTGTTCTGGAACCTCAGTTCCTGCAGTTCATTGAAAGAGGATGGAATATCTCTCAGTGATACAAGGCTGGAAGAGAGAGAGGCAGTTGAGTGGGTCAGGAAGGATGGATCACTGCCCCATCCCTTAGAATTAGGAATGGCATCTGAAACATCTGTTTCTGTGTGGATTGGGGTTTGAGGGACCACTTCTGATGCTGCAAAAAGCAACAGGAGTAGCATTTATCCCATGAAGTTTATGGAATTGCTGGGTCCCAGATGGCAGTATTCCTATGAATGATACATTTATACTATTCCTCTCTTTCTGGAATAGATCTTTTGTTTGGTTGTGGGTTTTTTTTTTTTTGCCCCTTCCAGAAAGGATTTGTGACATACTGATAAAGTGGAAATCAAGACATCAGTGAGAAAGATGGAAATAGAACAGTGAGCGATCTGGGGAAAGTTTGTATATAGAAATAACTATTTCAGCCTTCAGAATTCACAAAGTCAGTCTTCCATTTTGGCTCCAAGCTTCCTGGCAGTCAAAGCGAAAAGAGAAACACATATGAGTACCTTAAAAGATTTCATGTTTCTCCCCCACTCCAGTTAATAAAATGAAGCTGAGCTGTCCCTCCCACTGGTGTCTGGAGCAGATTTCTCTAGGAACCCCTGAGTGTGTGGTGGGACTTTGAAGCAAAGGATGATTCTGAAACATAATTCAGTTAGAGGAACTTCACAGGGGTTGAAATACAGAGCCACCAGAGGATAATTTGGGTTTTGAAGAATTTACTTCATGTCAGACTCTGCAGTTGAGCATCTTTTCAACAGTGTGCTTTCACTTACAAGTTTATTAAGTGAAGGGTGTTTTGGAGAGTGCTTGGTGACCTCCAACTGATCTTCAGTTAGGAGTGCAGCTTACACACAGAATCTGAATCCTCAGATAGAACGATGGCTTTTCTAGCTAGAGATCCCGGAGCAGAGGCTAAGGGAGCTCGCTTCAGGACCTTGACTACCTTGACCGTGTCACATCAGTCATTTCCAGCTTTCTCTTAAAAAGTCCTTTTTTAATGTATAAGACAGTGACCCAAGTCTGGTATAAGTAGGTTGGTTGGGTGGGGTTGCTTTTGGAGTGTTGACCTTTAAGAAATTCACTTCTTTGTGAGACTACAGGCGATTTATACACTCCCAAAATTTTAGGACAAATGGAATTTTCCGTGGCCCTTCCTCTCTCTCTCTTTCTCTCCCCAACCATAAACCATCAGTATCCTCTAGAAATTAAAATGTTTTAATGTCTAAATGAAACCCCTTCCCCCAACAAGACTGCATCAAGTCTGAAATGTTTTCAGATTGCAGAGTCCTGTTTTTTTTTAATTTGGAAAAGCGCTCCAGTGGGACTCTTGCAGAGCAGTAACCTATCTACAAAGCCAGCTATTTGCTTTTGCAAGATGAGAGAGAGAAAAAGACCTTTTTGTGGTTACCCTTTGCCCAAGGAGGGTTCAGGCTAGCTAATCAACAAGAGTAGTATATTTTTTAATCGCATGGCAGAAAAGAGAGGCACTAAGGATGCTTTTGCAGGTTGGAAGCCCTGCCTCTGGGATCTCTGCCTTTTTTAGAAGGGCCAAGCTCAGCGCCATCTTTGCCCCTAGAAGGGGCAGGGGCAGAGGCTGTATCTGATATCTGGAAGGTTGTCCTGGGCAAGGATGGGGGCTCCTCACTCTGGGCAGAGATCTTCTTCTAGCCCCACCCTGTGTTCTTGCCCAGGACCTTGGCTGAATTTTTGCCCAGAGGAGCAAGAGGGCCAGTCAGTTGTGGATAACCACCAAGACACCCCCATCCCTGGGCAGTAAAGTCAGCCTGTGAACACTCTTTTCCTTTCACACTCCTTGGTTTTTCCAGACCCACTGTTAACTGAAAATTTCCCCTAGAATGATCAAGAGCCCATGTCTTTTCTGGGTGATAGAAATCTAAAAATGACAGGCATGGAGTCACGCAGCGGAAGCATGCTGAGCCCCTAAAAAAGTAGTCCTTATTAAGGGCTTCCTTGGTGGCTCAGCTAGTAAAGGATCCACCTGCCAATGCAGGAGGCCCAGATTCTTTCCCTGGGTTGGGAAGATCTCCTGGGGGAGGAAAATGCAACCCACTCCAGTATTCTTGCCTGGGAAATCCCACGGACAGGGGAGCCTGGGGGGCTACAGTCCACAGGGTTGCAAAACAGTCGGAGATGACTGAGCGACTTCACTTTCAGTCCTTATGGAAAAGATTTTGATGTCCAGGTGCATCGTCTGGGATCAAGGATGCTGACTTGCGCCCGTGTTTTTTGCGTGGAATCCTCTCTGGGGCCCCTGCGGTGGTAACTGACCCCCTCCCCCTCACAGACGAGCACTCACGTGGTTGTCCCCTCCCCGCTGCTCAGGGCTTCTGGCTCTAACCTGCCTTCCGACTGGCCCTTCTCACTGCCTGCCCTCACTCACCAAAAAGCTGCCTATTCCTGGGCATGTCCTGGCTAACGCTGTCCGCCTCCAAATTCTCCCTGCTGCCGGTTGACATCCTGCCCTCCTCCCTCAGAGCCCAGCTTCTCTCAGTAGGTACACTCCGAAAGGCAGCTTTTTTCAAACTTGAGTCACTCGCATTCATTCTTTTTGCCATTCCCAAGACCTGCTCATGCAATTGCTGACTTAATATATATTTTAACCTGAAGCAGCAGGTCTTAAAAAAAAAAAAAATGAAGTCAATTTTGGACTTAAACTTGACCACCACGCAGTAGATGAAACAGTATTTTTGTGCTCTGCATAGAAGATGTAACAGGAATCACTGCAGTCAAAACGAGAGCAAGGCTTCTAAATTCTCCATAAATACCATTGTGCTGGGGAAGGTTCTGGCCTTGGGGTGGAGTTCCCTTGAATGTTAGGTGTCAAGGCTGCCAGGACCTCACTGAGACTATTCTGGAAGGAATTAGAAGAGATGAAAGAGAATACTCTTCTTTCTGGGTGATTCGTTGTTGTTCAGTGCTTTGGCCATTGGGAGACTGTCTGGTTCCTCAGGGTACATGCTCTGTAGGTTTCCTGGCCAAGGAAAGGATTCCTGTTAACCTCCAGATGGACTTTGGCTAAGTCTTTCTCAAAGTGTTTACTGAACTCTAACTTTGTAAAACAAGGTACTTGTTTATACGTGAGCAAGCCCACGTTTGAGTAACCCAAGGAGGCTGATGTTTTAAGCTAGAACATGCTGCAGAAGTGGCCTTAGCATATAAAGTGAGAATGTGCCCATTCATGGGGAGGTCCTTGGCATGCTAGCCTGCGATGGTCACCTAGAACTCCCTGGCCTGGAGACCCTGCAGGTCAGCCTGAGTCCCGTCTACTTTCTGTTTTGTTTTTTCACGCCTTGGCTTCAGTCGTAGGCAAAGCTCCACCATCCACGACAGCGGGCAGCCAGTCTCCCCCCGAGACGCCGGTCCTCACCCGCTCGTCCTCCCAAACGCCCACGGCAGGGGTCACAGCCCCCACCAGCACCGCGTCCACGGTCACGGCCCCGGCTGCCGCCTCCGCCGCCGCCACCACCACCACCACGGGAAGCCCAGTGAAAAAGCAGAGGCCGCTTTTACCGAAGGAGACTGCCCCAGCCGTGCAGCGGGTCGTGTGGAACTCATCAAGTAAGTTTCAAACGTCCTCCCAAAAGTGGCACATGCAGAAGATGCAGCGTCAGCAGCAGCAGCAGCAGCAGCAGCAAAACCAGCAGCAGCAGCCTCAGTCTTCCCAGGGGACGAGATATCAGACCAGACAGGCTGTGAAAGGTACCGCGCCTCCCCCTCTGCTCTCCGTGGCGCCCTCTCCCTTTTCGCCACACGGACAGGAGAAAAATCGTCCTCGTTTTGTTTTTTCAGTTCCTCTTGGTTGCCTGGCCGCCATACCCTGGAGGCCTGACACATTCCATTTTGGCATTATTTTTTAAAATTGTTTTACGGCTTGCTTTTTTGTACTTTTCTTTTTCCTTTTTCATTTTATAAACGGTACATGCACGTCTTCTTAGAAAGGGATGAAATAGATACCTAGACACACAAAAATCTGTCGTCTTGATTGACTTTCTATTTCATTCTCCACCCTTTCTCAGAGGTTATTGTTAACCATAAGATCTTTTTTTAATGCATGTATGCATATATATTTATGTATATATATATGGCTTCATAAAGGTATTACTTTTTTTTGTTGTTTTTGAAAACATAAAAATGGTACCATCCTTGCCTTTTTTTTCCCCCCACCCATCAGCATGTTTTGGAGGTCCATCCATGTCGGTACATATAGCTCTCCCTGAATCTTTTGGACTGCTGCATAGTATTCCAGTTTATTTAATTAAATATTCCCCTACGGGTAGATATTTAGGTTGCTTCCAGTTTTTTCCTGTTAGCAGTGCTGCAGTGAATACTTCCTTGTGCATGCCTGTGAAAAAGCATTATTTTTGAAAGAGTACAGTATGAGAAGTGGATAGTAAAAGATACCTTAATAACTAGGGATTCGCTCCCCCAACGCAAGAAGAGCCAGCATCAGAAACCATTGCTGAAGTGTGGAATGACACTTCCCAGCAGGAGGCTCCATCTGGGCTGACGTAAAGCTGAACAAAGCGCTGATCTGATGGGAACTAGTTTGTCCAGCTCTCGTGAGGACTGACACCGGGCTTGTTTCATGGGGAAACCTGCATCGAGATCCTTCGTGGTTGGGCTCCTTGATCGAAACTCTCACGTACTGAGTTCCCTGTTGTGCATAGAACTCTTGAGAGTCGCAGCAGGTTGTGAAATGAAAGAGTAGCCAGATCTTGAACTGAGCCCCCAGTGAAACCCTTTAAAGATTGGGGTGGAGGGAGACTGAGAGATGGGAGTACAGCCGGATTGATCCTGCTGTCTGAAGTGTTGCTGGGGCAGAACTGCGTCTGGGATCTTTCAGGTTGGGATGGCCAGTTCCAGACTCCTGAATTCATAGCCCTTAAGTATAATGAGCCTTCCCGGGAAACTTGGGAGCTGGCAAGAAGGAGCTCATTGATGGTATGGTTCCTAATTCCCAGATTGTCCTGTTAAAGATAAACAAAGCTGGCCACTAGCTGAAGTAGTTAGGATAGAGTTTAATCTGTTATATGCTGTTGCAGTAGGACAGAGTGTCCTGCATGGACTGAAGTCAGCTCCAGCGTGTACATGGGGTACTGGGGTTTTAAAGGGAGAATTTGGGGACAGGGAGGGGGAATCGTGGGGGCTCTGTAGAGTCAGAAAGAGACAGTTTTATACAAAGTGGGGAGGGGGTGTTGGTCCATGTGAAATGTCTGGGTTTGCTGACTCTGGTACCTCTTAAAGGTAGGCTTCTGCCCTCCTGTAGAGACTGGGCAATGGACCCTATCGTTGGAGCACATAGGCAATTCTATTGGCAGCCTTGAGTTTTCTTAGGTGGGGACTTTAAAGGGGTGGGGGTCATCCTAGGGATGCAGCCTTGCGCTGTTGGAAACTATATTAGTCCTTATAGATCCAAGTGGAGGCCTTGCTGAGGAAGGGCTTGGAGGAGCCTTGCTTGGGTTTGGCCAATGAGGGAATCTTTGTCCCTTGAAAGCAGAGAAACCCAAATGGTGTGGATTGGGCCGAGCTCCCACCACAGCTTTGAGCTGGGACAGCCTTCCCAAGGCAGTGGGGTGTGACCAAGAACCTTTGCCTTCCCAGCCGTCCAGCAGAAAGAGATCACACAGAGCCCATCCACCTCCACCATCACCCTGGTGACCAGCACCCAGTCGTCGCCCCTGGTCACCAGCTCAGGGACCACGAGCACTCTCGCATCTTCGGTCAGCGCAGACCTGCCCATCGCCACCGCTTCAGCTGATGTCGCTGCAGACATCGCCAAGTACACTAGCAAAGTGAGTGCCTGTGGCGGGGCCGGGGGGCACCAGCCTTGGATCTTTCCAGGAATGAAAGGGGACCGGGAAGTGGTGGAGTCCCTCCCCAGCTCACCTGTCCTCTTGGCATGCTCCTTGTGGAGGGGAGTGGTGGGCAGGCTCGCCTGCTCAGCATTCACTTATGGACACCCTCTCCATGCGGGTTCTGTCTTCTCTCTTTTAAAATTTATTTTATTGAAGTATAGGTGATGTTGTATTAATTTCTGCTGTATAGCAAAATGATTCAGAATACTTCTTCGTATTCCTTTCCATCATGGCTTATCACAGGATATTGACTGGAGTTCCCTGTGCTATACAGGAGGACCTTGTTGTTGATTCTATGTATAATAGCTTGCATCTGCTAATCCCAGACTCCCAATGCATCCTGTCCCCCACCCCAGCCCTGCTCTCCAGTTCTCTGTTAATTTGCCAAGTGCTGTTACGCTCACTGTTGAATTTGGGCAAGTAAAGCTTGCAGCTCTCCTCGCCGTCAGATGAGAGTGCTCTGGAGCGATGTTCAGGTTCCTGGCTGTAGAACCCAGGGAGTGAAAATCACCACCAGGATTGCAGCTCCCTGGGGAGTCTGTTCTGCTCTCTGCTGGGGCCTAGAACAGCACTTGATACATAGTTGTAGAATGAAAGCAGATTGCTGCTTAACTTCTCATTGGGCTTCTTATCAGTAACTTTTTTTTTTTTATAATGTGTACAGTTTTTAAAGTCTTTATTGAATTTGTTCCAATATTGCTTTATTTTCCTTTTTTTTTTTTTTTATAATGCTTTGGCTTTTTGACTGCAGGGCATGTGGGATGTTAGCTCCCTGACTAGGAAATCAAACCGGTACCCCCAACAGTGGAAGGCAGAATCTCAACCACTGGGCTTCCAGGGATGTCTTCACACCCACTTTATAGATATAAAGCACAGGAGAACTGGCCAGGTCACACAATTTGTCCAGGGTCACATAATCTGTGAATGTCTAACTGGCATTTGAATGGTAGCAGCCAGGATCTAGAGTATCCTCTTGACCTGGCTTTGAGCTGACTTGTGAATTCACACCAGGCCTGCTGACCACAGCTGTCCAGGGTCCACAAACTGATTGTCCTTACATGTGACTTTTTAAAGCAACCCTGCTTAAGAGTCAGTGTGGCTAAAGAGATAAAACCCAAGTCTTGGGGTAACATCTCTTTGTTTAGGATTTCTGTTTCCCCCTCTTTGAATAAAACACAAGGATTTTTATTGAGGTCCCAAGTTTCAGAATAGGAAAGGTTCAACTATTAGGTATGGTTGTATCCTCAAGGTTTTTGTCTTACCTCTTCATCACCTTGAACTAGGATTGACCTCATATTTTCTTATCGTGACTTCACAGAAATAAAATGAAGTCTAAACTCACCAGATGCTGTTCTTCAAGGCTTGAAGCCTAAGTCTGTCTTTCTCCTGTTAAAAAGAGTGATTAGCGTGAAAGTTCTAACGAATTAATGCAAGTTTCCCTGGTGGCTTGTTGGTAAAGAATCCGCCCGCCAATGCAGGAGACATGGGTTCCATCCCTGATACAGGAAGATCCCTAACCCTAACCCTGCCCTAGAGCAGCTAAGCCCGTGATCCACAACTACTGAGCCTGTGCTCCCGAGTCTGGGAACCGCAACTACCAGAGCCCGTGCTCTCCAACACGGGAATCCACCGCATTGAGAAGCCTGTGCGCTGAAGCTGGAGAGTAGCCCCATTCACTGCAACTAGATAAAAGCTTGTGAAGCAACAGAGACCCAGCACGGCCAAAAAGAAATGCATAAATTAAGTTATATTAAGAAAAAGAATTAATGGTACCACGTGGAGCCTTTCTTCCTAACGAGATCTGTGGTTGAATTACCAGAGAATTGAAAGAGGGTAATTTTTTAAACTGGTTTAAGATGTCTGGGTATTGCCCAAATGGCTTCCTTTTTTTTTTTTTTTTTTTAAATTATTTATCTATTTGGCTGTTCCAGGTCTTTAGTTGCAGTGTGGAAATCCTTAGTTCGCATGTGGGATCTAGTTCTCTGACCAGGAATCAGACCCAGGCCCCCTGCATTGGAGGTGCAGAAGCTTAGCCACTGGACCACCAGGGAGGTCCCCCCAATGGCTTCTCATTTGCTTGTCATTGATTGGACTTCTTGTATCGCCTTCTGTTGCTTCGGTCCAAGTTGTCCATTTACAGATGAGAAAACTGAGGCTGCCACGAAGCTCAGGCTGGTGTTCACAAGACAGTGTTCTTTGCTCCTGCAGCCAGTTTTATTCACTATCCTGCGATTCTCCCCCTTACTCATGGAGCAAAAGAATGAACTTTTTGGTAGGCATTTTCTTTGCAGTTGAGAAAACACTCTAGTTTTGGAGCTGGTGAACCTACTTGTGTCTGAGGTGACCCAGAGTTGAAGACCCAGATTTGTGTGTTTTGGCAGAAGGGCTCTTTTTATTAATGTTGAGTTCTTTGCTATATTTGGAAGTGGGAACGAAGGTCAGTCCACAAATTTATGATTTCTTTAAAATGGAATGTAACTGTGGCATTAGTAAAGTATTGGATTTCATCCACTCTCGAAAGTTTTCATGTATAGCAATTTCGTTTGAATATTTTAAATGGACCTGAGCAGGGAGGCCCGTGCAGAGTGACTGACCTCCAAACATGAAGTGTTTTTGCTGGCAACGTCCCCCTGTCGTCCCTGCAACAGGGAGAACTCGTATTTCAACAGATACTTTATTCATTTTCCGCCTATTTTGGGGGTGAAATGGGGGTTACTCTTTTGGGAGTTGGCAGCAGTTTTGCGATCACATGTTCATGAGAATTAATTCTTCTGTGAAAATAAGAAAACAGGTATTTCTTTATGAACTCCTCAGCAGGTACTGAACCACAGTCTCCTCTTTTTCTCTTTTAATCCGCGTACACACCCTACAAGGGGGCACTGTTACTATCCTTGTTTTATGCCTGGGGCTCAGGGAGAGTTGTGGATGGCAAGATAATAATGGCAGAAACGAATCTCGGGCATCGGGTACAAGGGTGCTTTTTGTCCTATTTTCTTGCTAAATTGGAGCAAACTGCATAGCCCAGGGGCGTCTGGGCAGTGGCTGGGCCAGGCCTGAGACCCGGTTTGGTCTCCTGTCGCTCCTGTGATGTCGGAGGGCTCAGCGGGTGTGTGCCCATTTAGGTCGCCACACAGGATGGAGGAGAGGTCCCTGTGCTGCACAGCGGGTTCTCGTGAGTCCTCTGTTGTATACGCAGTGGTGGATATGTGTCAGTCCCGGTCTCCCAGTCTGAATCTCCCCACTCTCCCAGCCCCTCCGTTGGTAGCCGAAAGTTTGTTTGTTACATCTGTGACTCTGTTTCTGCTCTGCCAGTAAGTTTTGGATTCTGCCTATAAGTGACATTGAACAATATTTTTCTCTTTCTGTCTTACTTCACCCTGTATGACATCTCTGCAAACGGCACTGTTCTGTGCCTTTTTTATGGCTGAGTAGTACTCCGTTACATACAGGTATATCTTCTGTATCCGTTCCTCTGTCAGTGGGCATTTTAGGTTTTGTCCATGCCCTGGCTGTTTTCAGTAGTGCTGCAGTGAACGTTGGTGTGCGTGCCTCCTTTTGAATTATGGTTTTCTCCAGATACATGCCTAGGAGTAGGATCGCTGGCTCACGTGGTAGCTCTATTTTTATTTTTTTAAGGAACCTCCATATAGTTCTCTTTAGTGGCTGTACCAATTTACATTGCCATCAACAGTGTAGGAGGGTTCCCTTTTCTCCACGTTGTTCCCGTCATTTATGGTTTGAGATTTTTTTGATGATGGCCGTTCTGACTGGTGTGAGATTGACATCTCACGGTAGTTGTCATTTGCATTTCTCTAATAATTAGTGGTGGTGAGCATCTTTTCGTGTGTTTGTTGGCCATCTGTGTGTCTTCTCTGGAGAAATGTCTATTTAGATCTTTCCTCTCCATTTTATGATTGGGTTATTTGGTTTTTTTTTTAATGAGCTGCATGAGCCGCTTGTATATTTTGGAGAGTTAATTCCTGGTCGGTTGCTCCATTTGCCAATGTTTTCTCCCCTTGTGGAGGTTGTCTTTTTGTTTTGTTTATGGTTTCCTTTGCTGTGTACAGATAGATTTTAGATATATGTCATCTAAAAAAAGTCTCAGGGAAGTTGATCACCCGAAGTATTTCTGTTTCTGTCTTTTCAGATGATGGATGCCATTAAAGGCACGATGACGGAAATCTATAACGACCTCTCTAAGAACACGACTGGAAGCACCATCGCTGAGGTCAGAGGTGACACACGGCATTCTTGTTTTTTGTGGCATCTGTGTTTCACGTGTTCTTTAAAAGGTTTTAAAAAGTGTTGTGTTAGCTTCTGTTGTACAACAGTGTGAACCTGCGCTGTGTACACACGCGTCTCCTCTCTCTTGAGCCTCCCTCCCGTTCTTCACTCCCTGTTTGCTCAGGGTGTTTTTTCTGGGCTGCTATGGGGGCACCCTGAAGAAGTTCTCTGGAAACCCCCTCTCAGGGTCTGGTTCCGGTCACCAGGCTCACTCTGCCTTGATGGTGGTGTTGAGGGTATTTCTTCACTTAGCCAGGAAGCTGGTGCTGTGGAGACACACCCTGCTCTCTGCGATCACCTCACTTCTAACCAAACAGCCAAAACCAGAGCCTGAGCTGTTGACCCACTGGCGAAACCAGAAACCGGTTGTTTTGACCCCATGGAAAATTGGCTCCTTCGTCATCTCTGAAGTTTGGACTTTTTATTCAGTTGATGTTGGTGTTCAAGAGGTAGTATCCTAAGCTTCCTCAGTATGGGCGATTACTTAGAGAATGGAGTGGTTAAAACATGGAAATGTCCACTTGTGAAGTGACCACTTATTTATTTATTTTTTCAAAAAGAAAAGCCTCCCTCGATTTTCTTCCTAGGATAATGGCAGTGCAAGCTGGTTGCAAATGGGGAAATGACAAGTAGCTGGACTTGTTGAGATCATTCAAAGTCACGATGGAGAAGGGAAGGGAACCCCACGCGGGCCATTGCTGTGAGAGGGAAGGAAGAGGGAAGCTGGTACCCGGAAAGAGAGGGGGACGTCTCCAGGAAGATGCTCTAATGGGCCTTCAACAGACAACCGTGTGCTGCAGCTTTTTTTTTTTCCCCCCAGACTCAGCGGCTTACAGGATTCTAGTTCCCTGACCAGGGATTGAACCCGTGCCCTGTGCATTGGGAGTGTGGTGTCTTAACCACTGAACTGCCAGGGAAGTCCCAAGAGAGCTGTGTGAATGTAAAGATTTCAGGGAGGTCCCGAGAGAAATTGATGAATCTCTTTAGGTAGTTTTGCTCTATGACGTCTTGATGATCATGCTGGGGTAGCAAACAATAAGGCCAAAAGTTGTTTTTAGAAAAGTCTCCTCTCCCTCACCCTGACCTGTTGCCATACTTCATTCCTTTTTGTTCACTTGATTGGTGTGGGGTTACCTGAAACCCTGGGTCTCGATTGGTGTCAGAACATTCCAGATTGTAACGAGGACGATTAGGGGCAGCATTTCTGCAGTGAGACAGTACGACTGTTCCCACTGTGTTGGAAGAATCAGGATTTCTCAGCCTTGAAGTTACTGACATTGGCGCCAGATGTTTCCCTGTGGTGGGGGCCGTCCTGTCTGTCTTGGGTGCTGAGCAGAGTTCCCGGTCTCTACCCTCTGGATGCCAGAACCAACCCAGAATGTCTCCAGGCGCTGCAGTGTCATAGACAGAGGAGGGGGGCAAAAGTCACCCCAGTTAAGAACCATGGCGATGATTAAACACTGTCAGCAGCCTTGTATCAGTTCAGTCTGGGTTTATATTTCCTTCTCTCCAAATGAATGTGGCCCCCGATATACTCCTCCTCCCTTCCACCCCAAATACCCTATGGTTTCCAGAACGGTTAAGCTTTGGGATTTTAGGTGAATGATTACGGCCCGCATCCAAAACTTTAGGTCAGAGATAAAAATAAAGCTGTTTTTAGGATGTTGTAGTTTTATTTTTTTAGGCCAAAGTCCTGCTCAAAGCTTTTACATAGAATAAGTCTGTTACGTGGGACCCTTCAGATTGGTAACTTTCCAAGATGCGAATGTTTGCATGTCCAACCGTGTGAGTGAGTCCACGTCTGGCGTACGTTGTCATGCGCACATGGGCCCTACAACTGGTTGTGCTTCGTGTGCGTTCCTGTACAGAGTGCGGTATGGCAGTGTCTGTATGTCAAGCCCAGGATGTCCAGAAGCAGGCGCAAAGGCAGCGGCCATGTAGCTACTGTGCTCTGGAGCCGATTGTGTTAGTTGATTGCTTAGGCTAACTTTGTTGGACTTATGAACAGTCTCTCGGAATGGAACCTGTTCGTATGTCGGGGACTCACTGTACTATGTATTTTGAAAGTATGGTCTTCTTTTTCACTTTAAATGGCTTTTCCTAGAGCATTTCTTGGAAAAGATAGACCACTTGTATTTGGCTTTTTGAAGCAAGATGTCTCACGAATTTGGATTAACTCACTGGCACCCATCTAGGGGAGGCTGGCAGAGGCCAGGCTACACGCCCTCTGACTCAGCACATGACATTAACCCATAGAGAGAGCTGGAGCTCCCGAGCCCTGTTGGCAACAGGCACCCAGATGCCTTTGTAAGTCTCTGTCTGCTCACAGATCCGCAGGCTGAGGATTGAGATAGAGAAACTCCAGTGGCTGCACCAGCAGGAGCTCTCGGAAATGAAACACAACCTGGGTAAGTGCTGCTGACCTCGTCTGCGTTGACGAAGGTTCTGGGTAGGAGCTTCTTGGCGTGTCTAGAGTTGGGCCCAGATGTGAACTGGGTCAAAAGTAGGCCAGCGGGATGTACCACTCCTGGGGAGAACAGAGCATCCTGGGGAGTCTAACCTGGAGAAACCGGGTATGAAGCAGGAGGTGGCGGGAACCCCCTTTCCTCTCTTCCAAATACCAGCATCAGCAACAAATTCATCCCAACAGCTGTGGTAGCTGCTCCTGCTTGTGAGCTCTGACCTCTTGTAAACTTGAGAGACATCTCAGTAGCCGGAGCAGTTTGATAATTGTCCTGTCAGCCTAATGATCACACCTCATGTCCTGTCTGGCAGATTAGATCCGCTGCCGCGGATCAAGAAGGGAGTATATCCAAGTTGTAGCCCCAGCTCTACCTGTCTTAGCTCTGTGCCTCAGTTTCCTCATCTGTGAAATGGGTATTATAGTAGTATTCACCTTCTCAAGATTACTGTAAGGATTAAAAGAGTTCATACTTATACAGTGTTTACAACAGTGCCTACAGATTGTAGGTGCTGTGTAAGGATTTGATAGAAACCAAAAGCTTATATGAATGCTAAATTTCAAAATGAATTAAGTGGGAATTGTCCTGAGAATTTATGTGAGCACTTCCTGCAGAGTCACCACAGGGCGCCATTGTCCGCATCCTCAGGACCTGACATTCCTGATCACAAATAGTTCCTCAGGCTGGCACGGTGGGTGCCCATTTCACAGATGAAGACTTTGGAGCTCAGCAGGGAGGCTGGGCGCCTCTCTGCACTGGCTCACACGACCAGGGCATCCCCGAGCCAGGGACTCAGGGCTGTTAGGACCCGCCCTCTGACCTGCGAGGGAGCCCCCGGCCCGGGACGGGGGTGGGGGGGTGAAGTCGGCCTTCTCTCCCGCCTCCCCGGCAGAGCTGACCATGGCGGAGATGCGGCAGAGCCTGGAGCAGGAGCGGGACCGGCTCCTCGCCGAGGTGAGGAAGCAGCTGGAGCTGGAGAAGCAGCAGGCGGTGGACGAGACCAAGAAGAGGCAGTGGTGCGCCAGCTGCAAGAAGGAGGCCATCTTCTACTGCTGCTGGAACACCAGCTACTGCGACTACCCCTGCCAGCAGGCCCACTGGCCCGAGCACATGAAGTCCTGCACCCAGTCAGGTGGGCCCCGGGCGCCCACCGCGCTCCCTCGCCACCAGGGGCTCCGTGCGCGCGAGCGGCAGGCAGCCAGGCCCCCGGGCTCCGTGGTCTTCACCCTCGGGCTCCCTGGCGGCGCTCCCTTGTGTGAGCGGAGCTGGTGACGATAGCCTGGATGACCTAGTGTCCTGTGGCTTGCGGTGGTTCTCCTCTGGCGGCGGTGTCTGTCTCTGCCCAAACCAGATGTCGGCGTCCCTGATGGCTCCGCTGGTAAAGAATCTGCCCGCAGTGCTGGAGGCCTGGGTTCGATCCCTGGGTTGAGAAGATCCCCTGGAGAAGGGAATGGCAACCCACTCCAGTATGCTTGCCTAGAGTCTCCTACAGACAGAGGAGGCTGGGGGGCTACTGTTCATGGGGTCACAGAGAGTCAGACACGACTGAAGGACTAAGCAGACACACACACAAATGCATCTTCTACCCCGTTCTACAGTGCTCATTCTGCAGAGCACAGGACAGCCCCCGCCCGTGGAGCCCATCCTGGACTCAAGGCTTTAAACAGTCACCAGTTCTTACGTGAACGGCAAAGTGTTGGTTTGGAACTAATCTGTCTTTAAAACCTCTTTCTAATGCAGAGCGAGCAGATCCCAGGCCAGGAGACTCTAGCAGGAAACACCGTCTAGTTAGAGCTTATTAATAGTATTTATTAGTAATATTTTACAGTTAGCGCTTGTTAATGACCAATATGAGATTTCTGTGTTTAGAAGTAAAAGTCTCCACTTCAAAGAATTGATTTAAATGCAAATAACATAAATAATATGACAAGGGAATGTGTCAGTGGATTGGCAGATTTTTCAAAGGTGGTAGGTGAGTGACCCGAGTTTGAGAAGCTCTAGGCAAGGGTTGGTAAGCTCTTTTTATGCAGGTCCAGAGAATAAGTGTTTTAGGATTTCTGGCCCATGGGGTCTGTCAAAACCTCTCAAGTCTGCTGTTACAGGGTGAAAGTGAGTGCGTGAGGTGAACACTGGTCTAGAAGTAGAAACTATGAAATGAGTGATTGGAACAGCCACACTAGGCTGTTTGCCTCACGAACATGCTTTTGTCTCCAAGATGATTTAATAAAACTTAGATCACAGACTCTGAAAAATGAACACATCTCCGCACCCAGTCTGGAATTCCTGTGTCTGGGAAGGCTTCGGTCCAGCTATTCTGGGCCCACGCCGTGCCCTGGGCGGGGCTGGGTGGCCTCTCTTAACGTGTGGTGGTTTGCACGGAGCAGGGTTCCCTGTGGGCCTGGGCGCTGCTGCGCTCAGCTTATACGTGGCTTCTGTCCCCCTTTGCCCTCAGCTACCGCCCCTCAGCAGGAAGCAGACCCCGAGGTGAACACAGAAACACTAAATAAGTCATCCCAGGGCGCCTCCTCCAGTACTCAGGCAGCACCCCCGGAAACCAGTGCCTCGAAAGAGAAGGAGACGCCAGCCGAGAAAAGCAAGGACAGTGGCTCGGTGAGTATCCATCCCACACACCTCGGGGCCAGCAGGATCTCAGATCTGTCCCCCTCCCACCGCCACAGTGAGTCCCGTACTGTAGGAGCTTGTCTGTCTTCAGGCTGCAGGTGGGGGCGACAGGGTCTCTGCAGGGCTCCTTCTCCCCCGGTGTGTGTTGAGGGCAAGCGTTGTCCAGTAGAACCTTCTGTGATGACAGGAGTGTTCTGTATCTCCTTTGCCCGTGGTGGGAGCCACCAGCCTCACCTGGCTGCTGAGCACTAGAACGGTGGCTAGTGTGACCAAGAACCTGGATTTCAGATGTTACTAAGTTAATTTAATAATAATTAATTTAAATGCAACAGCCGTGGGCGGCTGGTAGCTGCTGTGTTGGACACAGAGGTTGCACCTCTTATTTTCCCAGGGTGTGGTATACGGATTGTATGCAGACATTATTTTAGATGACATGATGGTCATTTTTCACGTTTGTAGCCATTATGGTTTTGCTTCATGTGTATTAGGGAAAACATCAAATCATCCCAGAAGTCAAACCTCTTTGATTTCATTGATATTATCGCCTAGGAAGTGGTTATTGTGAAATAAAAGAGAATCGATTTAATATGATGTAATATGTAGTCAGCCCTCAGTATCCATGGGTTTCTCATCTGCAGATGCAACCAGCCAAAATTCCATTCTGTGTTTGGTTAAATCCGTGAATGCAAAACCCTTGGATACAAAAGCATGGTTGTATTTGTCCTTCTAGGCCATTTTATATAAGGAACTTGCGTATCCTTGGATTTTAGTATCCTTGGGGGCTCCTGGAACCATTCCACCTTGGGTCCTGGGGACGGCTGTACTTCCTTTTGAGATAGGGTAGAAATCCGGAGAGGGGAGTAGGTCAGAGAGAGGGCAGCTGAGAAACAGTGTTCTTGAAGCTGAAGGCTCTAGAGTTGAGTAACTGTTGCTGCTGCTGCTGCTAAGTCGCTTCAGTCATGTCTGACTCTGTGCAACCCCACAGACGGAAGCCCCTCCAGGCTCCCCCGTCCCTGGGATTCTCCCGGTAACAATACTGGAGTGGGTTGCCATTTCCTCCTCCAATGCATGAAAGTGAAAAGCGAAAGTGAAGTCGCTCAGTCGTGTCTGACTTGTAGCGACCCCATGGACTGCAGCCTACCAGGCTTCTCCGTCCAAGGGATTCTCCAGGCAAGAGTACTGGACTGGGGTGCCATTGCCTTCTCCAAGAGTTGAGTAAGGGGCCTCCCTAGTCCTATGTCCAGGGAGACAGGACAGAAAAAGGCGCAGGGGGGTAGGGCCACCCCAGCTGACCTGGCCTCCCTTCCCTGAGCATGCCAGGCAGAGGGCATGAAGGTGCTGGCGGGGCCGTGGATCCCTGGGCTTCCCTGGGGGCCTCCATTGACCCCAGTGCCTTGCCTCCATCTCTCTCTTTGTGTTTCTAGACCCTCGACCTCTCTGGCTCCAGGGAGACGCCCTCCTCCATTCTCTTAGGCTCCAGCCAAGGCTCTGGTATGTTGCTCCCTGGTGGGTGAATGTGCTCTCACGTTCCGCACGGGCAGAGGGGAGCCATGTCCTCAGGGAGAGCCTGAAGGGTTCAGGGCGGTGGTCTTCAAACTGTTTCCTTAGGGATCCTCAGGGGTGCCCTGGGCGGGTCAACAGGGGTGAGGGAGTGTCTGGGCAGGCGGCTTTGAGGCATTTCTCCAAGCGGATCAGTATTGACCTTATTTTTGATTTTTTTTTTGGAGTTCCACATCAAAGATAGAGCGAGGTTCTGTTGCTGACCTGGGATGGGCTGGAAGATGCATTTGGTTTGGGCAGTTCTTCTACCCTCAGAAATGACCATAGTGAATGCAACTGTGTGAGACTGTCCCTGAGGCCCCAGCACCCATGTTCTGAGGAGGAGGGTACTTGAGCCTTCAGAGGGAAAAAAAAAAACATTTCTAGGTAGATGATCTTTCTATAGGAATCTTTCCTCTCGAAGGGTAACCTGGCAGGCTGTCTTGGGTGGGTTATCTGGTGCTAACTTTTCTAGTTCTCTTCTTTTGTGGCGTTTGAGCTGTCTTCTAGCCCAGTGGGTGTTTCCTTTGCACCCTCTCAAACCAGTTTTAGGGCCTTCCAAAAGGTTCGTCCTCAGTGAGAACCATTCTGCCTCTTTCAGGGTCCTTGAGCTCCAGCCAGAGTCTTTTCCTCTTCTAGATCATTCTCTTCTGTTGAAAACCAAACTTTTTTTTTTCATTTCTGCATATTGAGTACATAAGAGGAAGAAGTGATATCCCTTGTTAGCGTGGCTGGAGGTTTCCCAGTGGCTTTGGAAGTGAGGTTTACATTCAGGGGACATCATGAAAGGGGAGTGGCATGAGCTGACTTCAGGGGTATATGAACTTGGCATGGAATTATGATTGAACCACCTGTCAACTCCCTTCTCACTCTCCTTGGGTCTTGGGATTACATCTTGAGGACACATTGAGTTTGGAGCTGGGGTGTCTTCCTCATCCTTTCTTCTAGCTTCCCTTTTTAACAAAGGCAGAGCGGACTCAAGACCTCAGCAGCATGGGACCCACCTAGAGCTTCCTGCTACAGTTTGGTTTTCATTATGTTGATTTGTAGAGTTGCCTGCTGTGTATGGCAGGTATTATGTGTTCCTGCTTTTGGTGGTGATATGAAAGGTTCTGTTTGACTTAAGTGGAGAGTGAATTTAGAAACACCAGCTGAGCCATAAGTAGGAGGATTTAGGATGTGTCAGAGCTGCAGAGGTGGTTGGCGTGGGGAAGGGTTCAAGTTGGGGAAAACTGCTGCGGGCAGGGGGCGCTGTTGGGGTCTTGGAGCATCCACGTGGGAAGATTAACCGGCCTTAGGAAGATCGATGATGCTGTCGGGTATGGAATCTGGTGGGACGAGGAGGCTTGAGTGCAGGAAGGCGGTTGGGAGATACAGCATCTCCCAGCTGTGAGGTGGATGAGGTGTTCCTTGGCCCAGGGATTGGTAGACCACATGTGTTTATCAGAACTGCTGTTGCAGGATGAAAGTAGCCGCAGATGGCACATAAAACAGACGCGCCTGTGCCGCAGTGAACTTGCACTTGGAAAAGCAGGCGTTGAGCTGGATTTGGCCTGTGGGCCATCACTGGCCGACCCCTGACCTGAAGCACCGTGGTGTGTGAGGGGGTAGAAAGGGAGGGTGGAGAGAGGTAGGGAGGCTCGAGATGCTGGGGAGTTGGTGCGGAGTGTGGAGTGGGGAGAAGACCATCCCAGGGAGTCTGATGACTAAAGGGGGAGGGAGGGAAAGACCCCGAATTGTCAGCGTTTTTCAGGGAGTGCTGCAGTCTTATTGTAGAGCGTGGGCCGAAGGGAGCTGAACCGGAGGTCCCTGGAGGCCGGATCTGGACTGGGAGCTCATGGCTCCTCATTGCACGCTGTTGGCATTCCACAGCTGTCTGGCTGATGGGTTGTCATCAAAACAGACAGGCCAGCTCATCTTCTGATTGCTCACACGTCTCAGGGCTTTCGTTAGTGCTCGCTGCTGGCTGGCAGTGTAGAGGAAATCTGGGGGAAAGTGGGCTTTGCAAAAACACGGAGGTTCTCTTGCTCTTTATTGGCTTCTGGAACCAGGCTGGTTAAAGTGAGCCTCTAGCTGGGAGGGAGAAAGGTTAAATAGCAGACAGGAGCTTTCTCGGGTGGGCGAAAGTGATGCACGCATTCGAGTTGGCCCTTGAACAGCATGGGTTTGAACCGTGCAGGTCCATGTCTGTGTGGGTTTTTTTCCCGTATTGAATACAGTTCCACACAGTCTGTTGAATCTGAGGATGTGGATATGGAGGGCTGACCATGAGACTTACGTATCCATGGAATCTGGTATCCATGGTGGATCCTGGACTGTTCCATCCCTGATTCCAAGGGATGACTGTAGTCAGAGAAGATAAAATCATACAGGGAAAAACAATTCCTCATCCCAGTCTCCATGGCTATCTTTTTGCAGCTGGTACGTATTTGTACATAACTTGTTGCCCTATATTTCTGTTTCTAGACTTTATCTAGACACTGCTTGTTGACTTCTGGCTTTAGAAGATGAGAGTCAGGGTCACTTATCACCTCTCCTCCCCTCTCCCCCAGACCACTCTGTCACTGTTTGATGTGCTCTGTGGGTTCCCTTGGTCCAAGACAACACTGACTTCTTAGTCCTTGTTTTCCCAGCTGGAGGAAACTGTCCCTGGACCCTTCTCTTGGTGCTCATCTCCTTCCTCACCTCTCCTCCACTGTCATATGCAGACTTTTCCATCTTCCTGCTCTGACTTCGCCATCCTCAGGGGGGAGAACGGGTGCATTCTATTCTATAACTGCGGTTGGTCTTTCTCAGTTCCGGCTGGTGGCTGAGTCTTAAAGGTTGGCCTGTGATCATCCGTGTTTCTGTCATTATGGTCGTGCCGTTCGTTGCAGAGTCAAATAGTGCGCTGTGAATACGTTTCCATCTCTGTATAGCCTTACTTTTCCCTGGAGGTTTTTTTCTCCCGCCTGTATTGTATCTTCAACTGTTTCCCTGCCAAGTTCTTCGCCATGACAGTTGTTTTATTGAGACACTTTTCCATTTCAGATAATGATGTGTTGGTGTCCTTCCATCGTGGCCGAGGAGTGGCCCACTGAAATCTCACCTGTGGCTCCTCCCTCAGTCCTTCTCACCACACGCACCTCCGTCGCCCTCTCTTTCCTAATCTGTCATCAGCCTTGGCAGTAGATTCGTGATTATACTTGCCTTAGATAATCTGGGTTCCTTGGGTGGAGCCTCCCACTTACGTGTGGTGGAGCTGGCACCTCCTGTTTGCCTGGCTGAAATTAAGCTCTTGGTAGAGCTAGTGGTTCCGAGAAAAATTCGCTTTCAAAATTCTGGGAGTTTAATGGCTTCATGTGGTTGCTTTTATGTCATTGTATGCCTTATTTCCACTCGTAATCTCCTGCTGTGTCCAGTGATCCTGTTCATGGTTTTAATATGCATTTTTAAAAGCCTTAGTCTCCTGTGATTGCCTTGAGTTGGAAAATGGTGACATCGACCCGGCAGCCCCCCAGAGCTAAGACCAGTAGCCTGTTGATGAGCAGGAGAGCGAGCCCGTGGGGTTGGGCGGACTCAGCTCTCTGCCAGACTCTGAGGGGGCCTGTGCTATCTCTTCAGTTAGCAACAGGTGCGACAAACAGCCTGCCTCTGCCCCATCCACCACAGACCACCAGCCGCACCCCAACTACCCAGCCCAGAAGTGTAAGTATGAACTCACCTCACGGAAGCCACCGGGAACTTTTCCCGGCAGGCGGAGGGCTCGTCTTGTGTGTGTCCGTGTGTGTTTTCTTTGTTGGCGTGTCTTCTCCTGTTCTCCTGAGTCATGGGTCTTGGCTTTGCCTCGTTCCTTCCTCGCTGTGCCTCTGATGGCTATCGGAAACTGCAGTAGGAAACGAGAGAGCCAGGACAGATGGTCTGGCTTCTTTTTTTTTTTTTTTGACCATGCTATGCAGCTCATGGGATCTTAGTTCCCCGGGCAGGGATTGAACCTGTTACCCTTGGCAGTGAAAGCACCAAGTCCTAACCACTGAACTGCCAGGGACTTCCCCATCTGGCTTCTTGAAGGGGCTTCATCCTTGGTCTTTTCATGATGAGTCCCGGGCTCTGCAGTCACGGCTTCTGTGTAAGCTAAGCCCTGCTGCCCAGCTGGTCTCTGCCTTCAGCAGAGCTGGGGACTCCAGTGTGACTTGACGGCCTTGTTGTCAGTTTCCGTGTCGTGATGACCAGCTGCATCACTGACCTTCCAGAGGAACAACAGTGTAGGTGTCACAAGTAGGGAAGAATGTGTAAGAAGAGGTGGATTCAGAGAGCTCCACCCTGGACCCCAGCTCTGCCCACCACAGTAGCGCCCCCTTTGGGTCACAGATGCAAGTGACGAGGATGCGTTCTCTCCTGAGTGAATCAAGGACTTGGGAGATCCTTGTCACTGTCTTTGCTGCCTCTCTTCCAGAACCAGAGCTCAGGACCACACATCTGCCTGCCTATCACCAGGCGATGATAAGAGTGGTCACCCTTCTAGGCGATGATCCGGTCCCTTGCTCCCTCCCTCCGATTCTGTCTCTGAGCTTGACAGCCGACTTCTTTCGATCAAATACCATCCCACTTCAAGAAGTTAAAAAAGTTTTGTCCCCATCTGTCTGAACTTGGTAAATGATCTAAGATGTGATGGGATCTCAGTGGTGTGCTGGTGGGTCTCTCAGAGCCGGCCATCCCGCTGAGCCTGCAGGCTGGACTGACTCCCCACTGGACGGACGCCTCCTTTGGCTCTTCCTTCGGTGTCCTCCCATCTTACTCATCCACGATGTAGCTCCTTACGATGCACGTGTCCTTGAAGCTCCCTTAGGTCTTACTCTGGGTCTTGTGTCCTTCAGTTGACCCTTAAGCTTGTCCTTACCTGGAGCCAGGTGGGCTTAACCATTGAGCCCAGGTCGGCTTAACCTTTCTGGTTCTCACTCCTTTTCCTTCAGCTGGTTTAGGTGTAAGTCTGTTTTTTTTCAAGTTGCCTGGACAATGATTAAAGAAACCCCATTAACAGAAGTAAATAGATCAAACGCAAAATTTCACTGCCTTTTTTAGTGGCTCAGGTGGGACACAGGAAGGACATGGGGTCCTTGGTGTCTGCTCAGGCAGCAAGGGTGCCTGGTCCCAAGTAGCTCGCAAGAAACGTCTTCCTTGATAATTTAGTACCTTTTCCCCACTTGTCTTTATTTTCTCTGAGCATGATGCCCTCCTGTTTTCCAATCAGTTCTTGTTAAATCCTTACAGACCCTCTCCCCCGCCCCCAAACGCAGGGCAGTAAACGGTGGCAGGATTTTGCCCCTGTGTGTTGTGGGGAGTCGGGAAGGGAAGGTGGCTTCCTGGGGGAGCAGGTGCAGATCACCTAGAAGGGGACGGTTGCCCTTGGCCAGGGGTGGGCAGCGATGCTAAAGCTCCCTTTCCCCTTGGTTTCCCCCCCTCCCCAGATCATTCCCGGAGCAGTAAATCCAGTTGCTGGAGTGGCAGCGAGGAGAAGCGAGGGTCGGCCCGCTCCGAGCACAACGCCGGTACCAGTTCGAAGAGCCTCATCCCAAAAGAGTCCCGCCTGGACACCTTCTGGGACTAGGGACGCGCTGGGACACAAGCCGCCCGCCCCACGGAGGGAAACAACTCAGCCACCAGGGAAACCGGAAACGGGAAGAAACGCGAGAGCGGAAGACCACCACCCTCAGACTGGAGGATGCCAGCCAGTCAGCCTCGGCCTCTGCTCCCCGCACGGGGCTGCCCACACTACGTCTCATCTGGAGACAGCCTTGCTTGAGGACTGTTCCACCCACGGGAAACCTCTGCTTTAGATGTAAATAATGTACAATTGTGGATGTCATTGAGCCTAGAGTACCTTCCCCTTTTTATATTTGTATTGACTTTAACTTATAAAAAAAAGAGAGAGAGAAAAACAATAAAAACCAGAAAACACACCCAGCAACAAAAGGATGTGTGGATGCTGGAGAAAGGATGGGCATCCAGCCCGTCTGCCACAGGGGTGCAGAGAGGGCGTGGGGCTGGCTTTGCGGCACATAGCTCCTCCTCCTTTGATGCCCCTTGAGCTGTTTCTCTTCTTATGTCTGCACACGGCACACTGGGATCAGAATTTCCAGCACAGAATTTGGTGCTGCTGTGGACACATCCCATGCACCCAACTGGCCCCTTTCAAAGACTACGTTATCATGTTACAGAAGGCAAGCTCTCTGGACCAGAAGGACACACAAGGAGCTCGTTAATTTTATGTGATTTCCACGATGATGCTACTCCTATAAAAGGGAAAAACAAAAACAAATTAAAAAACCCATATCCTTGTTTACAGAAGATTAACTAGAAACAAGCCCCGCTCAGCTCAGTTTGCAGAAGAAAAGACCGTAGAAAGTGTTTGAGTCAGAAGCTCCGAAACAAGAGTTTTTCTTTGCTTTGTGGTTCCTTTAAAGACACACCCGCTTGGTAAGAGATGGCCGTGCTTCACGGAAGGGAGGAGTCAAAGGCGAAACGCACGCGGAGGACATTTGAGTCTGAGATGAAGCATGTATGTAATATTTATACGATGGAATTTTACGTTTTTATGTCAGCATGAAACAAAGGCAGTTTGAGGGGAAGCAGGACACCGCTGTGCTGTCTGTTACACTACGTATGCTGTGGTACCATTTTGTATGTTGTGTAAAACAAGAAGCGTTGAACAAAGCAAAAAGGTGATGTATGTATATGAGAAAAATTAATTGTACGATATCATTCCAGTACATTCTGTTGTACATTTTAGTCGTTTCCTTTCTCTTCATTGTTGATAAGAGGATGCGAACTGTACAGTTTCCAGCTAGTTACCCATATTAGAAAAGAAATAAAAAAGAGAGTCCTAGCAGAAAACAGGAAGGAACGTTTGTCAATTGCAGTTGTCCAAAAAAAGAAAAAAAAAAAACCTAGCCTAGCTGGCCTTATTTGTGAAGCATAATTGCTTTTAGCATATGGAAGTATTTTTTCACATTTTCTTTGTATAAAATTTGTATTAAACTTAAATATCTTTTTTGATGATGGTGTTTCTTTGTGACTGAGCCAGTGGACTTACCCGGTATGCTCTCTTGGGTTCCCCCCACCCCCTAATTTTTTCAGATTCTTCACCTTTTTTTAATTAAACTGTTTCGGAAAAATGCCTCGAATTTGCAGTTTTCCCTTTGGTCGGGATGGCCGTGTCAGGTTTGGACCAAACAGAGACGGGGCCACACGAGGTCAGGAACCCCTCTCATCATATTAGAAAAACCAGCCCCCACGGGGAGCTTTCCTGGGAAGTCCCGTTCTTGGGGATTTACTGACAGAGATGGAGACAGAAGGGGAATCCTGGGTCAGTCTTGGAAGAACACTGGGAGGGAGCCAATTTGTCCTTCTGTGGCCCAGAGTGCAGCCTGAGCTACGAGGAGCTCTGTGGGCAATGTGTGACCTTGGCTCTGCCTGGGTACACCCTGTCATTTCCTCTTCACGCGTCACCTAATTGTTTTGGTTTTGGTTTTTCAATCATTTAAACATGGGAACATGCCTCTGCTCGTGGCTGGACAAGAACAGGGCATGGTTTGGCCCCTCAGGCCTTCCCTGGCCCGTGCTGTGAAAGGAACGGACCGGGACTGGTTTAGAGAGGACTGTACAAGGGCTGCTTTGTCCTTCGTGGGTGTGGATGCCTGCCACATGGAAGGTGAGGGTGCGTGTCACAGCCCCCAGTTGATGGGTGTTCGGGCGTGGCCAGCTCGTGTGCAAGTCGTGAGCTAGCTGAGGGGCCTGTGGGAGTCCTCCCAGTCCAGGGCTCAGTGAGTGGCCAGGTAAAGAGGGGAGGACTGGGAGGTCCCGGCGGGGCCTGCTCCCACTTGAGTCTGAGTGCAGTGTTTTCAGGGCCCAGTGGCTCTGAGTCTAGGAATGAGGAGGAGAGGGAGGACCCCAAGCTGTCTGCCGTGGTCCTTGCCCCTGTCTCTGAGCAGCGGACAGCGCCGGGCAGGATAGGCCCCCTCCCCACCCCGCCCTGCCCAGCTGACCTGGTGGGTCTAGGGATGCCCTTTAATGCACCCAGCCACTATCGCCACCTTGTGGCCTCCCTGGAGAACTGCAGCCCCTAGAGCTGGCTCTAGATCTGTTGGGGAGTGTTGGGGGGGCGACGGGTGGAGGTTCACTCCCGCAACAGCTGTGTGCTGAGCACCTGTGTGATCCAGGCACTGAGGAGCCAGTCTCTGCCTTCATCCATCTGACGTTCTCACTGGGAAGCAGTCGGATATATCCTAGGGGGATAGAAACAAATAAGCAGGATACACAAGGGAGGTAGATGGTGTGCCTGGGGACGGCCTCTTGGAGAGCTGGCCTTTGAACCGAAACCTTAAGATGGTGGGGACTGAGCGTGATGTCTTGGGCAGTGATTTCTTAATGCTGGCTGAACGTTAGAAGCACCTGGCAAGTTTTAAAACAACAAACCAGTAAATGTCCAGGTGCCACCCTCTGGGGCTTGGGCATCCATAAAGCTCCTCAGGTGATTCTGATGGGCAGCTCAATCTCAGAGCTGGAAACCTGATTGGGAGAACATCCGAGGCAGAAGGGAGAGGAGGGGGTGTCTGGATCTTCTAAGAAGAGGAGGAAGGCGAGTGAGGCCAGAATGAGGGATTCGGCGCTGGAGGTGGGGTTGATGAGATCAGAGAATGAAGAGAGGTCGGGGGGGGGGGGGGGGGGGGGGGTTGAATTAGGATCAGAAGGAACTGGGAAGCCAGGGTGGTTGGTATTTTAAAATGCTTTATTGAGATAGCATTTAAAGTGTATAACTGCTTTGGGTATTTTGCTTTTTTTTTTTTAAATGGGGTAAAAGATGAAACTAAATTTGTCCTCTTAACCATTTTTAAATGTACGATTTAGTGACATTAGTCAAGGCTGGGTTTTAAACATGTAAATGTTTTCTGAACTTCAGCGTTCACAGACCATCTTCATCTCGGACTCCATCAGGACACCACCTCTATTATTACTTTTTCTTTAATCCAGCGAAACAAAGGTCACTCACTTCTAGCATCACTGGTGTGGGTGCATCCCACACGCTGAGCTGTGTGCTGAGAGATTACTCCGTACTGGAATCTTGGTCTCCATGATGACCCCATGAGGCAGGCACTAATCCCAGTCCATTCTCCAGGTGACCTCGACTGCTCAAGTGATCTGCTCAAGGTCACACAACAGGTCAGTCAGTGCCAGAGCCAGGATTCAAATCAGCCTGCCTGCCTCACGACCCAGGTCCATGACCCCCTCAGATGACACTGGTCCAGAGTCTGTGGCACTGCGGTAAGTTTACAAAATGCCTCTCCCTGACCCCACTGCCCATGGGGGTGGACATTGTCCCCTTCTTTGTCTAGGCTGGGAAACATACTTGACGGTTAAATGAACTTAGAGGGTGTCAGGTTTTTACCTGAAAACAATAGAATCCATTATAGGTAAGTCTGAGCAGGAAAGGAACTTATAAAGGATATGAAGTGACTCAGATCTCTGGGAGGGAGGGCTGGAGAGACAGCCGTGGACAGCAAACAAATTATATTGCAGGGCCTTCCTGTCGCCACCGCTGGGTCCAGACACAGCGGCTGTCACTAGTCACCCCAGTTATGTCTCTGCCACTTCCTCTGGGTTGAATTCTGCCCATCAGAAGCCGCTTTCATTGCTTTCACCTGCAGATGTATCCGTTGGTGAAGCCTGCATTCCATGTGGCTGTAGCTAATCGAGGCCCAAGTACCATCTGGATGTATTTGACTGGCTGAGCCTGGGTACCATCTGGGTGTATCTGATTGGTTGAGCTTGGGTCACATGCTTGTAGTCTGACTGCAAGGGAGGCTGGGAGGGTGAGATTCAGGCTGTTCCCAGTGCTGATTCGTAAGATGGGAAATTGAAGCACTGACAGAAGTCTACCCATTGCAGACTTGTCCGAAGTCTCTCTCAGGTCAGTTTTCCTGAGCAGCAGTCACTCTACTAGGTGAAGCAGAAGGGTTTAGTAAGCCGAGTGGTCTGTGCTCCGCTGTGTTGTATTTGGCTAGGCGGGGACTACATTTCCCAGAATTCCTTTCTTTCGTTCCCAGGTAGAAATTGACCAAAAGTAACTTGGGGGAGAGTTCGAAGGTGGCCGGGGAGCAGCAGTCTGCCCTCTTACAAGGTCGCTGCGGTTTGATGTGGTGACGAATAGCCGCAGGCTCCGGCGTGTCCTTGCTGTCCTCTGGGCTGCGTCCTTGTCTTCCTCCCGACTCCTGGGGATCAGCGGCTAGCTGTCACTGGACGCCTGGCTGCAGAGGCAGTGGTTCCTGATCCACTTCTCTGCTGCTGGCCCTCGGCAGCCTCACTTGGTGACTAGATCGACCCCATGGCCTCTCAGTTTGCCTGGTTGGTGGCTCCACAAGTCCCTTTGCAGACCTCACTTCTCAGCCTCCTCCCACAGCTGACATACAAGGCTTATTAATAATTCTTATAATAAATTGTATGTGCGTGTATGCACGCTAAGTTTTGTCCGACTGTGTGACCCCATGGACTGTAGCCCACCAGGCTTCCTCTGTCCATAGGATTCTCCAGGCAAGAATACTGGAGTGGGTTGCCATGCCCTCCTCCAGGGGATCTTCTCCACCCCGGGCTCAAACTCGCATCTTTTGCATCTCCTGCATCGGCAGGCGAGTTCTTTATCACTAGCTCCATACCCCAGCCACATGGGCCGGATCTAGCTGCTTCTCTGATTGGGTGTGACTGTTGTTCAGTTGCTAAGTCTTTCCGATTCTTTGCAGTCTAGTGGACTGCAGCCTGTCAGGCTCCTCTGTCCTCCGCGGTCTCCCCGAGTTTGCTCACATTTCCTAGGGTATGACTGATAACATCATGAGCATTTACAGAATCACAGGAGGGCTGAGGAAGCCACACGGCAGGCCCGGGCCCCAGTAGAGACACTGCCACGGGATCAGGAGGCCCTACTCATCTGCAGGCCAGCCTCCTGTGTTCAGCCGTTTTTCCTTTCCTAACTCAGCACAAGCCCAGGTGTCTTGTGCACACAGCTGATGGGTGAGCCCTTAAAGGCTTCAGATCCCTGGCTGCAAGGGAATCTGGGAAACAGAATTTTCAGCTCTCCAGCCTCTTCAGTTCAGGAAGGTAAGCAACAAGAGGAATGCTTGGACTTTGAAATAGCCAGTTCTCACCCAGAGATGTGCCTGGGGATCGAATCTCTGATGTTGCCATTTGGCCCGGGGCTTTCTTTTCAGGCCATGATGTTAATGGGAAACCATCCCCTCTCTGGCCCCGCAGATGATCCAAGGCCAGGCTAACTGGTCACCAGACGACTTGTTAACATGATCGAGTACTGACCTCAGTTCACCTTGACGAAATGAAGGAGAAGGGAACTTTTTAGCCAGCATTTTCACATTCCCGGTCACTTACGTGCATGGTGCCCTCATCACCTGCATTTTGCAGCTGAGGACACATCGGGCCCAGAGAGACTGGGGAAGCTGCTTGAGGTCACACAGCTAGTTATGGCAGAAGCTGGACTCGAGCCGTCCTGTTGACCAAAGAATGCCTGCTCCTCACCATTGCTGTGTGTTTGTTAATATTGGGAGAAGCTTTTGTATAAAAGCCATTCATTCTTAATTAGGCACTTTTTCTTGGCTGAGCAGTTTCCAGTGCTGGGGACACAATGGTGGGCAAACCAGGTGGAGGTAGATAAAGGGTACTGGTTCAAATGGGGCTTGCAAACTCTCATCAAGTCAGGGAACAGAGACAAGTGAAACAGATTTGGGGCTAAGTTGATATTGATGTGTTTGTATTTAAAAATGTGAGAAAAGATTTGTGCCTCTTTTTTTTTTTTTTTTTTTTTTGTTTTGAGATGTAGGTCCCTTGGTTTAATTTTTGTTTTTCCTTTTTTGAAAAAAGTTATTTTGGGCTGCGCTGGATCTTCGTTGCCACGAGAGAGCTTTCTCTAGTTGTGGTGCGTGGGCCTCTCCTTGCGGCGGCTTCCCTTTTTCCAGGGCTCTAGAATGTGGGTTCAGTAGTTTTCATGGGCTTAGCGGTCCCATGGCATGTGGAATCTCCCCAGACCAGTGATCGAACTTGTGTCCTCTGCCTTGGCAGGCAGATTCTTAACCACTGGACCATGAGGGAAGTCCTGTTTTCCCTTTTGTGATAGAAACATATTTCTCCATTCTGGAAAAACCATAGACTGTGGCGATTGATGGTTTGTCTCAGTGTCTGGAACACAAAACGGCACAGTGGTTCTTGTTTAGTTGCTCAGTCGTGTCTGACTCCCTGAGACCCCATGGACTGTAACCTGCCAGGCTCGTCTGTCCATGGCATGGTGGGGACTGGGGCAAACGAATGGTCCTGGAGAGCAGCTCAAAGTGGCAGCACCAGTGTGGCTCCTGCTGACCCCGCGTGTACGCGGGTCCCTGTGTTGCCAGGTTGCCACTGTTTTCGGTGAGAAGTTGAAATTCATATTTTGAGTTATGTCTTCCAAGTTGCATATTTTGCAAACATTGTGAAAATCAGTCAAACTCCTCTCTGGGTCAGGTCTGGCCAGTTTGCATCTTGTGTGGAAGAGCCTTAATTTAGGCATCAGAGATCCTGGGTTGGAGTCTGGGCTCTGCTACCTTCTAGTGGGTGGGGTCACAGGCAAGCCACGTCACTCTCTGGGCCTCAGTTTCCCCTTCTGTAAAATGGGACTCCTGAGAACAACATGGTCTGCTGAGGCTTTTACTAAACCAGTACTTTCTTTTTTTTTTTAATTAATTAATTTATTTTTTTTATTTATTATTTTTTTTTAATTGTTTTTGCCATACATTGTCATGATATCACCATGGGTCCACATATGCTTCCCCTCCGGAACCCCCCTCCCTCTTCCCTCCCCCCCCCCCCGGGAAGTCTCGCTGCACCAGCCCCGAGCATCAGTCCTCGGCTGGCGATTGATTAGACATATGAAAATTAACATGCTTCAATGCCCTTCTCCCATCTCATCCCACCCTTACCCTCATCCACAAAGTCCACGAGTCTATACATCTGCGTTCCTTTTGCTGTCTTGTATGTTGGGTTCTCGTTACCGTCTTTCTAAATTCCATATATATGCGTTAATATACTATATTGTTTAAACCAGTACTTTCTAAACCGTGGGTCATGGAGTCGATTTAGTGGATTGTGACCTGCATCTTTTAAGTAGAAATCAGAACTGGATGGAAAATAACAGGCTGTGTCATAGTATTATAGGTCAGCATTGCTTTGCGGAACGTATTTTAGTTTTACACACATAATATGCACACACATGTATCTATGTTAGATTGGGTCTTGATATATATAATAGGCATTTCTCATGTGGAGTGACCAAAAAGGAGGCTTTCAAATAAAAAATGTTGTCCATGTCTGAATGCATTTAACGCTGGCAACATTTCTGTGAGGTGGGTTTTTTCATCTGCTCCATTTTACAGGTGAGAAAGCTGAGGTTCAGAGAGAGAAGTTTCCACAATCAGGAAAAGGAGGAGCTGGGAGTTGACCCCAGGCCACATCTTAACCACATGCAATCTGTCCTCTCCAGACAGCACCTGTGTGACTGTGATGAAAGGAGCTAATGCAAGTCAAGCACGTAGCCCGGTGCCTGGGAACAGCAGGTGTTTAATAAATGTAGAAGCCAGGCTTGTGTGTACAGCTCCTTTCAGCCACACCAGGTGGCCTGCAGGAATCCAAGGGCTAGAGAGACAGGAAGGCTGGGCTTTTGTGGTCCTGATACCCGTGCGGTGGGGACGGGGCTACAAGGGCAAAGAGACACCTTTTCCCCTGCAGCCCGAGTTCCCCAAATACTTATTTTTGGCCAAATACCTGATGGCCGAATTTTAAAATCAGTATTTGGCTGGAGCTGGCTTATCCATCATCCTTGAATGAACTTCTGCATATTTTGCTATATTGAATTTATGGATTAAAAAACGCCCAACATTTCGTTAAACAATTTAAACTATCATGACGATGGTATTATTAAGCATTAGGGCAGTTAGCTTTTAAAGCCGGGCTGAGTATAGGAAGAAGCGCTTCCACGGCAGTGGCTGTGACCGCTCTTTGGAATCCCCGTGCTGCTCTCGGCTGGAATCCCCATTGTGACCACAGCCGCAGGTCAGTTAATCAGTAACTCCCGGGCCTGAACATATCCCGAAGGTGCTGCAATTTCAGGGAAGCACCCCCCGAAGCAAGGGCGCAGCCCAAGATGCTTCTGGAATCCATCCTTGCGGTGCTATTTCCAGGCCTAACTTTGGGCGGCACCTGCGGGCAGTTCGGGCCAGCGGCGGGCTCGCACTGCCCTCTGGTGGTCACCGGCGAGCACAGCGTCGAGGGTGCTGAGCCCGCAGCATCGCCGGGGCTGCGCGCGCTGGGGGAGAAGGGCGGAGCGCGGTCAACTCAGATTTTCCTTTCCCCCAGAATGAACTGTCTATGGACCGGCGACATCCTAGAAGTTTCCCCACATCCTTGTGAGTAAAGAAGCCAGGCTGCACCCCTTGGAGACCTGGGGTGACGGAAATCAGGAGAGAGGTGGAAGGCCGGGGAGAGGCTTGGAAGGACCACAGGGGCCCTTTAATGGACCTGGAGATGTCCTCCCTCCTCATCTGCCTTGGGGAGCATGGTTTCAAGCGGGAAGGATGGAGGCAGGGTGTCTGGTCAAAAACAGCTGGTCATGAGCTTTCTCATGAACGTGAAGGTGTTTTCTCCCTGTATAACCTACACCCAGTTTACTGCAGCAAAGTCAAGTGCACACCGTGATATATTCTTCAGTTCAGCAGCTCAGTCGTGTCCGACTCTTTGCGACCCCATGAACCGCAGCTCGCCAGGCCTCCCTGTCCATCACCAACCCATATCCTAAGCAATTTAACCTATCTTTCCTAACCCAAACCCATGTCCATTGAGTCGGTGATGCCATCCAGCCATCTCATCCTTTGTCGTCCCCTTCTCCTCCTGCCCCCAATCTTTCCCAGCATCAGGGTCTTTTCCAATGAGTAAGCTCTTCACATAAGTACTGGAGTTTCAGCTTCAACATCAGTCCTTCTAATGAACACCCAGGTCTGATCTCCTTTAGGGATGGACTGGTTGGATCTCCTTGCAGTCCAAGGGACTCTCAAGAGTCTTCTCCAACACCACAGTTCAAAAGCATCAGTTCTTCAGAGCTCAGCTTTCTTTATAATCCAACTCTCACATCCATACATGACTACTGGAAAAACCATAGCCTTGACTAGATGGACCTTTGTTGGCAAAGTAATGTCTCTGCTTTTCAATATGTTATCTAGGTTGGTCATAACTTTCCTTCTGAGGAGCAAGCATCTTTTAATTTCATGGTTGCAGTCACCATCTGCAGTGATTTTGGAGCCCAGAATAATAAAGTCAGCCACTGTTTCCCCATCTATTTCCCATGAAGTAATGGGACTGAATACCATGATCTTAGTTTTCTGAATGTTGAGCTTTAAGCCAACTTTTTCACTCTCCTCTTTCACTTCCATCAAGAGGCTCTTTAGTTCCTCTCCACTTTCTGCCATAAGGGTGGGGTCATCTGCATATCTGAGGTTATTGATATTTCTCCCAGCAATCTTGATTCCAGCTTGTGCTTCATCCAGCCCAGCGTTTCTCATGATGCACTCTGCATATAAGTTAAATAAGCAGGGTGACAGTACAGCTTTGATGTACTCCTTTCCCTGTTTGGAACCAGTCTGTTGTTCCATGTCCAGTTCTAACTGTTGCTTCCTGACCTGCATACAGGTTTCTCAAGAAGCAGGTCAGGTGTTCTTACACATGGTTATACTTGGGTACCCATCCCCTAGATCAGGATGATTTTTAAAAATAGAAGTCAGATTATGCACCTCTCCTGCTTTAAAGTTTCTGGTGTCTTCTCACTGGATTTGGAGTAAGATACAAACTCAAATGAAATAAAAAGTCCCACAGCCAGTATATATCAGTCCACTGCTGATGGATATTTGGTTTGCTTTCATTCCTTGCTATTACAGACGGTGTTGTAGCAAATAACTCTATACAGAATATGCATGTTTACATAAATATGTCTGTAGATAAGAGTCTCAGAAGTGGAAGTACTGAGTCAAACTTACAAATTGGATAGATATTTCCAACTTTCCCTCCTTAGGAGTTGTATCAATTTCAGCTTCCACAAACAATGCATGAAGCCCCACAGCTCCACCGGCACTGTGAGTCATAAAACTTTCAAATTTTTGTCAATCTGATGTGAAAATGGTATCTTAATATATCTGCATTTCTTTTATTATGAGTGAACTTGAGGATCTTTGTATAAGTTGAAGAACCAGTTGTACTTTAAAAAAACAAAAATGTTCACGGCCTTTGATCATATTTTTATTTGGGTTGTTGGCCTATTATTTATTTCTAGGAGCTTTTTATATATTAAGGGGGATTAACGCTGTTGTCTGTGATTTGAATTTCAATTTGACTTTTGTCTATGTTTTTATTTTTATAATCGTATTTGTTTGTGGCTGTGCTGGGTCTTCGTTGCTGCAAGGGCTTTTCTCTAGTTGGGGAAAGCGGGGGCTACTCTCTGGCTGTGGTGCGCAGGCTTCTCCAGTTGTGGAGAACAGGCTGTAGGGCAAGTGGGCTTCCATATCTGGGGCTCCGGGGCTCTAGAGCACAGGCTCAGTAAGTTGTGGTGCTCAGGTCTAGTTGACCCTCAGCATGTAGTAACTTCCCAGACCAGGGATCGAACCAGCATTTCCTATGTTGGCAGGCGGATTCTTTAACACTGAGCCACCAGGGAAGCCTTACGTTTTCTACTAAGTTTTTTAAGGTGGTCAAATTTCTCAGGTTTTTTTGCAAGCACAGTGTTTTATTCAAATATGTGTCTGTTGTGCCTGGGACTGCTAATGCATTGTCGATACTCGATTAATATCTGATGGGAAAAATGTCCACTCCACTTGAATGATTGATTTTCTGAGTAGACATCTGAGCCCATGTGATATACTACTGTTACTAATACTATTTATTATGTGCTATATATGTTGAGATGCTTTTGGCTGCAAATAACTAAGGAAGAAAGAACTCAAAATATTTCAACCATAAGGACATTTTAATCTCACATAATAAATTTAACTTATCTTTCCTAAGCAATTATCCTTGTAAGAATTAACCAATGCTCAATCAATAGAAATCTTTATTGAATCACTCCTGCCACCTCTTTTACCCCAAGCATGTGAATTATTGTCTACAAATGAAGCCAAGTTAGAGGAAACAGAGTCCAGAGACTGAATTTAAAAGAATTTAAAGACACTTGTTGAATTCTGCGTTTGGGGTGTTGGTGGTGATGGGGTCTGAGATCACACATTCCTGAACCTTTCAGTCAAGTAGGCCAAAGACATCTTTTTTTTTTTAAAGCCACTTTGATGGTATTTATGCCACTTGCAACTGAAAAATCCCCATGTTAGCTCTCTGATTTCTAAATCCCTAGTGAAACAAATACCTTCAGCCCTGGAGGTTGACCTGAAGACTTCTTTGATTCTCTGTCCTTCTGCTGAGCTGGCCACAGACTTCAGAAGGCCAAGGGCTTTTGCTTGAGAGTACTGCATAGTCCAGTTACTCTACTTGCAAGAGTGTTCCAGAGGGCTGCAAGATACTGTTGGATAAACAGTGAAGGCAAGCAGCCTGGGACCACTGAATCTTAGCTACCCATCCATCCATCCATCCTTCCCTCCATCATCCAGTGTTCATTAATTGCCAGTTCTCTTACAGAATGAGAAAGATAGTGTCTTTAGCCACTGAGGGCTCCAAGTCATCTAGAATTCAGAATGAAACGCTTACAAACTGTGGACCGTCAGCACCAGCCTCCGACATTCAGCCATCACAACAGAGAAGTAGCTGACCACCTAGGCAGTTAATTTCAGGGTTAAGGGACAGGGTCTGTTTCACCCCAAACCTCTTGCTGTGTGGACAGCTGAGACTCTACTATTAGTGCCGCTGGCAGAAGCCTTTTAAAATAAATTTTCTTTTTTATAAGCAAATTTACTTTTTGTTAAACTCTAAACAGAATTTTCCTTGACGGCGTTTTTTTTTTCTTTTTTCAGTATTTGGAGGTAGAACTATTTTATTCTTTGTCCAAATTACTGAAGTGTAGTTGATGTACAGTGTTGTGCCAATCTCTGTGAATCAGCAGAGTGCCTCAGTTATACACATATACACATTCTTTTTTTACATTCTTTCCCTTTTTGGTTCATCACAGGATACTGACTGTTGTCCCTGTGCTGTACATTAGGGCCTTGTTGCTTATCCACTCTCAAGGTAGTATCTGCATCTCCCTACCCCAGATTCCCAGCCCATCCTTCTCCCCTCCACCCTTGGCAACAACAACTGTTCTCTGACAGCAGGTGGGGATGGTGGCTGGAAGGGAAGGGTGGACAGCGCGTGCTTACAAGTGGGTACCTGAGGGGCCAGGGTGTCAAACAATGGGAAAACAGGGAAGATCCAGGAGTGTTCACATCACTGATTCCCTGGGTGGCTCTGCTCCAGTCTCTTTTTCTTCTCCAGCCAGAAGTCAATTCATCCAGTATAACTCCTCCACTCATTAGAAGAAACCGAAGCCGGCAGATTATAGTGAGATTGGCCCATGTTTTCAGCGGCTAACTCGGGATTCTTTACCTCCATTTAACCATCTGTCCATCTAACCATTACACCATACTTGCGACCACATATCCAGCCATCGCAGTATTACTATCAATCACCCACCAACCATTAGTCATTCTACCCAATTACTCACTCAAATACCCATCCATCCATTTAGCCACTCATTCACCCACTTAACCATTTATCCATCTTTCCATTTCATCATGCAGCCATTCACTCATCAAGACAAACATCCACCCCTCCATCTCACCATCTCACTATTTGGTCATCAGTTCAGTTATCTATCCAATCTTCCAACCACTCATCATCTATATAATCATCTATCTAGTCATCCCGAGTTATCCACCCATTTATTCATCCATTCTCCAATCACCCAACCAGCTACCCACCCACCCAACTATTTAAACATCTATTCATCCATTTTTACAAATACTCCATTCACCCAGCCAATTACCTGACTGATTATGATTTCAATTATACTTCCATCCTTCTTTCTACCTCATCTGTTCAGTTCAGTTGCTCAGTCGTGTCTGACTCTTTGCAACCCCATAGACTGCAGCATGCCAGGCCTCCCTGTCCATCACCAACTCCTGGAGCTTGCTCAAACTCATGTCCATTTAGTCATTGATGGCATCCAACCATCTCATCCTCTGTTGTCCCCTTCTCCTCCTGCCCTCAATCTTTCCCAGCATCAGGGTCTTTCCCAATGAGTCAGTTCTTCGCATCAAGTGCCCAAAGTATTGGATTTTCAGCTTTAAACATCGGTCTTTCCAATGAACACCCAGGACTGATCTCCTTTAGGATGGACTGGTTGGATCTCCTTGCAGTCCAAGGGACTCTCAAGAGTCTTCTCCAACACCACAGTTCAAAGGCATCAATTCTTTTGCGCTCAGCTTTCTTTATGGTCCAACTCTCACATCTGTACATGTGGGAAAACCACAGCTTTGACTAGGTAGAGCTTTGTTGGCAAAGTAAGATCTCTGCTTTTTAATATGCTGTGTAGGTTTGTCGTAGGAACCTCATCTGTAATGGGATTCCAATTTGTGTTAGCATCCGCTGTGTGAACTGATTGCAAGAACATCATTCCATGCTTGATTTGGGGGAAACAGAGATGAAAGAAGCAGCACCTGCCCCCAGGGAGCTTGGAGCCTACCAAGGAGTCCGTCTCACTGTTGGTGATGGCTTTCTGTGGATCAGATTCTAGCTGAGACTCCAATCATCAGGTTGCTTTCCCATCTCCACTGACATGGATGCCAGCCAATTGAAGACCCTGGGTTTCACCGACATGAATAGAGGGAGGAGCTTATACTTAGGCTTAGCATCCAATCAAATGGATCCAGGCTCTGCTTGGAACTCTGGGCAGCAACAGAGCTCAAGATGCCCTTGGAACTTCTCCAGATATCCCTTCCTGTTTCCTACACTGGATCCTCGATTCATCCCCTGGAAAATAAACTCCTCCCATTGGCATGGAGATTTGTTCTATCTCCATACCACCCCCCAAATTCTTTTAGTAGTAGCTCACTGATACCTCCTTTGGGGAACCAGCCTTCTCCAACTTTCTGCTCATGAGAGACTGAACCCTAAATCCAGCTCCATGGGTAGCTCATGACTCAGGTTTGGCCAATGAGACACAATCCTGGGGCTCTTGTTGGAACCTTGAGGCAGAAGCAGCCCTTTCTACTGGTGTGGTTTTGCTGAAAGATTCTTGGAGCCATTTTTGCCACAACAGGAAGAGCCTGCCTGAAAAGTAAAAGCACCTGGGAGACAGTCACTTGACCACCAGGATCCAGCTAGGCCTGAAGACATTTATGGACTAAAGTTCCTGGAGATGCTTTTTTTTTTTTTGGCTTAAGCCAATTTGAGTTGGATTTTGTACTTCTGCAATCAAAGAGGAGAAGACCAACATATTCAGAAGCCGCAAAGATGGTCATCAAGTAGTGACACCCTACCCCACTTCAAAATGTAAACGTGGTTTTATTTAATGCCTCTTTCCGTCGCAAAATACCACCTCCTCCCCAGGGTCCCCTCTTCCCAGAAAACAAGATGGCAGCATAAGGCTTGTGCACTGTCCACATGATGTCAGGTTAGGTCCTTAAAAACAAAATAAGCAAGTCTTCCCCACAGCCCCAAATCGCCTCCTTCGCTAGTCCCCCCAAAGCACGAGTCGGAGCAGAGAGGCTTCGATTAGAACTGTGCACTGCCAGACATGCCAGCTGAGAAAACAAAAAAAACCAACAGCTAAGGAAACCAACAACACAGGTACAAGAGCATAAGAGCAGAGTAATGAGATTAGTCCATAAATTAAAGTGGGGAAAAAAAAAAAAGCCTGGTCCCTTCTCATCACCAGCCCTCCCCCGGATCAGCAATTCCTTGCTTTTGTTCTGTGAGTCTTGTAGAAAAGTCTGAACTCTGAGCCAGCCCTCTTCCCCAAAGTTAAATATTCCAAAGCCACTGCTGGGTGCCCTGTTTCTCAGGACTTGCATTGGGACTGAAAGGACAACTTCTGAGATGGTCACTGGACACCTCTTGGCTGGAAGGACCCTGCCTGGTGTCCAGCATCTGGCGGGGGAGGCGGGGAAAACCGGGGGCCTGGGCTGGTGGGCTGCATCTCTGATGGCAGGTGGTGAGACCGCGGGTGCTGCTATAAATACTCCAGCTCCAGGGCGTGCCTCAGCGCCTCCAGGTCTGCGTGGCAGGATATCCTCCAGAAAGGCATGTTGTGCTGGAACACAGAACCGCGGACACATGGTTACGGCTCTGCTGGCACCTCCTGCAGCCCCCCTGGATCCCACGCCTGTGGTGAGAGCCTTAGGAGAAGTCACCGAGTCAAAACTTCATGGTGGAATACCCCCACCCCGATGTGATCAGTACCCACTGATCTGGTTATCCTTTCTATTTCTTTGGAGCCTGTTATTTATTTTTTGGCTTTGCCTGCTGCCCTGGGGAAATCTTTGTTCCCCAACAGGGATGGAACCTGTGCCCCCTCTATTGGGAGTGTGGAGTCTTAATCCCTGGACCACCAGCGAAGTCCCCTTCTGAGCCTGTTCTGATGCCTTATCCCGCACTGTCTGACATGTGGACTGACTGGCCCCTTTCCCCTCTGTTGGGATGGCCGTGGTCTCAATGTACTGGAAGTGAAAGTGATAGTCACTCAGCTGTGTCTGACTCTTTGCCACTCCATGGACTATAGCCTGTCAGGCTCCTCTGTCCATGGAATTCTCCAGGTAAGAATACTGGAGTGGGTTGCTCCATTCCCTTCTCCAGGGGATCTTCCCGACCCAGGGATCAAATCTGAGTCTCCTGCACTGCAGGTGGATTCTTTTTTTTCCTTTAAAATTCTTTTTTTTTTTTAAATTTTCTTTACTTTATTGTGTTAGTTTTGCCATACATTGACATGAATCTGCCATGGGTATACATATGTTCCCCTTGCAGAACCCCCCTCCCTCCTCCCTCCCGATTCCCTCTCTCTGGGTCATTCTGGTGCACTAGCCCTGAGCATCAATCCTGGGCTGGTGATTGATTTCACATATGATAATTAACATGTTTCAATGCTGTTCTCCCATATCATCCCACCCTTCTTTACTGTCTGAACCACCCAGGAAGCGATGCACCGACGTGGCATCAAATCACGCAGCAGGAAAGCTATTCCGTCTTAAAAATGTGTTCTCAATCATGATATTTCAGACAGGAAGTCTTGGCCAGATGCTACTGTGCCTTCAACCCCTCTCTAACACTAATTTCCATGTGAACAGATAGGGCTGGTCCCAGAGACTGTTTTTATCTTTTCTTTACAGCAGGTGATGCTTGCTTTGTGTTACTATCATGAAATGAAGTTTTTCATTTTAAACCTCCGTGCATTGACTGAAAGGGAAACCTGAAGTAGATAATAGGACAGGCAGCATGCAGATACAGCAGAAGTTGTAACTGGTGTAAATGAAGTGCTATGTAGATTACGGAAAGAAATTACTCATGTGAAAGGAGAAATTTGTGAAACACTTCCATAGTGTGAAAGTTAAATGTTTTAAGAGTGCCCTTGTCAAAGCTCTGTTCTACCTCATTAGCTGGGTGACCTTAAGTGATTTACTCTGCGGCTTGTTTGTAAAATGGGGATAATACTTGCTGTATACTATGTCTATCTCGTTTTACAAATGAGGAGAGCTGTCTGACTCCAGAGAAAAAACTTGACTGCGTGTTCATCACCAGAAAATGTGACTACTGACTAAAGCTATTGCCTGTCCAACAACCATCCTCCTCTTCCTACTTCCAGAACCCTGAATTTGGCAGCACTGTGCCAGAGAGGTAAGTAAGGGATGAATTATGATCATATAAGTAAGCAATGACAACTCCAACCCTGCTTGTCAGGGACTTGTCCTGTATCCCTCCTGACTTGTGAGCCATTGAAGCCAATGAGGAAATTGGCTGGGGGAGTCTGGGGAAGACTTTCCTCCATGATTAGAGAGAAGCACCTGAGAACTCTTTCCTCCTTGCTTTCCTTTTTCATTTGAATGCTGGCATGTTAGTATGTGATGTCTGGAGCTGTGGCAGCTGTTTTGAGATCACGAGAAATGAGCTATCAGAAATGAAAAAGCCAAAGATGATTAGAAAGGTAGAGCAAAATGATGGAAAGGGATACTTGGTGAATTTTTGGACCCACTGAACAACCTAGGGTACACCTACTTCTAATCTTGTTAGGTGAGCAAGGGTTTAAGTCTTCATTACAGCTAAAAGATACTGAGCCTCCTCAAGACAGTCAATGGCCTTCAGTTATTTACTGAGTGAGCAGAGGATGCTTGATGAACGTATGTGAATGCCCCCAGTTCCGTGGTGGATCTGCTGCCCTGTGAGGTTCTATGTCCACAGCGTAGAAACTATACAAGTGTCCTTTTGGTTCCAGGAGCACAATAAACCCTTTCCTGCCTCTGGGGGCTCTGCACTTTTGATAGCTGGGTCAGGGCAGGCCTCTCTGGAGGGATGACATTTAAGTAGGCCCCAGAGAATGGGAAGGCAGGGGCCATGCCATTGTGGGGAGAGGTAGTCAAGGCTGAAGGCACAGCAAGTACAAAGGCCCTGAGGAGGGCTTGAGCTTGGAAAGTCATGTTCCCTGCTGCCTAGCATGCCTCCTGGCCCACAGCGGGCACTTAATATTCGTGGAATGAATGAAGGAAGAGAGGGAGAAAAAGAGGGAAGGAGAGTTTCTCAAAGCAAAGTCCTCAATGGACACATCTTTTTCTCTTCTGCCCAAAGGAAGCAAAAAATGATCCATCATGGGCAACAGATGCCATCTCTTTAATGCCTTTCAGCTCCCCTCCCCTCCTCCCCTCAGCCTGGCTGAGCCTTTCATTCTCTGCAAAGATGGATGTTGGTGGCTGCCTGGCAAACCCAGTCCCTCTTTAAACAATGTAATTTATTTTTCTGGGAGGAAATGAGCAAAGGGGAAGAGACTGTCTCAGCAGCCTCCCTCCCAGGCCTGGTGGCTGCAGAGCCCGGGTGGATTTATCACTTGTGGAGAGGTGGAGACAAATGACCCTCTAAATGGAGATATTAACAACACTGTCAGCTGAAACAGCTGAAGCCCCCTGTCCTGTCGCCGTATTTCACACTGCTCAGGTGCCCAGCGGCCTGGGCTAACGAGGCCCATCCATCAGGCCAGGAGAGCTGCTGGCACACAGAGCTGCTCATTAACGGGCTGGGGCTGCAGCTTCAGACACTGTTGGGAATTTTCAGGGGAGCTTGGCGTATGGGGGTGGTGTGCTCTAGTCTTCTCTGGTGGACTCCACTCTCTTCTGATCAGCTCAGGGGTGTGGAACGACAGTGCTTGAAACTCCTAAGTCCACCTCCTTCCTACCAGGTGTTTGGAGAAAAACACAAAGCAGCTTACGTGTGCCAGCTTGTGACTTTAAGTAAATTAATTAACCTCTCTGAGTCTCAAACATGTCCTCTATAAAATTAAGTGGGATGGCACCCACTTTGTGGGAAGAGGGGCTTGGAGGATTAAATAAAATGATGACATCAGTAATAAAGAGTAGTGGGTAACCAACCCAGACAGCATATTAAAAAGTAGAGACATTACCAACACAGGTCCATCTAGTCAAGGCTATGGTTTTTCCAGTAGTCATGTATGGATGTGAGAGTTGGACTATAAAGAAAGCTGAGCGCTGAAGAATTGATGCTTTTGAACTGCGGTGTTGGAGAAGACTCTTGAGAGTAACTTGGACTGCAAGGGGATCCAACCAGTCCATCCTAAAGGAGATCAGTCCTGAATATTCATTGGAAGGACTGATGCTGAAGCTGAAACTCCAACACTTTGTCCACCTAATACGAAGAAACAACTCATTGGAAAAGACCCTGATTCTGGGAAAGATTGAAGGTGGGAAGAGAAGGGGACAACAGAGGATGAGATGGTTGGATGGCATCACTGACTCGATGGACATGAGTTTGAGTAGGCTCTGGGAGTTGGTGATGGACAGGGAGGCCTGGTGTGCTGCAGTCCATGAGGTCTCAAGGAGTCAGACATGACTGAGCAACTGAACTGAACTGAAGGCCTGGGATGAGTTATAGCCTGGCCACCTGCCGGCTGTGATGGACTGCTGGCTTGCTCCCTACATTCATTCTCCCCTTCTCTCTCAGAAAATGCTCCTTCCTTGTTTTCTTCCTTTTCTTTGTTTCTTTCCTTGCTAGGCAGGAGTAGCTGAGAATCAAGGCTATATCTTCCAGCTCCCTTTGTGGCAAGGTGTGGCTTTCTGACTCAAAAATCTGGCTAATAGGATTTGAGCCGCTGTATCCTGTATCTGCTGTGCTCTTAACGGGCCGGGAGTCCTCCCCTCTCCCCTCCCCCTTGATTTTCCTGGTGGGGGAGTGCAGACGTGGAAGGGGTGAGATGCCGTCGTGGACTGTGGTAAGAGCAGTCCTGGCACTGGCGGAGCAACAAGACGGAAGGGGCCTGGACCCCTGGTGCTGCCCCCCGCTCTGTGGGCAGCTAACGGGAGGCAGAGACAGCTCTCCGCTGTTGAAGCTGCTGGCCAGCATCTCTGGCAATGCAAACTCCACTGTATAAAACCTGGCCCCCTGGGGACTACCTCACCTACTCCCTCGGCCTGGATTCAGTGACGCACTTGCTCCTGTGGACTTGGCCCAAACAAGACACTGTGAGTTTTTGTTATGTGGGAAGATTGTTTTTTTTTCTATTTAAGCTATTTTATTGTGAAGTTGCTCAGTTGTGTACAACTCTGTGCAATCCCATGGACGGTACTTAGCAGGTTCCTCCGTCCGTGGAATTTTCCATGCAAGAGTCCTGGAGTGGCTTGCCATTTCCTTCTCCAGGGGATCTTCCTGACCTGGGATTTGAACCCTGGTCTCCCACATTGCAGGCGGACGCTTTACTCTCTGAGCCACCAGGGAAATCCAAGCTATTTTATTAGGTGCTTGCAAATTTAGTTCAAATGAATACTTTTATACTTCTAATTTTTCAGTAGTGATTTTCACCTTAAAATCCATTTGCTTGATATTAATACAGCTGCATCGGCTTTCATTGTTAGTATACCCATAAGTACTTTTTCTGTATTTTTCAACTGTTCTCTATATTAGTATTCTTTCACATTCAGCCAGCTTTAAAAAAAAAAAAAACTGTCAGAAAATCACCGACTTTGAAATTTTGCTTCATTCCCATTTACTGTGATGAAATTTGGCTTTTTTGATGTCAGTTTACTTTATGTCTTCTATTTGTCAGACTTCTCCTGTTTTCTTCTATAAATTTCTTTGCCTTATTTTTAACAATTTATTCAGCTTTGGCTGCCTTGGGCCTTCATTGCCATGAGGGCGTTTCTCTAGTTGAAGCAGGCGGGGGCTACTCTTCAGGAGCGGTGTTCAGACTTCTTGCAGTGGCTTCTATTTTTGTCGACCGTGGACTCAGGGCCAGTGGACTCAGCAGTAAGGCTCCCGCGCTCTAGAACACGGGCTCAGCAGTTTTGATGCACGGGCTCAGCTGCTCCGTGGCGTGTGGGATCCTCCCAGATCAGGGATCGAACCCATGTCTCCTGCACTGGCAGGTGGATTCTTGACCCCTGAGCCACCAGGGAAACCCCCTCTTCTTTGGTTTAATTAGATTCTTTGCTCATTCTGTCTTCCCCCCTTGTTAGGTGCAAATTCGGACTCCTGTCTTCTTTCTCTGCTGGCTCCCATGGCGAGAGACCCTCCTCTGAATTTCTGAAGATGGATTTAGCTTTCTCCCCCACCCCCCAGACCCAGGGAATGGTAGGCGCATCCGCTCTGGGCTACTGAGGGCTAGCTTACTGAGGGCTAACTCTGCGTGGCTCCTCTGCTGGCCCTCTTGGCGTCTGTCCTCTGCAGGTGCGACGATACAAAGGCAGCTCAGAGAGGGTTGCCGCTGGCTGAAGGCCATGCAGCCAACAATGGCAGAGCTGGGATTTAGGGCAAAATATGCTCCCCCGGCCACCTGTTTCTGTGAGAGCCAGGTGGGTGTAGGGTGAGGCGAGGGAGGCGCCTGGGACACGGAATTGAAAGACACCTGCAGGACTTCCCTGGAGGCCCAGTGATTAAGACTCGAGCCCCACTGCAGGGGCACGGGTTCGATCCCTGGTTGGAGAACTGAAGAACTTTATAAAGAGGCATCTCTATCAGCGCCCCCTCCTCCTGGCTAAGGGAGGGCGACCCTGGACTAGCGACCCTGGACTAGCAGTTCTCAAAGCAGCAGCCTGCCCCCTAGGAGGGACTGTGTGGTTTTTGACTGTTGTCATGATCTGGGGGGCACTACATGTAGGGCAGGTGCCTGCTTCATCCCCCAGACCTTAGACTTGAATGCTTTTCAAATGATCTGCCAGATATTTAAGTACAAACCCATTCGTAATAACCTGAGTGGAGACCCTTAACTCCACTTTGTCACATAAATAAGAGTATCTTTCACATGCTTTTAATAAAAGCTTTCCAGGGCGGCAATTATTGTGTGAACTGGGGAAGCCTATATTTTGTTTTATTGCGAGCCTAACCATGGGTTGCTGTGCAGTTTGGAGCAATCACGTGATGGCCACAACACCTCGGTGGCTTTGTGAATGGCCGAGACTGCACACTCGTGTCCTGCGTTAGCTGGGCTGCATCCTCAGTGACAGCGCTTTTGGGTGTGAGGCTCTGTGCTCAAAGGTTTACCTCCCGGAGCACACGTTACTGTCAGCATAAAGACACGTGTGTGCTCAGTCGTGTCCGACTCTCTGTGACCCCATGGACTGTAGCCTGCCAGGCTCCTCTGTCCATGGGATTCTCCAGGCAAGAACATGGGGTGGGTTGCTGTGCCCTCCTCCAGGGGACCTTCCTGACCCAGGGGTGGTGCATCAGCAGGTGGATTTTTTGCCAATATCGCCACTTGAGGAAACCTTGAGTACAAATGACTTTCCCTTATTTCTTAAAAAAATTTTTTTTTGATGTGGATCATTTTTAAATTCTTTATTGAATCTTTTACCATATTGCTTCTGTTTTATGTTTTGGTCTTGAGACACATGGGAGATTAGATTCCTGTGGATAGAAACTACACCCCCTGCATTGGAAGGGGAAGTCTTAACCATGGGGCCACCAGGGAGGTCCCTCCCGTTATTTCTTTGTATCACTGGATGTTGATCTCCAGGAAGCTAGGGTTCTTTTTTAAAATTTTCCTAGGGCAGGCCATTATGGTTTTAAGGATGTTTTATTATCCATTAGTATTTCATTTCAGGATAGTAAATGATCATTTCAAAACATCTGCTCAGTCAGTCAGTCAGTTCAGTAACTCAGTCGTGTCTGACTCTTTGTGACCCCATGGACTGCAGCACTCCAGGCCTCCCTGTCCATCACCAACTCCCAGAGTTTATTCAAACTCATGTCCATTGAGTCCGTGATGCCATCCAACCATCTCATCCTCTGTCGTCCCCTTCTCCTCCCACCTTCAATCTTTCCCAGCATCAGGGTCTTTTCAAATGAGATGCTTACTCCTTGGAAGGTATGACCAACCTAGTCAGCATATTAAAAAGCAGAGACATTACTTTGCCAACAAAGGTCCGTCTAGTCAAGGCTATGGTTTTTCCAGTAGTCACGTACGGATGTGAGAGTTGGACTATAAAGAAAGCTGAGGGCTGAAGAACTGATGCTTTTGAACTGTGGTGTTGGAGAAGACTCTTGAGAGTCCCTTGGACTGCAAGGAGATCCAACCAGTCCATCCTAAAGGAGATAAGTCCTGAATATTCATTGGAAAGACTGATGCTTAAGCTGAAACTCCAGTACTTGGGCCACCTGATGGGAAGAGCTGACTCATTGGGAAAGATGTTTGAAAACCTCTGCTACACTGCCCTAAGGAATGCCCTTTGACGTGAGAAGGCAAGTGAACAGCAGTGACTTCTCCCTGTCATTCTCCAGGTGAGAACCAGAGGGCAGGTAGGGCGGTGCCCACAACCAGAGGCCTAAGCAGGTTCTCAATCTAACTTTGATAGAAAAGCAAAGTTTATTTTGATCGCTGTCACATGCTTAGGGCAGAGGTTCTTCTCAATTAGATCTGAACTTGGAAAAGGGGCTAGACTCCCCCTTCACCCCAGCAGTGGGCTTCAGGTAGGCTCACCAGAGACCAGCTCTTGACCTGACACACCGGATCTGGATTCGTGTGATAATTCATGAGGTTCATACCACTGTTTTGGTCAGATGCTGGTATAATCACCCCTATCAGTCAGTTCACTCGCTCAGTGGTGTCCAACTCTTTGCAACCCCATGGACTGAAGCACACCAGGCTTCCCTGTCCATCACCAACTCCCGGAGCCTGCTCAAATGCATATCCATTAAGTTGGTGATGCCATCCAATCATCTCATCCTCTGTTGTCCCCTTCTCCTGCCTTCAATCTTTCCCAACATCAGAGTCTTTTCCAATGAGTCAGTTCTTCGCATCAGGTAGCCTAGGTATTGGAGCTTCAGCATTAGTCCTTCCAATGAATATTCAGGACTGATTTCCTTTAGGATTGACTGGTTGGATATCCTTACAGTCCAAGGGATTCTCAAGAGTGTTCTCCAACACCACAGTTCAAAAGCACCCATTGTTCGGTGCTTAGCTTTTTTCATGGTCACCCTTTATAGCTATTATTAATATTTTCTCCTCTAAATTGAATGTAAGCCATGTCATGTGGCGTGTGGGATGTTAGTTCCCTGACCAGGGATCAAACCTGTGTCCCTGCATTGGGAGTGTGGAGTCTTAGCCACTGGACTGCCAGTGGTAAGGACAGCCAGGTAAAGAAGTCCCTCTAAATCAACTCATTTTTAAAGTTCAAGAAATCTGCTTTAAAAAGAAGTGCTCAGAGTAAAAGCTGAAGTCCCTCTGAAGGCCCCAGGCACTTTCAAGACCCCACCTCCCCGACCTGCCCTGCCCTTTGCATGATGCATCCCTGAGGCAACGGTGGGTTTCTGCAGGAAGCTCCAGCCTTCCGACCTTTGAACTCCGTTCCTCTCCCGAAATTCCCTCCCTCTGATGCTCACTTCATCAGAGGGAAAAGTTACTTTTGAACTGTGGAGAAGGGGTGACAGAGGATGAGATGGTTGGATGGTGTCACCGACTCAATGGACATGAGTTTGAGTCAACTCCGGGAGCTGATGGTGGACAGGGAGGCCTGGCGTGCTGCAGACCATGGGGTCGCAAAGAGTCGGACATGACCGAGTGACTGAACTAACTGATGCTCACTTGGCTTACTTCCTCTCCTCCCACCTCTGCTCGGCTGTCACCTCGCCGCAGCCAGGCCGGCCTTGGTCACCACCTGCCCTCCCAGCCTGCCCATCCCTAGAGCCTCCTCTGTTCTCCACTCTCTGCTTTGTTTTTCTCCCAAGCTCCGGTGGTCATCTGACACGCTTGTTATATTTCGGTGCTGACTGCTTATCCCCAGGCTGTGAGCTGAGTGAGGCGTGGGAACGGCCTGTGTTTTCTGCTTACTGCCCAGGCGTGGCGCGGCGCCTGCAACAGAGGCCAGCACACAGTAGGTGCTCAGCTAATGGAGCTTACACTCCAGGTGGAGGGTCAGTGATGCAGCCACGAGTCACGGAGTAGCTCTTACGTGACAAGAGGGGATAAGGCCTTGGACGAGGAATATGGAGAGGGGAGGGAAGTGCAGGCAGGCCTCACTGAGCTTGGGAGGTGGGAGTGGGAGCTGGGAGGGAAAGCCTCTCTGGAGGGAGGCTGAGGCTGGAAAAGGATGAGTCCTGAAGAGCTGGGCAAGGGGAGGAGCCTTCCAGGAGGCTGGACCGGTATATGCAAAGGCCTTCTAAGCTTTCCCTCTCACGAGCCCCTGTCTCAGCACCCTCCATCTTCTCGTGGGTTTCATCTGCTGAGACCCTAAACATTTTTGCATTTCCTTAGAATCTGTTTCTGAGGCAGGAAGGGGGAAACCAGGCCCCCCAAATTAAGCTCTGTGACATTAACAATCCACTTCCCAGGCCTCTGGGTGGGGGGCAGCAGGCTCTCTGGGATGCTGTTGACAGGTCCAGACCCCGGACTTTAGCAGCTGTTTCTTTTCCAAGAACAGAGCTGCGGCCACCAGAACCCCCCTGCCTGTCTCCTCATGGGCCTGAGATCACAAAAGCAGGATTTTCTTTTTCATTAGCTTAATGCTGTCTTTATTAACTGGGAAGGGTTCCTGGAACATATGATCAGTGAGTATTAAATAAAACATGCACACGTGCACCAACCCCCCCACCAGCCTGCCCTGACGGAGGGTCTCTGGGCTCCTGAGCAGTTGTCCCAGAAACAATGCAAGGCTACCAGGGGTGGCAGCCAAAGGCACAGAGCGGGGATTTGCAGAAGGAAATGACTCAGGATGCTTCTGCGATTCTGAGTGGGAGTGGACCGGCAACCAAAGAGCCTGGAAAGGAGACAGGCTCAACAGAGGAGGGGGTAGCACCCTGAGAGCTGCGTGGAGGAAGTACCTTTTTGGCTCCCTGCTCCTCTTCCACGCCATCGCCGATCACGATGTAGACGGCCTTTCTGCCGAACCTCTGCATTATCCTCTCGAAGCAGCTCTCCTTCCCTACATGCACGGAAGGAAAGGAAGATGCTCGGTGAGGACCCGGGACTGCAGTGAATAATCACCGCTAATTAAGAGCTTACTTCATTCAGCCATCTTCCTGAGGACCTGGGATGAATCATTTCATCCTCGAGCAAACCTGGAGGTGTCCCTGTCCCCAGGTGACAGGACAAGACAGAGGCCCAGAGCGGTTAAGAGGTTGGTCCATGGGGACCCAGTAGAAAGGCAGGGCAGGGGTTTGAAACAAGCCCTGGCATCTGTGCAGCTGTCCGGTGTAAGAGCGATGGACCCATTTTAGAGATAAGGACGTGAAGCTGCGAGAGGTGAGGCGATCTGCCCAGGGCCCCAGGGTTAGGAAGCAGAAGTGTTGGGCTTCACGTGTCCGAGGGTGGCAGCCTGGCGCCAGGGTGGCCCTTGTGTGATTCCCCGGTTCGTTTTTCTCTTGTTTTGTGTAGATGGATCATCTTTCCATGTTTTCCTTCGTCCCAGGTGGCCAGGCAGCAGCACCAATCCTGGCACACTGCATTCAGATCTTAGCTCATCCTGACCTTGTCGGCAAGTTTAGGAACTACCGTCATAAGGAGGAGCATGTTAACAGCATGTTAACAGTTACAGCTGTGACTCTGGGCTGGCACCTGCTGAGCGCTTCACCTACATCAGCATTTCTCAGCCTCGGTGGTCCTGACTTTCTGGGCTGGATAATTTCTTTGCTGCCCCAAGCACAGAAGGACATCTACTGGCATCTCTGGTCTAGAACTTTAGTAAAGGCTCTGCTCTAAGAACATGCTTCCAAAGTGTATATTATAAATTGATTTTTGCTCCAGAAAAAAAACACAGGTAAAAATGTCTCATTAAAAACATCTTAATTAGATCTTATGATATTATACATTTTTAGGTGATACACACACACACCACACACACACACAAACCAGCACACAGTGCCCCACTACCCCTACCCCGGAAAAACCAGTATTATTTGTCCTGATGACAAACGCTGTGCTGTTCATTTCTAGTTACTGAATTCTCTTATTTGATGAAACGCTGAGCCTCGGGTGTTTTCTCTGTTAAAAAGGGAGATTAGCAAATATCAAAGAGTTGTTGAAACAGGATAACATTGAGACTCTCTTCTTGAAAGAGCATTAAAAAACGGACAGTCTCCTGTGTTGTTCAAGGTTAGGTTATTTAATGTACTACCTAAAATAAAACCACCTCATGTACCATCCTGGGGTGGGAAATGTTTTCCTCATCTTCCTTAGTAATAGAATTTCCTGAGTTTTGCTGGGGCTTAGCTATGGTCATTTAGCTATGGACTACATTTCCCAGATCCCCTGGCAACTAGTTGTGGTCACATGACTAAGCTGGGCCAATAGGAGGTGAGTAGAAGTAACCCCTTCACCCCCACCCCTGTGTTATTTTTAGAATACTGGAGGGGTATCATTCCTTCCTCTTTTTTCCTTCCTATAAGCTGGTATGACATTATGGCAGATTCTGATTTGACCATATACATGAGAATAAACAACACAAGAGAAGACTCTACACATGGACATCACCAGATGGCCAACACTGAAATGAGATTGATTATATTCTTTGCAGTCAAAGATGGAGAAGCTCTATACAGTCAGCAAAAACAAGACTGGGAGCTGACTATGGCTTGGATCATGAACTCCTTATTGCCAAATTCAGACTTAAATTGAAGTAAGTAGGGAAAACCACAAGATCATTCAGGTATGACCTAAATCAAATCCCTTATAGTTATACAGTGGAAGTGAGAAATAGATTTAAGGGACTAGATCTGATAGACAGAGTGCCTGATGCACTATGGATGGAGGTTTGTGACATTATAAGGGGACAGGGAGCAAGAGCATCCCCAAGAAAAAGAAATGCAAAAGCAAAATGGCTGTCTGAGCAGGCCTTACAAATAGCTGTGAAAAAGAAATGAAAAGCAAAGGAGAAAAGTAAAGATATACACATTTGAATGCAGATTTCCAAAAAATAGCAGGGAGAGATAAGAAAGCCTTCCTCACGGATCAATGCAAAGAAATAGAGGAAAACAATAGAATGGGAAAGACTAGAGATGTCTTCAGAAAATTAGAGATACCAAGGGAACATTTCATGCAAAGATGGGCTCAAAGGACAGAAATGGTAGGGACGTAACAGAAGCAGAAGATATTAAGAAGAGGTGGCAAGAATACCCAGAAGAACTGTACAAAAAAGATCTTCATGACCCAGATAATCATGATGGTGTGATCCCTCATCTAGAGCCAGACATCCTGGAATGTGAAGTCAAATGGGCCTTAGGAAGCATCAATACGAATGAAGCTAGTGGAGGTGATGGAATTCCAGTTGAGCTATTTCAAATCCTAAAAGATGATGCTGTGAAAGTGCTGCACTCAATATGCCAGCAAATTTGGAAAACTCAGCAGTAGCCACAGGACTGGAAAAGGTCAGTTTTCATTCCAATCTCAAAGAAAGGCAAAGCCAAAGAATGCTCAAACTACCACACAATCGCACTCATCTCACACGCTAGCAAAGTAATGCTTAAAATTCTCCAAGTCAGGCTTCAGCAATACATGAACTATGAACTTCCAGATGTTCAAGCTGGTTTTAGAAAAGGTAGAGGAACCAGAGATAAAATTGCCAACATCTGCTGGATCATTGAAAAGGCAAGAGAGTTCCAGAAAAACTTCTATTTCTCCTTTATTAACTATACCAAAGCCTTTGACTGTGTGGATCACAATAAACTGTGGAAAATTCTGAAAGAGATGGAAATACGAGACCACCTTACCTGCCTCTTAAGAAATCTGTATGCAGGGAGGGGGGACCCGGAGGGGAAGCATATGTAAACCCATGGTGATATCATGACAATGTATGGCAAAAACAATAATAAAATAAAAAAAAAAAAAAGAAATCTGTATGCAGGTTAGGAAGCAACAGTTAGAACTGGACATGGAACAACAGACTGGTTCCAAATGGGAAAAGGGGTACATCAAGGCTATATATTGTCACCCTGCTTATTTAACTTATATGCAGAGTACATCATGAGAAACGCTGGGCTGGAGGAAGCACAAGCTGGAATCAAGATTGCTGGGGAAAATACCAATAACCTCAGATATGCAGATGACACCACTCTTAGGGCAGAAAGTGAAGAAGAACTAAAGAGCCTCTTGATGAAAGTGAAAGAGAAGAGTGAAAAAGTTGGCTTAAAGCTCAACGTTCAGAAAACTAAGATCATGGTATCTGGTCCCATCACTTCATGGGAAAACAGTTTTGCCATCACTAGATGGGGAAACAGTGGCTGACTTTATTTTTTTGGGCTCCAAAATCACTGCAGATGGTGATTGCAGCTATAAAATTAAAAGACATTTGCTCCTTGGAAGGAAAGTTATGACCAACCTAGATGGCATATTAAAAAGCAGAGATGTTACTTTGCCAACAAAGGTCCATCTAGTCAAAGCTATGGTTTTTCCAGTAGTCATGTGTGGATGTGAGAGTTGGACTATAAAGAAAGCTGAGCGCCAAAGAATTGATGCTCTTGAACTGTGGTGTTGGAGAAGACTCTTAAGAGTCCCTTGGACTGCAAGGAGATCCAACCAGTCCATCCTAAAGGAGATCAGTCCTGGGTGTTCATTGGAAGAACTGATGTTGAAGCTGAAACTCCAGTAGTTTGGCTACCTGATGCAAAGAGCTGACTCACTGGAAAAGACCCTGATGCTGAGAAAGATTGAGGGCAGGAGTAGAAAGGGACGACAGAGGATGAGATGGTTGGATGGCATCACGGACTCAGTGGACATGAGTTTGGGTGGATTCCCGGAGTTGGTTATGGACAAGGAGGCCTGGCATGCTGCAGTCCATGGGGTTCCAAAGAGTGGGACACAACTGAGTGACTGAACTGAACTGATGAGAATAAAATTAGAAGGGATGATGATGGGAAAATAAAATGGGAATAACCTGGCTTCCTGGATGCGTATGAGAACAGAATCATTCCATCGGCCTGGATCACTCGCCTCTAGTCTGTTTGACTCTGAGAGAAATTAGCTTTGGCCCTAATGTAGACAGGGTCTTCCCAAAGATGGGGTTAGTGGTAAAGAACCTGCCTGCCAATGAAGGAGACAAAAGAGACGTAGGTTCGATTCCTGGGCCAGGAAGATCCCCTGGAGGAGGGCATGGCAACCCACTCCAGTACTCTTGCCTGAAGAATCCCATGGACAGAAGAGCCTGGTCGGCTGTGGTACACAGGGTTGCAAAGAGTCAGACACGACTGAAGCAACTTCACACACACACACACTAATGTAATCAAACCCTTGTGTTTGCGGGTATTTGTTAATAGCAGCTTTGTGCATATGTTAACTAATACACTTTGGAATAGTGCAAAACTAAGCAATTTCTCTAGAAGCAGAGGTTAATCCCAGTGGGTTATGAGGGTGGTTTGGGGGATTTGGTCATGCCTCTGGACAAATTCTTTAAGTTCCCTGGTGTCATCTTCCTTAAAGCTCTCATCCTGGCAGGCAGAGTTGCCCTTACCCCCCGCCCCCCGTAGGTCTCGGTTCCCCTACCTGTCTTGGTTGCACTGTAGATGTTCTCGATAGGAAACACAGAACCCAGTCCATACAGCAGGACTTTGGCCAGGGCAGGAATTAGTTGGGTGGTGGTGACCAGCACGTTGACACAGTTGGGCCTGGGGACAAAGAAGACTGCGGGTCAGAGCTCCGGGGCAGCTGAGCCTGGCGTCGGTGGGGATTCTGGTGGGGTCTGGAGTCTCTGGCTGAGTCGTCTTCAGGTGAGGGTGGATGGGGCTGCAGGACCCTCCAGCCATTCCTCTCTTTTAAGCCTGCCTGACACATTAAAATTGAACACAAGTATATCCTTCTATTTACAGAGCAAATGTGTATTGCAGGGGTCACTAAAATAGCCGCAGGGACCTGTTGGAAATGTAGCTGAGTGGTACAGAGCTAGTGTAGGACAGCAGGGAGAGCCGAGGACCGGGGCAAACTGGGAAGCACACGTGAGTTCTGACGCCTGACATCCCCTAAACCTGCAGGTATGGATTAATCTTCCCTGTCTTTGGGGCCAAGTGTGCATGAGACCAAGTGCATCAGTAGGATGGATTCAGCTCACGGGCTGCCATTTTGTAACCATTCATACGTTGGGTTACAAGAATTATGATGTTGGTACAGAGTGATTTGTTCTCTGCCACAGGGGATTATTTTTTTTTTAAGAGCAAGATTAGGAGGCCTAATAAATTTGAAACTGGACTCCCCTGACCTCACTAAGGGCCCACCAGGTGAACTCTGGCATCCTATACAATGGTTTTCGCAGGGTAATGTGGCTGCAGCGTGTTGTGGGCAAGAGTGGACAGGAGAAGACAGACCTACGGAGGAAGGTCTTCAGATGCTGCCTCCCTGCTTGAGTCTCTGTAGCTATCTGCTCATCTACAGGCAAGGTGTCTGTGGGGCCTGGCATACCCAGCTTTATCAAATGTCTGCAAAGTGTGCACGGGAGAATTTGGAGAGTCCGACTGTCCCAGTGTGGAAGTGGAGGGGCCACCAGCCTCAAATGGGAGAAACTTCAGTGGCACAAAGGAAAAATGGGGGCTCCCACCTACCGGGAATTGATGAGATTTAGTGCCTTCAGAGAGTGGGTCAACCAGAGGTCGGTCAGAGCTTCCAGCTCGGCTCTGAGCTGCAGCCAGGTCTCTCTTTTGGGAGCTCCTATCAAGCCTGTGTACAAAGCAAAAAAAGATACAGTTATCATTTTAGAGGTTTGTGGGGAGCAGGGTGACGGAAAGGGAGTCTAGCTACTGTACTTTGAGGTTTCAAGTCAGGTGACACCCAAGGTCAACTTCAATCCAGTGACCTTAATTTTATTTTGAGATTGACTGATACACTCAATGGATGGATTGATCATTCACTGCCTCCCAGATGCTGACTTATTAAGCATTTTCTTCTTGCATCCTTATCTTGGCTCTTTTCCAGACACACTTACTGAAACCCTTAGGATGCTGCCGTCTATGGTGACCCCAGGCTGGTGGCCACAGCCCCCATCAGGCTACTTCTGAGATGCAGAAATAGCTGGGGAAGGGGCAGCAGGAAGGGGGATGCCCACTGCTGTTCTGCCAGCCACCAGCTCCTTGCTTGTTATTACATCAGATAATTTCCCTTGAGCTGATGGGAAAGCAGAACAGCCCAACAGAAGCCCTGGGCATTTCCTGGGGCTTAACTTGGATGAGGACCCGAGGGCCTCTGTTGGCTGACTCGGTCCCTGTCGCCTCTACCCCAAACATACCCGATTCCCTCTGTCTGTGTGCAGAGATGGGTGAGCAGGCAGGGCCGACCCCAAAGCTGACAGGCTTGGATGTGAGAGGCTGTGAAGTGTGGGCAGAGGTGGAGAAGTCACCGGCCCAGGACTGGCTCTGTCACTGGGCTGTGAGACACTGGGTGCCTTACTCAACCTCTCTGACCGCAGTTTCCACCTTGGTACAACATGCATGATAAAAACTGTTACCTGGCTTCCCTGGTGGCTCAGTGGTGAAGAATCTGTCTACCAGGGTGGGAGACACAGGTTCGATCCCTGATCTGGGAAGATCCCACATGCCACTAGGCAACCGAGCCCGTGCGCCTCAACTACTGAGCCTGCTCTCGAGCCCGGGAGCCACTACTGAGCCCACAGGCCCTAGAGCCGGTGCTCTGCAGCGAGAAGCCCCTGCCGAGAGAAGTGATGGCGTCACAACTCTAGAGGTGCCCCCTGCTCTCTGCAACTAGAGAGAAAGCCCGTGCGGCAACCAAGACCCAGCACAGCCCAAAATAGATAGAAAAATTATTTAAAAGAAAGCTGTCACATTACGGAGATGTTGTGGAGAGCAAAACAACAGTTGATATTAGACAAAAAGCCCTCATAACAGAGCCTAGCATGGAGGAAATGCTCAATACACATTTGCTGTTGCCAGGACTGCAGCCTCAGACAAGACAGAAAATCTGTCCTGAAGAACTGATGGTCTATCTGCCGAAAGCAGGCAGCAGAGAAGAATCTAAAAGACTCTTGAGAGAAACTGAAAGGAGCTAGTGATAAATGATACTGTTTACTGAGCTCCTGCTGTATTCCAGGCACGGTCCTGCCTTTTGTATGCATTAACAACAAACCTTTCAGTCACTAGGGAAGCAGAATTATTTTTATCCCCATTTCACAGACTTAGAAACTAAGGCTCAGGGAGTAAGAAAGTGGCAGCATTGGGACTAGAAGTGGGGTCTGTCCAGTTGGAGACCCTGAATTCTCCCTGGGACTCTACTCTTTTCTGGGAATGGGGTCAAGGTGTAGATGGTAGATTCTGTTATCCACCTGCTTCAGTGGATTTTATCGCTTCAGTCGTGTCTGACTCTGTGCGACCCCATAGACGGCAGCCCACCAGGCTCCCCCATCCCTGGGGTTCTCCAGGCAAGAACACTGGAGTGGGTTGCCATTTCCTTCTCCAATGCATGAGAGTGAAAAGTGAAAGGGAAGTTGCTCAGTTGTGTCTGACTCTTAGCGACCCCATAGACTGTAGCCTATCAGGCTCCTCCATCCATGGGATTTTCCAGGCAGGAGTACTGGAGTGGGGTGCCATTGCCTTCTCTGATTAATCCACCTACTCAAATCTAATTCCCTTTACCGGCCAGTGGCTGGTTAGAGACATCGTGATAATCAAAAACATCCCCACGTGCCTCCTAGGGGAGAAGCAGCCTCACCTGTTAAGAGTCAAAGGCCTAGAGAGTTCCAGAAATAGTGATCAAGGGCCTGGCCACTGGCGAACCCACCCTGCCTCCAGCCCCTTCCCAGTTTCTTGTTCAGTGTGATAAACCAATGTTCTCCTGCGACTAAAGCTGGTGGCTTTCATGACTTGGCTGTACAGTAGAATCGCCCAGGGAACTCGGTAAGTCCTGAAGCCAAGCAGCAGCCAGGCCAGGAAAATCAGAAGGGGAAATTCCTCAGGGGTTTCCAATATGAGCCAAGCTTGCGAACCAGTGTTTTCACGAATCACCTGGGAATCTTGTTAAAGACAGAGATCTAACTCAGTTGCCTTGGGAGGGGCCTGGGTGTCTACATTTCTAACAAGCTTCCAGGTGATGCTCATGAGGCTGCTCCAGGGACCACAGTCTGAGTAGTGAGGACTGAAGCCCGTCGTCCTCAAACTTTCAACAAGCAGCAGAATCACCTGGAGGATCAGTTAAGATACAGAGGGCCAGGCTCACCCCAGAGCTGCCAGTCTGACAGATTTGAGGTGGGGACCAGAGGATCTGCATTTCCAACGAGACTCTGGGTGACTCTGAGGCTGCTGGTCCGAGGACCAGAGGTGGAGGACCATGGCGGGGCCGGAGGCGTGATCATGCATGGCAGGACACGTCCTTCCGCAGCTTCCCCAGACCCAAAGCGGGGATGATGAGATCCTAGTGCCGTCTCCCAGAGGGCATCATGAGGGCCTCCCCGAGTGAGCTAGGGTTTGTAAGCCTCTTGGAGCCTGGCGCTGAGCAGGTGGGGTGTGAGGGACAGCATCCATTCTTGATGAATTCCCCTCGGTCTGGGGGTGTGCCCAGAGCCCAGGCAGGCAGACCCTCTGAGCACCGTGGGTGGCCCTCTCCCCCGCCCGCTCACCACCAACGTTGTTCTTGTAGGTGTTGTACATCTCCTTCACCCGCCGGTAGCGGAAGGCCAGCTTCCTCATCCAGTCCACGCCGCCGTGCACGCCGGAGCCCAGGCACAGGTTGGCTCCCGGGGCTGAACTGTGGAAGCCATCCGCGGAGAAGTTGTAGGTGCTGGGGAGATGGGAGAGGGTGAAGAGACAGTGTTATGGTGGGGAGGTGGGAGCTTTTCACCAGGAGACCCGTGGGTGGGCTTAGAGCTAGGTTTCACTATGTTCCCGAACGTGTGAGGATGCCGTAAGTATTTGTGTTCTGGGAGAAGCAGGATCAGAGCTTTCACTAACTTCCCAAACAACGGTGGCAGCCTGTGCTCGTGCCCAGTTGGCATCCATTCTCTTTCCTTCTGGTGTCAAAGAACATCTGTTTTTTTAAGGGGCAGTCGTTCTGTTCCCTGCATGCAGTGGCCAAGCCAAGGAAAGCCTTTCTCTTCCCCACTTTGGAATCTGAAGCTGGAAAGGCAATTCCAAAAAGTGGCTGGCCTCAGTTCATCCCGAGAGAAAGGTACAGAAGAAAATACCAGTGAGCTCTTGATACTTTGATCCCCAAATCTGCCCTGCTTCACATGCCTCAAAAGGCCTGGCGGCTAACCCTTTCTTCCTATGCTGTGAGCATCTCTGTATCTTTCTATAGGCATTCCCCACGCTAATTTTATTTTTTAAACTAGGCAGAGTCAGACGGTGATCCAGTTGTTGGGAATCCACTTGCCAATGCGGGGGACACAGGTTCGATCTCTGGTCCCAGAAGATCCCACGTGCTCTAGAGCAGCTAAGCCCCCAGGCCGCAACGACCGAGCCGGCACTCTAGAGCCTGTGATCCGCAACAAGAGAAGTCACCTCAATGAGAAGCCTGCGCTCTGCAACGAGGAGCAGCCCCTGCTTGCCCTAACTGGGGAAAGCTTATGCACAACGCTGAAGCCAAAAAAAGAAAAGCTCAGGCAGAGTCGATTGCTGGTACTTTGCAGACATAACCCTCCCTCAGCATGAAGCATGCCCTGGGGACACGCCAGAGGATCACAGGAAGTTAACGACAGGAGCGGCAGCTGGGAACCAGAAGGGGGAATTGTGGGCCACTTGTCACCTACAGCAGCTAAAGCCTGAGAAGGAAAACCCCAGCTCTCACGGAGCACCATTTTCTTTCCCTCCACCGGAAGCCTGGTACAGGTCTGCAAAATCACAGGACATCACAAGGCAACGTGTGGACCCAAAACTTCCAAAGTGGAAGTCTCTCCACAGAGAAAAAGCCTGGGTGGGGGGTGGGGAGCAGTTCAGCGTGGTACCAGGGCCTCTCAATGTGAGGGGGTTTGGCTGACCTTTTCTCTTCCTATTATTTTGTTGTTTCTGGATTTTCTGTGATGAGTTTAAGGGTGGAGATGTGATGCACTAGGAATGAAACAACACTTGGGAATTGTACCTTAGGTAGCCCCAGTTCAACGCCAGTGCTGCTGAAATTTGGAAACGGGAAGCTCTGGGTCATTCCCTCTTGTGCTTGGGGCTCAGCTTGAATATCAAACTGGTGCCAACAAAACCCTTGCAGGATCCACAGAGGCGCCTTGCGTGATGCCTCAAATTTGAAAGTGAATTTCACCACTGGGGCAGGCGGCCCAGGAGGACACCGGCTGGGGTGACTTAATCTGAAAGGGCTCAGCTGCAGACGTTGGGATTCTCTCCAGAGGAGGCTGGATGGACAATCCCAGAGATACCAACGGGCTGACAGAAGCTGTTCTTCAGACAAATTCTTGCCCATATGTCCATAAACACACACACACACACATTCACCTGTGTATTTTTCACAGATATTTGTGAGTGTGTACAAGATTGGAAGCAAGTAAGTCATAATATCAGCAAGTGGTGAGTTGGGAGGTAGGAATAGAGCAGAGCAGTCTCCTCTGCTCTGCTCTGAATGACTCAGATTTAAAAAGATGAGGAATTCCCTGGTGGTCCAGTAGTTAGGATTCCGTGCTTTCACTGCTGAGGGTGTGGGTTCAATCCCTGGTCGGGGAACTAAGATCTCGTAAGCTGTGTAGCATAACCAAACAAATAAAAATACAGATTGTGTGTAATTAACTTGTTCGACCACTAGCTTGATGTCATGGTAATTAACATCATAACGTCTGGGATTACTAAAAAATGTTTTCTGCCTGGAGAGTAAGATGTGGCTGTTCTAACATCTTGCTTATATGACTCTGGTCCCAGAGCTGACACCTGCGTCTCCTGGAGGCTCTCAGGTTAACCTGCCCACCGCTGCTCTGGGTGCACAGACTCTCCTCCCCACCGTCGCTGAGCCACGAGGGAGCCTCCCCAGAGGGTCGGACGCCGTGGATGCTGGCCCGGGAAGTCCTGCACACGCTGGGACCATCTCCCCTGAGGTCTTCCTCTTTCCCACAAAAGATGCCAGTGGCTTTGTTACACAGAGGGGTTGGTGTCGCTTTTTTCTCAGCCCTTCCCTTGGGTGGCGGTGATCAGGGACTAAAGAGAAATAAAATACCTCCAACTAGTGAAAGGGAGCAGACAACATCTAATCACAAGGACAGAGAGCCATTTAGTAAGGATTACTCACTGTGCTGGGCACTTTTCGAGCACATTCTTAACCTGATGAGAAAGGGGCTCTGTGACTTTATCCCATCAAAACTCCTCTTTTCTAGGACCAATCCTTTTTCTTTTTCCACCTGAGAATTTTGCTTTATTGGGTGTTTGGATAAATATAAGGTTACTTCTTATCTGAATGACCAACTAATGTTAAGTGGAAATCATTAGCTTGTTGTATATAAGGTCTCTTTGGATTTTTTTTTTTCATTTTTAACTCAGTTTTATCAAGTAAAGGAAATTTTATAAGAGTTTTTTTTTCAGTTGACACAGTAAGGGAAAATATTTTGGATATTTCACAATATCGTATAAAAATATTAAGACACTTTTTCCTGAAATTTAAGTTACACATTTTGGAATAGTATTTAAAACCACTGATATGAACAGCCTGATGAGTGATATTCAACTATAATTTTTTTGCATATGTTGGGAAAATACTTATTTTTTATGAAAGTCAGTGGGTTTTGATAAATTACAATGACCATGTCCCTAGGAAGACAAATTATAAGAGGGGATATTCATAAGGTTTGAAATACAAATGTTGTTACTAAGGAGAATCATATGCCCCAAGAACCCATGCTTTTTGCCACATGCTCCTTCCTCTCTACTGTCAAGGTTCTCACCTTGCTATTTTGTTTTTTTCATTTAATTTCTATTAACCTCTTTTCCATTGTTTTTAAGAGTCTGTAGAAGAACAGGTTCAAACCACTTCCGATCCAGTGGTCTGAGCACTGCAGTCTCCAGCAGGCATAGAGGGCATCTGTGTGACTTTAGACCAGTGTGTGCCCTTGGTTGAGTGGCAGTGAACTTGGGCTGGAGCATCCATTCACCCTAACATTCCTCCTTTTCAAAAGTGGGTTGTTCTTCTTTTCCAAACTCTTCTGGATCCCTGGAGAAGCAGAGATCAGGCATGACCTCCTGGGAACTCACAGGAGATGGTACCATGCATGTGCAGGACTTCCTGGACCAGTATCCACCGCATCAGACCCGCTGGGGAGGGTATTGCAGGAACGGCTTAGAGGAGAGTCTGTGCTGCCTCTGAGAGAGGCAGGTGTTGGCTCTGGGATTGGTAGCCACCAGTAGCCCCTCCCTGGGTAGTGCAGAAAGGCTAGAGGATTTATTCTTGAAAAACACTGACTCGAAACTCAGAGGACACCCTGGGGAGATGGCCGGATGTTCTGCCAAGAGGTGGAGGGCAGGGCAGGGTGTCCATGAATCCTGCCTCCCCTACTTACCAGCTGTGTCGGGTTGGGCAGGTTACGTAACCTCTCTGTACCTCCTGTTCCCCAGTGTAAAATGAGGATGAAAAGAGCCACTTTTTCCTAATTGCTGTGAAGGTGCAATGAGGTAAGCTGCGTGAAGCATCTGAAACAGGGCATGGTGCAAGATAAGGACGGTACCACTGTTGCTTTTTACTGTTGGTTTTTTTTTTTAAATTATTTTTTGGCTACCTTTGTGGCACGTGGGATCTTAGTTCCCTGACCAGGGACCAAACCTGTGACCCCTGCCTTGGAAGCACAGAGTCTTAACCTTTGGTCCACCAGGGCAGCCTCAGTTTTTACTATTAACTGAGAAAAAAAGGGGCATTTGACGCCTAGCACACTGTAGGTCCTTAACAGATATTTCCTGAATGAACACATGGGGAATTTGGCTCCTAGGGGCAAAAAGCACCCTTGGATTGTGGATTCTTGAAGTGAGGTACCAACAGCTCAGCTTGAGTCAGGGTTCAGAGGGACACTGCTTTCGATTCCAAGCAGAAAGGATAAAAATGGAACACTGGTTGCTCATTGCTTTGAAAGGGAGAGTGGTTCCCAGGGATGACTTCATGGAAAGGACACAATTAGCCTTGATCTGGGATTTATTTACTCCATAAATTGAGCAGTGCTGGCGGACACTGGAGCCTGGTCCTGGCCAGGCCTGACTGCATAGGATTTTCTGAATGGCTAATTAAAGCGAAGCAGGCGATGCCCACCGATCACTTCTAATTGTGCTGGGCTTTGGAAAGACTTGCAGGGCTCAGTAACAGAAACTTTGATTTCTTTTTTTGGTGTAAGCTGGAAGGCACACCTCAGAAGCTAAGTGAAATTACTATGAACAGCCCACAAGCAAAACATCGTTTTGGTCTCACAATACTTTTGATGGGCTGAGAGGTGCTGAATTGTGATCATTTTGATAAGCACAGATTAATGAGGGTTCTGTTTTTATAATGGGCAGGCTTGGAACATTCCTCAGCCACATTCTTCAGAAAGCTGTCTCATTTTGAGCAGCTGGGGACCTTATTTCTGGAATTCACGTCCTAGAAGTGTTTTCCCTAGAAACCAACATACCATTTATTCATTCAAGAAATATTTTTGAGTATTGACTGTGTCGATTTTATATTAAATTATATATATATGTTAATGAGTACAGTGAATCCTTGGAAAAAGGTGTACTAAACTCTTGATGGTAGTGATTCTGGGAGGCAAGACTAGAAGTGGTGTATGACAGTTTTTACAATATGCATGCATCACTGTATTCTGTTTTTATAATATTTTAATGCTCTATTTTTTGCCACGCACATGCAGCTTGCGGAGTCTTAGTTCCCTGACCAGGGACTGAACCTGTGCCCCATGTATGCATTACTTTAGTAAGCAGGGAAAAATAAGATAAGCAGAAGCAGAGTTACAGGGAATTTGTGGAAAGCTCAGCCCCAGTGATTTGAGATGATGTGGAAGAAGCTGCAGGGTTTGGGGGCTCGGTTGTGCTTTTTGAGTTCAGAGAAACAAGTCCCAGTTATGGTGGAGGCAGGCACACCCTGCCCTGATAACCAATTTCCTCTCTGTGTCCCGAATTCCTACCTTAAATCTTGCCCATTGTCATCAGATGAGACATCGTCCACGTGGATCTGGTCACAATCCTATGGAGAATTTGGCAAGAAGAGAAAAAGGGAGACATGTGACTAGTGAAGCTGAGGCAGCCTTTGAGAGCTGATCTCATAAGCTGGAGGGTGGAGGAGCGCTGGACTGGGGGTCAGGAGTCCTGAATTCTAGTCCAGACTTTGCCACTAAAGGTTGGGTGACCTTGGGTAAGTCTCAGCCTCTTCTGCCTTCGGTTTCCTTAGGAAGGAGCTGGCTGGCTATGAGGGTGGTGATAACTGTATAATTTATCACGCACACCTTGACAGTTTTGCAATGTAAAGGGGGCTGCTATTAGTAATACCCTGGGAGGAGAGGCACAAAATAGGACCAATCCAATCTCCCTCTGCCTCCAGCACACTAGGACCTGTGGTCACCATGACCATACACGGAAGCCTTTGCTTTGTTCAAGGTGTTTCCTCTGTGTGGAGGCCTCTCTGCTTTCATCTGCTTAGTGAACCTTAGTATTCTTCAAGCATTAGCTTCAGGAGGTGCCTCCTGCCCAAGTTCCCCCGTGTGTCCCACCATCTGTGACCACCATTTATTGAGCCCTTACTATGCATCAGGCATATAGTTTGGGCTTCCCTGGTGGCTCAGAGGGTAAAGCGTCTGTCTGTCTGCAATGCAGGAGACCTGGGTTTGATCCCTGGGTGGGGAAGATCCCCTGGAGAAGGAAACGACGGCCTATTCCAGTACTCTTGCCTGGAAAATTCCACGGACTGAGGAGCCTGGTAGGCTACAGTCCATGGGATTGCAAAGAGTCGCACAGGACTCGCAACTTCACTTCTACTATGGGCCAGGTTACCATTTCAAGCGCTGGCCATTCAATGGATTCCAATAACAAGCTGCCTGCCACCACCCATACATCTCTCTGTTCTCTTTGCAGAAATGCCTTAACACGTGGCAGTTAAGATGGAGAGGAGGGGGAATGCCATTGGTGGGTACGTGACCCAGGTTCAGCCAATCAGAGAGACCCAGGGTCCTCTGGCCACAGTGATTGCTTCAGAGATGAGGGTGTGGTCTCAGATGGACCAATGAGAACCAGCCCTGGGACTTTTGAGAAGGAGGAGCTCTCCTTTCCCTGGGGCTGCTGGATGGTGGGGTTAAGCCCGGGGCTGTTAGAGGAAAGCAGGTCTGGGAGCTGGAGAGAGGGATAAGGGCCGATCACATGACTCGCTTAATCCTGCCGCAACTGAAAGGAGGCCATCCTGACCACTCTAGTAGTTTGAATCACAGTTCCCCAAAGATGTCTTCTGTCCTAATCCCAGGAACCTTACAGGGCAAAAGGAGCTCTGTAAATGTGATTAAGTTAACCATCTCGACATGGAGAGAGTATGCTGCTTGGATCCCGAATGTAATTACAAGAGTCCTTGCAAGTAAGAGGCAGAAGGGTATTATTTGATGACAGAGAAGAGAACTGGAGTGAGATGCACTGAAGGTGGAGAAAGAGGCCACAAGCCAAGAAATACAGGTAGCTGCCAGGAGTTGAAAAAGGCAAAGAAACAGTTTCTCCCCTCAAAGCCTCCCGAAGAAACCAGCTCTGCTGACATCTTCGGCCCAGTGAAATTGATTTTGGACACTTGACCTCTAGAACGGTGTTGTTTTAAGCCACTAAGTGTGTGGTAATTTGTACGGCAGTCACAGGAAAGGAATACATGGACTTTTCTGTTTAAGGGAGTGGAGAGGGGTTTCCTGCAGTTGGCAACCAAGAGGCAAGAGTGATGCCAGTGCCCCCAAGGAAGCCCCATGCAAATCCCACCAATCCTGTGAAGAGGCCCACCTCCATCATAAAGTATATTCAGGTGAAAGATCCATAAGGCAAAAATCACGAGCGCGCTGTGCTTGCCACCATGGTACTGATCAGAGCGCAGGCTCTGGAATCTGATCGCCTGGGTTTGGATCCTGGGTCCAACCACTGCCTAGCTGTGTGACCTTGAGCAAATGACACAGCCATCCTGAACCTCAGAGGTCGAACTGGCAAACGGAGATAACAGCAGAACCTGCTTACACGGCTGAGGAGAGAAGAAACGCCGGGCACGCAGTAGGTGCTACATACATGTTAGCTTTGATTATTGTGTTAAGATTTGTAAACATGTGTGTTTTGGTCTTTGCAAGACAATTTCAGGGGGTAGAGATCTCCTAGTAAAGACTATTAGAGAAGACACACATGGGATTCGGAGTTTAACCTCTGAGAAAAAAACTGGTTGTAACATCCCTGGACTCCTGACAGGAGGAGACCTGCTGAGGGAAAAATGGTGCTGTCAACATTTTGAGCAGATTTCTTTTTATACAAGGAAGAGGCTGGAATTTATCTTCGAGGACAGGAGCTTTGCTGGGGGATAATGGGACCACCTTCCCATCACTTGTTAAAGATATACAGAGGGAACCTGGTTGTCACGGAGACACAGGGGGCAGGGTGGGGACAGTCGCACCTGGGGAAGCCTGGGTGGCTTTGTGGGGATAGAGGTCAGAACCTAGAAGAAGGGGTGGTGGGTGCTGATCCCTCCCTGGCCTCCTCAAGGGGCTGTGGACTGGAAGGGGGTTTGCTGAAGCCTTTGGTTTGGAAAGAGGTTTGTGCCCAGAGTCCCTGGCCTGCTTTGCCCACAGTTCTGCGGCAGTGACAAAGTAGGACTTGGGGTCCTACGGCATGGGACCTGGGGTGTCTGTGGTCCCTGGGGGGTGGATGGTGCGCTCTGACATGCCTAGATGGCAGCAACAGCAGGGAGGTCCACCCAGGGGCTTCTTGGGGTCAGCCCTGGGCAGAGGGCACCAGACCAGAGGGCAAAGGACATAGTGGACGCTCAGTGGTGGCCCCAACTGAGAGACTCTTTGGGTAGTAGTGGAAAAAAAACCTGGGAGGGCACTGAGTGACCGCTCTTTGAGCCAGCAGACACCTGGCTTACACCTAAACTGTTTCTACTTATGATTCCACATCGCTTTTTTCTCCATGCACCCAGGATTCTACTCTCTTGGTGGTATAACTGATCCCCATCCCTGAGACAGCATGTCCTTTCCTAAAGAGCTGAGTGTGATGGCATACCTCAGTTGGAAAGGTTCTATAATCACATTCTTTAATATAGTAGCAATCAGCCACATGTGGTTCTTTATAGTCAGTCAATTAGAATTAAATAGAGGACTTCCCTGGTGGTCCAGTGGTTTAGCATCTGCCTGCCGATGCAAGGGACAAGGGTTCGATCCCTGCTCCAGGAAGATCCCACGTGCCACGGGGCAACTAAGCCCGTGTGCCACAACTACTGAGCCCACGCACCCTAGAGCCCAAGCTTCACAACGAGAGAAGCTACTGCAGTGAGAAGCCCGCGCGCTGCAACTACAGAGTTGTCTCTGCTACAACCAGAGAAAGCTCGTGTGTAGCAGTGAGGACCCAGTGCAGCCTGCGATAAATAAATACATTTAAAAATTCAATAGGAAATTCAGCTCCTCAGGTCTATTTCACAGGCTCCATAGCCAGGTGGAGCCAATGGCTACCATACTGGATGGTGCACGTTTCCCATCATTGCAGAAAATTCCACCGGACAGCGCAGCTCCGGAGGGATAAAGGAGCAGGGCGCACGATTTCACTGCTGTGTTGACAGTTTCAGTTAGGGAAGAGCTTGCGAGGTGGCCAGGAGATGTATCTCATCTAGCTCGAACTGTCTTAAAACAGTAAAACTCTTTTTGGAACAGCAGCCGTCTCTCTCCCCCGGCGCCCCCTCACTTCCCCTTCCTCCCTTCTCTCTCCCTTCTTCTCCCTCTTTCTCCGTCTCTCCAGACTTTCTGCTACTTTGAGAATGTACATGCTCTGGCAAGGCATGCTCTTGCATGCCTCTGTCCTGACCGCCCACAGCCTCGAGCTCCATCTCCACCCCTCCACAGCTCCTACTGGGTTTTCCTCCCTTTACCTCACCTGGGCCCCTGTGGGCATCCTCGTTTGACCCCTGATCCAGAGCAATGTCATCTAGATGGAAGGATCCTAGGGCCCGCCATCCTAATAGGTTAATGGAGACTATATTGAAAAGCCAGTGCTGACTTCAGAGACCCAGGCACTGAGGAGAAATTAATAGCAGATTTCCCCCAAGTCCGTTGCTTTGCCTGAAATTGGAAAAACACCGCCCAGTGGCCCCTGGTCCTTCCCTCCGGCTTGAAAGCTGCTCTGGGGGGTCACCCAGGCTCTTGGCCCCGGGCAGGGTTCCCTGCACTTTCCCTGACGTCAGGGGAAAGGCATGCGGGAAGGCTCTGGTTTTCTCATCTGCCAGGGGGTTGTTGGGGGCGCTAAAGTGTGACAACAGTAGCGATCACATCTCGGGCTTAATAAAAGACCGTGACGCTCAGCTAGACGCTACCTCATACTCCGCCAGCTGACCTGGATCGAGTTACCTGCCCAGCGAGCGGCACCGAGGGGAGTGGGGCTGGGTCCTGGGGGCGAGGACCCCCGGCTCCTCACCTGGGCTGCGTGGGGCGGGGGCAGGCTTCTCAGGCTGAGGATGCCAGCTTCTCACTGCCCAGGTGCCTCTGGCCTCTCTGGACTCAAAGTGTGACTATCATGGTGGTGGGGGGTCTGAGTGGGAACGCCCGGCCAAGACAGAGTGGGGGGGTTCCTGTGGCCTCAACATTGGTGAGGCACAGTGGTGCGGAGAACAGACACTTTCTGACCCAGAGAAACACACACACAGAGTCCTGCGCGAGGAGGCCGGTCACCCCGGGGAGGAGCTGGAGTCCCCGGCAGTTCCCTCACTGGGTCGTGGCGGGCTGAACGGCGGTATATCCATTCAGGGGACTCCTACCCAGCCGCTCAGAAGGAAGACGGGGATTGTTAGGCAAGCACAAGACATCCTGACGTCCTGCAGCGCCAAAGGCAGCAGACTAGAGAACGAGACAGCCAGCATCACCGGGGTCTACACTGATTAAAACCCATGGGGATGCAAAGAGTCGGACACGACTGAGCGACTGTGAATGGAACTGAAAAACAAGAGGAGATATTACATACAAATGTATCCGTACACATAAATGAAAATGGAAAGATCTGGAAGATCATAAATCTGATTGGAGACAGGTACTTGTCATGTCAAAGGGATAGAGAGTCTGGGGCAAGAGTCTCCCTGCTGCTCCCACCATGGTCTAAGCCACGATTACCTCCCACCTCCACCAGGGGGGAGGCAAACTGTGACCTGGTGGCCAAATCTGGCCAGCCACCTGTTGTATAAATAAAGTTTTCTTGGAACACTGCCGTGGTCATTCATTTACTTACAGTCTATGGCTGATGTTGTCCTGCAACAGGAGAAGTGAGTAGTTGAGACAGAGACCGTCTGACCCTGATAAAAGTAAAATATTTACTTTCTGGCTCCTGACAGGAGAAGTTTGCAGACCTCTGACTCAGACACTTACAATCTCCTTTTCATTTCTACCATTCACCTTCCCAGCCTAGTCTCCATCCAGCAGCCAGAGGGATCCTGCTAAACCCTAAGTCAGACCCTGGCCCTCCCCTGCTCAAACCCCACAGTGGCTCTCACCCCCCTCCAAGTCCTCGCCTCGCCACGACTCCGGCCCCTCCTGTCTGCACACCCCGCCCCTCATCCCCCCCCCCCCCGGCGCGGGCCGTCTCCCAAAGCACTGCAGACAGACCCTCTGCTAGTCCTCCGACAGCCCTCACCCTCTGCCTCAGGGCCTCTGGGTTTGCTCTTCCTTCTGCTCTGAATGCTTTCCCCTCCTCCTCTCCAACTATCTGAAGCCTGCAAAGGTTCGTTGATGTCACTGCTCTTGTAAAGACTGCCCCAATTCTGCCCTATTTCAGGACAAATGTTTCTCTGTTTCTGCAGTTTGTGGGGCCTGTAGGATGAATCTAGGCCTGACACACCAGCTGATTTCTTTCATCTACTAACCTGGGAAATCGTAAAGGTAGTGTCATTGTTTTTTTTTTTTTTACTGGTTTTTTTCAAGGTCAGAGAGTACAGCACAGACTCTGGGATCTGGGTCAAATTCTGACTCTGCTACTTACTAACAGAATGAACTTGGACAAGGTATTGAATCTTTTTGACTCTCAGCCTCTTTGTCTGTAATTGAGCTGCAGGATGGTACTCCCCACATAGGGCTCTGTAAGGACTGAATGAACCAATACAGATAAAGCACTTTGAAAAGTCCCTCGACTGTAGAAAATACCACATGCACGTTTGTCTTGATTATTGCTAGTACTACTATTGTGACTTCCATAGCCTCAAACTGAGCTGAGTTCACCACTGCAAGAGGTTCATGGATGGTCAGTTCTGCTGACGAAACAATTTAGAAGCAAAGCAGAACACTGTAGTTTTCAGTCCTACTCCCATGGACATGTCAGGATGCTACACATTAATACATCTCAGGGAACAGGGCAGAAGAGAACAGGGGTAGACACATTTAAGTTTCACGTGGCCCTGACTTTGTAGTTGGCCTTTGAAAGCCCATCCCTGGGCTCCAGGACCAGCCCTGCCATTTCCTAGGTGTGTGATCTTGGGCAAGTTACCGCATACTTATGAGTCTTCAGTTTTTTTTTTTTTTAAATAAACTAAATTTTAGAATAGTTTTAGATTTATAGAAAAATTGTGACTATAGTATAGGGTGTTCCCATATACCACATGCCCAATTTCCCTTATTGTTAACATCTTATATTCAAACAGTTTGTCACAACTAATAAATATCACTATATTATTATTTGCTACTGTTTTAATTCAGTTTTTCCACTACCGTCCTTTTCCCTTCCAGGATCCCATCTGGGGTACCACATTATATTTTTTCGTCTTCTTTAGGTTCTTCTGGACTGTGACTGTTATTCTCAGACTTTCCCTGGTTTTGGTGACAGTTTAAAGGAATGTTGGTCAGGTATTTTGCAGAATGTCTCTCAACTGGGATTCATCTGATGGTTTTCTCACGGTTAGACTGGGGCTAGGGGTTTTGGTGAGGAAGATCACAGAGGTAAAAGTGCCACTCTCAACACATCGCATCAACGGTCCATCCTATTGACAGGACTTAACACTTGTAATGCTGAGCTTGATCACCTGCTCAGGGAGTGTTCCTCAGTTTCCCCATGTAAAGTTGAGTGGAGAAACCTGAGGACTTCCACATTTCCACATTGTACTCTTCGGAAGGAAGAAATCATGCAAAGCTCACAGTGGAGAGTGGAATAGCTACATAAATTATTTTGATTTTTTTCTGTATGAGATTTGTCTCTTCTCCCCCACAGTTTTACTTATTCAATCCCTTATCTGTGTCAGTATGGACTCATGGGTACTTACTTTATACTTGGGGTTGTGTGTATGCTTAGTTGCTCAGTCATGTCTGACTCTTCATGAGCCCATGGACTGTGGCCTGCCAGGATCCTCTGTCCATGGAACTTTTCAGGCAAGAATACTGGAGTGGGTTGCCATTTCCTACTTCAGGGGATCTTCCTAACTGAGGGACTGAACCCGTATCTCTTGTGTCTCCTGCATCGGCAGGCAGCTTCTTTACCACTGGGCCACCTGGAAGCCCATACTTAGGGTTAGATGCTATGTTACTGGTTTTAGTACTCAAACTGTTCCAGCTCTAACCATTGGAACCCTTCTGGTCAGCTCCTGTATCCCTGTGACACACCCCATCATCACGGTGGTCTGTGAGCACATCCTAAGTTTGGGGTACTGAAAGATGCTCCACGTTGCCATGTGTCCTCCCTGCCTCAGCCCTAGAATCAGTCTCTTACCCAAGGAGCCCTGGTTCCTGTCACTGGGAAATGGTGTTTAGAAGCCAACATCTGGGTGCTAGGTATGCTAGCTGCTAGAGGAGTGTCATTGCTTCTGGGCCTTCAAGGTCTTCAGGACTTTAAAATCATGAAATATGGTTATTGCATCCTCTTGTAGGTGTGTAATGAGGCATGTGGCTGGCCTAATGAAGGACTCCAATGATAGTCCAGAGCCCTCCTTTCACTAGCATGGAAACTGAAGTTCAGACAGGATCAGTGGAACTCACATAGAGTCACAGGGCCTGGGTAAAGGTGCTGGGGATGCAGGAGAGTCCCACCTCTCATCATCAATGACAGTGATTTACCCTCTTGTCATGTTCTCAAAGTCCAGATTTAATTTGAGGGTGACATCAGTCTCCTCAAATGCATGGGAGAGCATCCCCTCTTTTTCTTTGCTCTGCAATTTGTGGAGGATGGGACTTATTTATCCTTTCCTCGAATGTTTGGTGGAACTCTTGTTTAAAACAAGCCGGTGCCTTTTTAGAGATCCATGTCTTAATCCACAATTTCAGTTTCCCATGGCCATTGATTTATTATATTTAAAGAATTTCCCCTTGGGTTAATTTTGATAATTTGTATCTTCCTGAAAAGGATCAACTTCACCCAGGTTTTCACATTCACTGGTATAATTGCTCGTGGTAGTCTCATAATTGGGGCTTTTTCCTGGTGGCTCAGATGGTAAAGAATCTGCAGGCAATGCAGGAGACCAGGGTTTGATCCCCAGGTCTGGAAGATACCCTGGAGAAGAGAATGGCTATCCACTCCAGTATTCTTGCCTGGAGAATCTGTGAACAGAGGAATCAGACGGGCTATAGTAGTTCATGGTGTCACAAAGAGAGGGACATGAGTTAGCAACTAATACTTTCACTTTACTTTTGCTATTCTCTTACTTAGAAAAAAAAAACAACAACAAGAGGAACTTCCCTGGTGGTCCAGTGGCTAAGACTCCACACTCCCAATGCAGGGGGCCTTGGTTTGACCCCTGATCAGGGAACTAGACTAGATCCCATATGTCACAACTAAGAGTCGAATGCCACAACTAAAGATTCCTTGTGCTGCAACTAAGGCGCGGTGCAGCCAAATAAATAAATACGATAGATAAATACTTAAAAAAAGAGAATCTCCTCTGAAACTATAATAATGTCCACTCTTTCATTCTGGATGTTGGTTACTGACCTCTTTGTCTCTCTTTTTTTTCCCTTGTTTGTGCTTACCAATGGCTTATCTACTTTAACGGTCTTTTCAATTACCAGTTCTTGTTAATTTTCCTGGTTTTTCTAATAAATGTAATTTAAGGCTATCTGGATTAGACTCTGCCTGCATCCCACAGATTTTGCTACTTTGTATCCTTGCTCATTTATGAACAGTAAGCCTGGTGACAAATACCCATCAAAATCCATTCTGATTAAGCTGGTGACAGCTGGGCTTTTCCCGACTTGCTCTGCTGTGGTCCAATCTCATTACTTTTCGTCCTTGGCTGCTTGGAGACACGAATGAAGAAAGGAAATTGTTGACAAATTTGCTTTAGAAAAATGACTCAGAGCGCAGATGGACTCCCTGCCCACTCCTTCTCCTCCGAGGCAGGTATATTTTAAGAGTGAGGTTGCTTAATCCTGCCTCCAGATTAGCCAGTGAGGGGCCTGCTTCCTGGGAGGGAAACCCGGGCCATCTTTCTCCTGTTGTCTGCATGTTCAACTTCTCTGAAGAGCAGTAAAGAGGCTGTGGCCCATGTTGCATTAATGGTCAGCTGGGCAGGACGTCTTGGAGAGCAGCTCAGTGCTGACACGGTGAAATATTATTCTCCCTGACAGCTCCTGCAGAACCATAAATCAGACGCTTAGCAATCAGGCCTGTGTGTCAGGCAGGCAGCCACTGCCTGCCCAGATTCCAGCCACTTCTGAGTCCCTCCAGCATGATCCTTCCCAGAGCTCCAGCAGCATCTAGAAATGTCCTCCCTTTGGTTTACCTGCCTGCCGGCCAGGCCTGAGTAGGGCAGGGATACCTTTTGCCAAAACCTTTCCGTTGATCTCTTTTCTTATGAAGGACTCCTGTCTTCCATCCACTCTGTGGACCTGTTCTCCTTCTCCAAGTTACCATTCATCTCAAAATTGTATCTTCCATGAACGATAAATGTCCCAGCCTAGAAGTCAGCTTGGCCTGGGATCAGACTTCCACTCTGTTCTTACTAGCTCTGTGACCCTTGAAAAGTGACCTCTCTGGGTTTCATTCTTCATCCATAAAATAGACTTAAAAAAGAAACAACTCCTTTACATGGTACGTGTGAGATTTCAATGAGAAAATGCATGTGTGATGCTGGGCACAGTGTCAGAACTCCATACAATCAGCCCTGAGTAAGTTAACCTCTCCATGCCTCAGTCTTCCCGTCTCTAAAATGGGGAGACATACCAGAGTCCACCTCTGTAGCTGCTGTAAAGGTTAACTGAAGGCATACAGGTGAGCATTCAGGATGTGTCAGCTGCCACTGTCATCGATTTTATTATTCCCATTAGTGCCCCCTACTCAGCTCCGACCTCTGTCCATGTCCTGCTTTACAGAAATGCATTCAGATCCTCTGTTTATTGCTTTGTTCCTGTTGCAGGGTCGGGGGGAGGGAGCTGCTGTAATAGTGTGATGCGGTTTAGGTTGCTGTCATCTGTGTGACTTTTGCATAGACAAGGCGGAGATGACACGCTGATTCACAGAGGAGCTTTTCATCTTCACTTTCTTCACATATACCAGGAATTTATTCCCTTGCTGTTGTCCTCTCTCCAGGCTTCCTGGCACATTTATTCTCCCTGCTCCCCTTTTCCCTCTGAACCTATTGTCTACTGCCCTGTGCAAGTCGAGATTCCCCCACTGGAAATGGGAATGGCAACGGTCCTCCTGGGAGAGCCCGCGCAGCACAGCTCTGGAGCCAGCTGCCTGGGTCCGAGGACTGCCATTGCCAACTGTGCGACTTGGGGGGCACCTAAGGAAGTCATTAACGTTAAGTGAGGTTGTCAGGGTGGGATCCTGGTCTGATAGGATTAGTGTGCTCATTTGGGCTTCCCTGGTGGCTCAAGGGTAAAGAGTCTGCCCACCAAGGCAGGAGACACAGGTTCGATCCCTGGGTCAGGAAGATTGCCTGGAGAAGGAAATGGCAACCCACTCCAGTATTCTTGCCTGGGAAATTCCACAGACAGAGAAGCCTGGCGTGTGATAGTCCCTGGGGTCGCAAAGAGTCGGACACAACTTAGCGACTGAGCACATGCAGTCAGGAGAGACTCAGAACTGGCTAGCATGCTCTCTCTCTCCCCCTCTTTTTTTCCTTTCTCTTTCCTGTACACACACCGAGGAAAGGTTACATGGAGACAGCGAGAAGGTGATCTCTGCAAGCTAGGAAAAGAACTTTCACCAGAAACCACATTTGCCAGCCTCTTAATCTGGGACTTCTGGCCTCCAGAACTGTTAGCCCCTCAGTCGTGTTCGACTCTGTGTGACCCCATGGATGGTAGCCCGCCAGCCTCCTCTGTCCATGGGATTCTCCAGGCAAGAACACTGGAGCGGGCTGCCATTCCCTTCTCCAGGGGATTTTCCCAACCCAGGGATTGATCCTGGGTCTCCTGCATTGTAGGCAAATTCTTTACCATCTGAGCCATCAGGGAAGCCCCAGATTCATTTCTGTTGTGTAAGCCATGCAGTCTGTGGTGTTTTGTTATGGCAGCTTGAGCAGACTGAGACAGTAGGGATAATAATAATGAGGATTAAACAAGTTAATACATGTAAACCACATAGAATAGTGTGTGGTACCTAGTAAGTGCTCAGTAAATGCCAACTGTGATCACTGTTCTTGTTATTATTATCATCATCACCATCCTAACTGAAAATGTAGGTCATGTCTTACAAATGTAGGGCTCCCGAGCTGCACTGTCTCATAGAACTTCCTACCATGAATTGTTATTTAGTCACTAAGTTGCACCTAACTCTTTGTGACCCCATGGACTGTCGCCCGCTAGGCCCCTCTGTTCATAGGATTTTCCAGGCAAGACTACTGGAGTGGGTTGCCATTTCCTACTCCAGGGGATCTTCCTCTCCCCAGGATCAAACCTTCATCTTCTGCTTGACAGGCAGATTCTTAACCTCTGAGCCACCATGGAAGCCTATCACAATGAGTACAATGAGGTAAATGTTCTGACCTGTCCAATGTGATAGCCATCACCTACATGTGGCTTATTACACTAAAATTTCTTAAAGTTAAATTCAATTAAAAATCCAGGGCTTCAGTCACACTAGCCATATTTCAAGTGCTCAGTAATCTCAGGTAGCCAGTGACTACTGTGCTGGACAGTGCAGAACGGAACACCTACGGTGCTTAGAAAATTCTGTTGGAAGCACTGCTCGAGAATATTGGCTTTCAAGTGGTTTTGACTGTGACCTTCCATAAGAGACATGTTTTCTATCACAGAGAGATTTAAATTACTGAAACAGAACTGATCTCATTGAAACAACTTCTCAAACAGTTTTCACTACTACGATTTGTGATACACTCTTATCATAGCTCTTTCAGTCAACTCCCCTGTTTAAATGTTTAAAAAATTGGCTTCTAATTACCAGAGAAATGCAAATCTAAACTGTAATGAGGTATCAGCTTACACCAGTCAGAATGGCCATGGTTAAAAAGTCCACAAATAACAAATGCTAGAGAGGGTGTGGAGAAAACCTCCTACACTGGTGGTGAGACCATAAATTGGTGTAGCTACTATGAAGAACAATGTGGATGGGGGTTCCTTAAAAAACTAACAACTGAGTCACCATATGATCCAGGATTCCATTCCTGGGCATATGTCTGAAAAAAAACTCCTAATTCAAAAAGACACATACACCCCATGTTCATTGCAGCACTGTTTACAATAGCCAAGACACAGAAGCAACCTAAGTGTTCATCAACAGAGGAATGGATAAAGAAAATGTGGTACATATACACAGTGGAATATTACTCAGCCACGAAAAAGAATTTAATAACGTCATCTGCAGTAACATGGGTGGACCTAGAGATTATCATACTTAGTGAAGTCAGAGAAAGACAACATATGATATCACTTTTATGTGGAATCTAAACTATGATACAAATGAACTTATTTACAAAACAGAAACAGACTCACAGACATAAGAAACAAACTTATGGTCACCAAAGGGGAAAGGGAGTTTGGGATGATCAGATATATAACACTCTATCTAAAATAAACAATAAAGATTTATATTTAGCACAGGGAACTGTATTCAATATCCTGTAATAAACCATTCGGAAAAGAATATGGAAAAATATATGTGTTTAACTGAATCACTTTGCTGTACACCAAAAACTAACACAACATTGCAAATCAACTATACTTCAATGAAACAAAACAATAAATAAAACCTTAGTTTCATTCTAAGCAATATCACCAATGATATCACTGGCATAATGTGCTAGTCATTTTCCCCCTAAAATGTAGTTAAAAAAAAAATTTAACAACAAAAAATAGTTTTTTTTTTTTTTTAAAATACTGTTTTGCAAGTAAAAGTAAGTTACATGAAGCCTGGGCCGTGCTGAACGCTAGGTGATGCGTAAGTACGGTAGAGCTGACTAGGTGATACGGAAATACAAGGGCTCCGGGTAGCATTTCTCAACGGGGTGGCCCTGGCATTTTGGGTGTAATGGTTCCTCATTGTACAAGGCTGCGCAAAGTACTGGGTTATGTGGCCTCTCTGGCCCCGCCTGCTAGAAGCCCCAAATCCTTCCCTTTCATGTGATAACCCACCCTTTCCTCCCATTTCCACACTCAGTCTCCCCCACTTGACAGCTGAGAGCGAGGGCAGGGGGGAAAGCGAGGACCGGCTGTCTCTCACTGGAACCTGCCCTGCCCCACTCACCTCTTCACCCAGGGGCCACGCGGATGAACCGCACGGCCACCGCCGCTGGCGACTGAGCCCTGAAATCAGACCCGAGGGCTCGCCCCCCAGCGCCCGCGCTCCCTGGGACGCAGGACTGGGCCCCGCCCCGGCGTGGCGGGGGTGCACACGCAGTTCAGTGAACCCCCGAGGCTTGACCGCTCCGGAGCTGCCGGTGCGTGAGTTTCAGCTGAGCCTCCACCCTCGCCCCGCAGCCCCGCTGACGTTTCAGGTGAGGGTCCTCTGCCCTGGATCTTCCTGCAAAAGCAGCAGTTCCCGCACAAAGGCAAACTGGCCAGGTAATTGTCGAGACTTTTGCCCAGACTCCAGCAACTGGCTGTCTGTAGAAGTCCAGGTTACCCGCCACTGTCTTTACTTTGCCATATCTCAGTATTACAAGGATTGTTACTTAATTATGGTAAAATCAGGGATTGGGTAAGTTAGTTGTATTTTCTAGCTCATCACACAATGCATCTAACAATTATTAATCAGTTTGCCCCTGTACCACACTACCCTATTCTCCTGTGGTCCCAGAGGCAGGTGTGGCCCTCTGGTGGGGAGGCCCATCTGCTGGACATGTACACGGGAGCAGGCTCTATGCTGACTGCTTCCATATATCTCCCATCATCATGATAACCCTGGAAAGTAGGGGCTTTTCAGCTACCCATTTAACAGATGAGAAAACTGAGACTCAGAGATGCAGTGACTTGCTCAGGTCACACAGCCCAGGTGATGGTGGGGCCAGGAGTCAAGGCCGACTGAGCTGGCGAGCAGGTCCTTGTCCTGAGCTCAGGATGCACATCCCAAATGTCCAGAGGGAAAGCTGAACTTGGCGCCTACTTTGCCTCTGACCAGTTCTCCCTCCATGGATTCTCCCCCTGAGCGCTTTCACCCCTGAGGCCCAGAATCACTGATTTAATGCAAAGACACTTGCTTCCACCATTGTCCTCTTTGGTCATCTCCACCTGGCGGCCAGAGGGCGCCTCTGAACCATGAGCCAGGTCATGTTGCTCCGCTGCCCCAAATCCTCCAGTGGCTTCTGGTCACTCTCAGAATGTTATCTGGAGCCTTACCATGGGCCGTACGATCTGGCTTCCCTTCCCCAACCTTCCCGCTCTGGCTCTAGCTGCACTGGCCTCTCCTCCCTATTCCTGGAACTTGCCAACGTTGCCCATGCCCCAGGGCCTTTGCACTGCTGTTTTCTCTGTCTGGCACACTCTTTGCTTAGATACCCACACGATCCTTTCTTTCACCTCCTTCAGGTCTCTGCTCCAATGTCAGAGAGGTCTTATCTGGTTATACCAGGTAAAATACCCCCGGGTCCATCTCCTCCGACTCTGCTAGGCTCTCTTTGGAGCATTTCATCTGACATTTTATATTCAATTGTTTATGGTCTATTTCTCCAACTGGAAGGTCAATGCCTTCAGGGTGGGGGATCTTGCTGTGTTTTTTCTTTTTTTTTGGCCACTGAATTCACAGCACTTAAGAGTAGGGCCTGGTGAACGCTAAATTCCCCATAAATTGCTGCTGCTTGGGGAAGCTGACCTCCTGATTTACAGACAGCACTGCAGGCTCAGAAGAGAACAGGATCAGACTTGGCTCCCTAAACGCCATCATCTAACCACCGGCCTCGCACTGGACTCCTGCAGGCAGCGCGCCTCTACCTGGCCCTGAACAGCCTCCCTGCGGAGCTCCACGAGGCTGCACTTCAGATTTTGACAGGGGCTCCCCGGCACCAGCAAGCAGTATGTTTTCACTTGTGCGAGTCTTAACTTCTCCATCGAGTAAGTGGTTTCAATTCTGCCAAGGTGCCCTCAGGGCTTCTTGCATTGGGGACATTTTAGAAAAAAAAAAAAAGTGTAGAGAAGAAAAACAAACTGTCTTTCCTGAGTAGCTCCAGCTGGTAATTAAGATGGTTTTCTAAGAGGTGCGACTTTGACTTTGGGGCCAGTGAGGAATAGCAGAGGGGGCAAGTTTCTGAAGATACGGGCTTGAACTCAAGCACAATGGTCCCCTCAAAATACCTGGCTCTGAGTCTCAGGTTCAGCCAAGGTGGACAAAGTCCCTGCTATATATCTGCCTGTCTATTGCATAAGAGCTTCAAACGCTCATGTATTTGCCTGATAGTTTGGTATCATCGGGCTTTCCTGGTGGCTCAGAGGGTAAAGAATCTGCCTGCAATGTGGGAGACAGGGTTTGATCCCTTGGTTGGGAAGATCCCCTGGCAAAGGGAATGGCTACCCACTCCAGTGTTCTTGCCTGCAGAATCCCATGGACAGAGGACCCAGGTGGGCTATAGTCCACGGGGGTCGCAAAGAGTCGGACACGACTGAACGGCTAACACCCACTTGGAGTCATCGCTGGAGTGTCCCAGACATCTCAGACCCCAGGCGCCCCCGACAGAGGGATGGACTCCTCATCTCCCCTGCGCTGCTCATCACAGAGAACAGCACCATCATCCCCCTGCCTCTCCCTCCCCCCTCCTCTTGCCTGTTCTCCATGCAGCAACCCGAGTGGTCATTGTAACACATAAACCAGGCCATGTGGCTCTTCCTGTTTCATGCTCGCCCGCCCCATGGTTGTCCACAGCACTTAGAGTAAATCCTGACGTTTATGGCTTGTGTCTGGCTCACGCCTGCCTTTCGAGACTCATCTCTCTCTGCTTTCACTCAGCCACTGCACTCATGTGGCCTTCTCGCCGAACCCAGAAGACATCACACTAGTTCTCACCTCAGGGCCTTTGCATCTGCTGACCCCCTCTCCTTTAAGCTACACCTGGCTGACCCCTGCCATCATTCAGGCCTTGGCTCAAGTGCCTTGTCCTTGAAACCCCTTCCCTGACTCCCTACTCCACCTGACTTCCCCCACCCTACTCCCTCACTATCACACCTGATTGTTTTATTTTATTCACATCCTTTTCACTCTCACAAGCATTCTTGTTTATGGATATTTTTAGCTGTTTATTTCCTGGTCTTCAGGGACATAGGATGAATCAGACAGACATGGTCTCTGCTCTCATATAAGTAACATTCTAAGCAGGAGACAGGGAAAAACTAAATCTACCCTGGACTTTTCAACTACAAGGGCCAATAGTTTTCATTTTCTGCTAAAGCAGCTTGAGTTTTGCTGTGTGTGATCAGCGGAGTCTTTACTACATTAGACTCTATAATACTTGCTGAATTCAATTGCCATGTGTTTTTTTTTTTTTTTTTCAGTTTAAAAATTTAAGCTCTTTCTCTCTCTCTTTTTTCCCTCCAAGACATGAGAGGATTTGGTAAAGAGAGCTTGCATGTTGCTTTTGGCAAAAGAGATAGTTTTAGGCTTTGATGCTACTGGCATTTTCACTACTCCAAAGCTCTCTTTCTTCCTCAGCAATTTTCTATCTCAATCCTCTCTTAAAAAAGAGGCTGGGCAGAGAGCATCAATCCCATTTCACAGACATGAGGACTGAGGCCCAAATGTCGAGACTGGACAGAACATAAGACTGATCATTTCAGCAAGCATTTCCCCTCTGGGACTCTAAGACAGCAGAACAGAAAGGAAACCCTGTATCCTTTCTTGATGATAAATATTAGCAAAGCTCCAGGCTGGCCAGGACAGATTTGAAATTAATAGCCTTGATGTTTCTACTTTGCAGAGGAGTCCCCAGGGATTTTTCAGATTCTAGGAAAAAATATTCCTAACAGGATAAACAGAATTGTTCTTTCATAAGCAGTTATATTTTAGGTTGCCTTTATTTTTCTGTTAAGCCAATAATGAGAATATAATTTACAAACCTAGAAGACTCCCAGGTCAATTCTCTTATCAGACAACCTTTCCTTACCTTGGAGAAAGCTGTTTGCTCTTTCATTGGGGGAAGGTAGTGCATTTTATTTCCTTCCTTGCTTTGACTACCAGGAAGCTCAGAGACAAACTCTGAATTGCTGTTGTTAACCCAAACCAGATTTTTATTTTTGTACAACGCCTCAGTCTTATTCATTACATGGCTTTCTATTCCTTTGTGTTTGCTTTAGTAGCTCTATTTTAAATATGTTTTCTATTTGAGATTCTTCCCCAATCTTTCGGACACAGGCAGTGTATAAACACATGAATTAAATTTATTTCTGAAGCTGCTCTCCCCTTTTTCCCATCTCCCTTGCTCCTTGCTTAGGGGCACAGGAGCTGATACTTTACATCAGTGTGCTCCCCCTCCCCTCTCTCTTTGTAAAACATGTTTTCAGGGGAATGTAAATTGTTTTTAAAAGCTTCCATCCTGGCCCACTGCTAATTATTCCTGACCCAGGAGGATCCATACTAATTTGCCTTAATAAACTTTATTAAATAGTAAATTTCAGGAGGAAGAAACTACACAGCTCTGATTGGATTAGTAAAACTGCCAGTGGACATCACCGCTAGAGCAGAGAGAAAAGCACATTAACCGCAGAGGGAATCCGGTCAAGTGTGTTTCCAATAAGCTGTGGCTGGCCACAGTTCTGCGCCTTCTTGGGGGTTGCAAGCAAAAGTTTCTAGCCTCCCAACAAAAAAGAAACAAGGGAAAACGAAAAGGCAGTGTCTCCGCCCCTAAACCAGATGCAGGTGATTAAATAAAGCAACTATGGAATGAAACAAGTAATCAGACAATTCCAAACCTCCAGGTCATTGAAGAACAGATGTGTATCTGCGAGGTTGAAGATCATTTCTTCCATCATGAGGCCGATGCGCACGGACGCCGTGGTGTCCTGTCAGGAAGAGGAGAAAAGCATGTAAGTGGAGTCGGTGTCATCTCGGCCTCCCCTCCTCCGGTCCCACCTGTGAACGGCGGTTCTGGTCTGTCCTCATCTCTGTGGCTCCCGCACGGCCTCAAGTGTGTCTCTGGGTGGGCTCAGGGTGATAATGCCACACAGCTTCTGGGATTTCACTGCTGCCTTTTCATCATTTCTATTTATCCTCATCCGTGTTTAAATCTCCCCCCCAAATATGCCTCTGGAGTGGCACCTGTGTTCAGTGTTGCAAGAACCACAGATAGCTGGAGGAAAAGAGAACCTCTTGGAAAATGAGACATCCCAGGGAAAGCAGTATAAAGCCGTGTATAAACCACTGGTAGAGCTGGGACCTTGGTTCGCTCTTTATGCTGATCAGTCTATGACGCTGCCTTCCTGCTCCAGATGTTTAAAAAAAAACAGTTATCTAACGAGAGAGGATTGACCATAGAGGTGCATACACAAAACTGTAGTACATCCATACCAGGGAAAACTAGGCAGCCATTAAAAAAACGGAGTCATGATGCTCGGGACTGGTGCAGCGAGATTTCCCGGGGGGGAGGGAGGAGGGAGTGGGGTTCCAGAGGGGAAGCATATGTAAACCCATGGTGATATCATGACAATGTATGGCAAAAACAATAAAAAACAAAAAATGGAGTCATGCTAGAACTCCTGACATGAAAGAATCATCCAGAAACACAGCATTAAGGAACAAGAGCAAATTGTATCATGGTAGATACTGTGTCAAGGGCTTCCCAGGTGATGCCAGTGGTAAAGAACCCGCCTGCCAATGCAGGAGACATAAGAGACGCTGGTTAGATCCCTGGGTTGGCAAGATTCCCCGGAGGCAGGCATGGCAAACCACCCCATATCCTTGCTTGGAGAATCCCATGGACAGAGGAGCCTGGTGGGCTACGGTCCTTAGGGTCACAAAGAGACAGACATGACTGACATACTCTCCATCCATATTTGGGGTCCCTTCCTGGAAAGCTTCTCCCTGTAGGAAGATGAATCACACCAGGGGCTGGCAAGCTATAGCCCGCAGGTCAGACCTGGCTCACAAGTTAAGAGATTTTTACGTTTTTGGACATGTTGTATATGGTTGCTTTGGGACTTTGAAGGTGGAGGTGAATAGTTGTGACAGCCTTACCGGTCCTGACGTGCTGACCATCTGGCCCCCCGAAGAGAAAGGCTGCTGACCCTTGATATAGAGGCTCCCTGTGGAACCTAACGGCGATCATGTGACTTGCTTTGGCCAATGAAAAGTGAGCAGAAGTTATGTTTCACTTCTGGTTGGAAGGGGCTTCCCTGGTGTCTAGGACAGTAAAGAATCTGCCTGCAATGCAGGAGACCCAAGTTTGATTCCTGGGTCAGGAAGATCCCCTGGAGAAGGGAATGGATAAGCGGTCCGGTATTCTTGACTGGAGAATCCCATGGACAGAGGAGCCTTGTGGGATCCCAGTCCATGGGATTGCAAAGAGTCAGACACAACTGATTAACACTTTCCCATTTCACAAGGCTAAATGTTCCAGCTACAAGTGACTCGGTCAGCTTGGGTTCCAGAATAAAGATGAAGGGTGTCAAAGCTACAACAGACCACAACGGCCATGCACCATAAATAAGAAGCAGGTGAGATCTGGGGCGTGTTTGTTACTGCAGCATAGCCTCACTGATTCCAGCTGATACACATGGAAAATATAGAGCATACCCAAGGGAAATTTAGTGCGTAATGGTTCTCAACCCTGGCGGCACACTTTGTTGATGTGAGGAGCATTTAAAAGTCAATAAAGTCAGAATGGCTGCGGGTGGGATCCAGGCACGAGGAAAGTTTAAACTCCTCACCTGATTTCAATGTGCAGCCAAGGTTAAAAACCACTGCTCTAGGTGAGACAACACTTAGTAACAATCCTCATTAATATCTGTTAGGTGCTTTCTCTGCACCACTCTCTAAGTACTTATTAACTCACTTAATCCCCACAATGCTCTCTGAGGTGAGCACTAATTATCTTCCCATTTCAGAGATGAGAACGCTGAGGCTCACAAAGCAATCTGCTCAAGGTGCCACAGCTAGTGAGTGCTGGGCGCTGAAGCCAGTAATCTGGTTCAGGGCAGCTCGGCTGCAGAGGAGGCCTCAGAGGGGCCAGGATTGGGAGAGGAGTAAAGGGGGCCTTGACCTCCCTATGCCTCTTTTCCCAGTTGAATGTTTCACCAGGAGGCTGTATTACCTCTATTATAAAAACAAATAATGAATGACATAAACCCTTAAAAAAGTAGAAAATCGCAGCTGGTGATCTCAGCTTCACACACACAACTGTGAAGAATCAAGCCCAGGAACGCAGCCATTAGGTGAAACACCTCATTAGGGCTTCCATCAGCCAAAGCTTAGCACCCGGGCCCGGCTGGAAGTCGCAGGGTAGAGTGGTTCATGAAAAACGAAGAGGAAACGGGGGAAAACAAACTCCTTGGAGCCAAGTAAGGAATCACTGTGTGACCTGGGAAAAGGTTTGGGGGGGTGTTTCCACATACTCTTGAACCCAAGCCATTTCACCTCTGCAGGACTGCACACATTCTTTCTTGGTGAGGCTGTTTGTATGCCTAACCACCGATGCCCAGCCCTCCATGTACTAAGTGGGAAGCAAGAAGGAGCCATCTAGATTCATCCACTGAAAGGATTTATTCAGAAAAATGTCAACTCTCAGGCCAGCACACAAAACAGGAAAAGCAATTACTATAGACAAAATTGGCTTACCTGTGACAAGTGTTTGCATAGTTATAAGGAGCTGAGTCCTCTACATCAATAAAGCTGGAATGATGACTTACTGATATTGGGAGGATGTGGAGAGGAAGTCTACACGTGTGAGAGAGGCAAGGGTGGGTGAGAAAAGAGAGTTAAAGTCCTACGTTGTAGTCTGGGAAGCCAGAGATCCTGCCTAAGACAGAAAAAAATCATGCAGTGGGTAAAGAAGCAGATTACTTAGAAATTTGAAGGTAAATACCCAAAGAATCAAGAAGAGTTGAAAGTTGTTGCCTCTGGGCCGAAAACCAGGGTGGGGTTGGGGGGAAATCACTGGGGACTGCTTGCTGTGTTTCATAATCCTTTCCTTTGGAGAACACATGAGTTTTAAACTCTATGCATATATTTCTTGGATTAAAAGAAAACTAAATTAAAAACAATAGGAGGGGCTTTCCTGGTAGTCCAGTGGTTAAGAATCCACCTGGCAAAGCAGGGCACACGGGTCTGATCCCTGGTCCGGGAAGATTCCATTTGCTATGGGGCAACTAAGCCTGTCCGTGACAGCCACCGAGCCCGCGTGCCCTGGAGCCCGAGCTCAGCGACGAGAGATGCCACGGCAGTGAGGAGCCCGAGCAGCAACGAAGGCCCAGTGCTGCCAAAGGGGAACCTCCGCAAGCAGGATTACAATAAGAGTAAATGTGGCGCGCTTAGTCAGTCGGGTCCGACTCTTTGCGACCCCATGGACGGTAGCCCACCAGGCTCCTCTGTCCATGGGGAGTCTCCAGGCAAGAAGACTGGAGTGGGTTGCCATGCCCTCCTCCAGGGGATCTTCCCAACCCAGGGATCAAACCCAGGTCTCCCTTATTGCAGGTGGGCTCTTTACCAGCTGAGCCACTAGGAAAGTCCAGAGTAAATATTACTCTAGAGAAAAATCCATATAAGTGAACAAGGGATGTGTAAAAAAAATGTTCATTACAGAATTGCTTATAAATTGCAAATGACTGAAAACTATTTAGCTGTCCACCAAAGGAGATTAGACAAATAAAATGTAGAATATTCATGCAATGGAAAACTAAATTCAGGGGAAAGAAATGAACCAGATCTCCAAGTGTGAACATGGACACATCAAAAAATATTATTGAGTGAAAGTATGTATCTGAGACTTATATACTGCATGTTATTACCATTTATTGGAGACATATAAAATGTTACTACGTATTTTCCATGGGCCCTTATATATCTGTAAATACCTGCAAAGATATATCCATAATCAGAACAGTAATTACCTTTGGAAAGCAGAGTGGAGGGGAGAGAGGAATTAGAAGTAATGATCAAAGTGAACTTTAACATTATCTAGAATATTCTCAATTCTTTTTTTTTTTTTTTAAAGAGAAGAGATTCAAACATTTCTGGGATAATTAAAAATGAAACAAAAACTTTAAGACACCCAAAGGTTTCTGAGGAGAACTTTTAGAATACCTAACTACTCCCTAAGCATTCTCTTATTTCAGCTTTTTCTAAAATCTGCTTGCATGCTGCCTATTAGATTGTTTTAAACTGTGTAGGGGGAACCTCTTTTCAAGATACTTGATAAAAGCTACTTGTGCTGAGGTGGAAAAGTCTAGAATGGCCCAAGAAAAGCACAGCTGTCCCTGTAGTTAAGTAACACACAGTGTTACTCTGGGCCAGACCACTGTATCCAAGTATAAAATGTTTTTTTCAGGGTTGCAAAGACTGAGAAACAAAGAAGCAAAAATCGGCAGAGGCTGAGCATTAGTTAATGTGAGGACAAGGTGACAGGCAGGGCTTTCATCCCATGCTGCCCCCGAGTGCATCCCTGACATGCTCCATAAACACACCATCCTGGTTTGTTAGCTTAATTCACCCCGTGTAGCTCGGAGAGGGAGGAAGCCTGCCTGAACCAGCACTCCTCCCAGTCAAAGAAAGCCTAAAATATGGAGTCTTTGCACCATGTTTTTCCAAGTAATAAAAGGACTAAATGAAATAGCACACATGGAAGCCCCTAGCCCAGGGTTCGGTATACCAGGCACTCTATGAGCGCTGGTTATTGTCAAAACATCCCAGTCCACTTCCTCGTGTTTCTGTAAACCTACCAGGAACATCCCAAATTAGATGGTACTCTATGAAAGATGTGCTTTATGAAAATACCGTCTCACATGAAAACCATTTGCTTAATCATTACATACTCTTTGGATTAAAAAAATAATTAGTGGTTAATTTCCTAAGCAAGTAACAGCAGAAATAGATTGTGCTTAAAAAACAATCACTTTAAACCAGAATGGAGAACTGAGAAAAGGGAGTTTTTGCAAAACGGCTTCTATTTGTAACTTGTCTGTGGAAAGGACTGTGCGGGGGGGCCGGTGGGGTTGGGTGGCTGGAATGTCATCTTTGACTCAAGAATATGTGGGTGGCTCTCTCCCCACGAAGGCACAAATCAGACTGCAGATTTTTTCAATGTGCTCTCATGTTCTACAGATTTGTCAGGGTTTTGATGACGGAGAGGTGGGCTATGCACGCTTTCATTTAGGAGGCTGATGAGGATGTTCCAAGCTCTGGAACACCCCCCTCGAGGCAGATGCTGTGGGTCTGGATGCAGCTGTAACCTAATTATCACGCATTCTTGGTGAGGTTCTCTTAATTAGAGGAAGATGGTGGGGGTGTTCACCATATGGGCCCCTCAAAGATCTGCCTTGTGGATCAGTAAGTTATCTTGCGACAACGTATGGCTGTATTTCCTGATGGCGTTGGGGGGGAGGGTAAGAGCCTTAAAGGAGAAAGTCTTTTCCTAAAACGAAATTAATAGAATGTCAAACAAACTTGAATGAGGAAAATGGCATGTGGATTCCTGGAGGTTTCAAAATCTGAATGCAAAAATTCTTCAGGGTTAATTTAGACGTTAATTTAGATGACTGCAGTTGTTTTCTGTCAAGCGCCTTCATCACTCCCAGTATCCAAGGTCTCCAATTTAAGCTGTGTTCTTAGAGGTCTTCTGCCCAATCCCTGTGGATTAGGAGGAAACCATTTTCATTTCTGAAGGAGTCCAAGTTTTGAACCAAAAAGTCGTATGTAATGAATCACAGCTCTATTCGTCCAAAAGAGAATTTCCTTTATTGAATTTTCCAAGTTTTCTATTTTAAGCACATAATGCTTTTGTAGTAGATGGTTTAATTCATCATTTTAATTCCGTTTATAATTCAAAGAGGTGAGAGCCACACACTTATTTATTCAGCATCACAATGCTTTGAGGAAAAGCACACCCCAAATTCATCTGGAAATTAACTTATAAGACTGTGCTCTTATTTTTTTTTTTTTTTTCACAGCTGGCTGGATAATAATAATAGCCAGTCATTACTGAGTGTTTTGCAGTAGGTTAAGAGTGTGGGTTCTGAGCCAGACTGCTTATTATGTTCAAGGCTAGCTCCACCTCTTACCACTAGATGACCTTGTACAAATTACTTAACCTGTGTGCCTCAGCTTTTCATCTGTAAAATGGGGTTAATCAACTCATAAAATTATCATTAATACAAAGATTACACGAGATTTTCAAAGAAGTTGTCGTCCTTTTAGTGAACGTTTACTTTAAAAATGACCATCTTAAAAAAGAAAAAAGAATGAAAGGAATATAAGAGAATCTAGGGGCCACTAAACTACGGCTGTCAGTTTCTGTAAAGTTCTTCTGGAACACAGCCACGCCCACTTGCTCTCTCAGCGTCTGTGACTGCTTTGGGGCTGTAATGGCAGAGCTGACAACTCCTGCAGAGCCTGGCCAAAAGCCCCAAATATTTGTTATGCCCCCAGGGAAAAGTTTACCAGTCTCTAGAATAGATGGCAAAACGTCAACGTACATCATCATATGCAAATTCAGACGAAAATGCTGGGGGATCAGATCCCACTGTTCTCAACATCTACTTCTGGATAGTCTGGTTACACAAACACAGTTGCCATTTTGTCTTACACTAATGTGTGCTGTTTCTGTTGCATGCAATTGGAAGATTCTTGACTCTGCTCACAGCCTCCCTGTGTCTGCACCCAAACAGGCATACTTCAGTCCGAGTGGCAGTGACCGCGGGCAAGTTCAAGTGCTCCTGCACCCCCCAGGGATACCTGAGCCTTTCCAGGCAGCACTCCAGAAGACTGTCTTCTCTTCTGATGGCACCTCTCACTCCCTCAGCCCGAAAGTGTTGTGGAGTCAAGTGCACGGGAGGGTCTGATTTATTATCTGGTCTCAGGGCCACAGGCTCTTCTTTATACAAGCATCACCTAATGGAGGAAGCTTTCCTCCAATGAGCCCCACAAATCGCCTCCACCATTACCAGGTGTGCATGAAAGTGGCCACAGGCAAGAAGCTCCCTGAAGCAAAGCGACTGAGAACATTAACTGTGGAGTCAGCAGGACATGGGTTGAAATCCCAGGACTGCCACTACCCAGGGACATGACCTTGGATGAGATGTTCACCCTCCCTGGGTCTCAGTGTCCTCACCTGAATATAAGCAAATGACTCCTTTCTAGGGCTCCTGTATGATGATAAGTGTGATATGATTTCCTCCTGGTGCTTAGGTATTATTAGCATAGGCAAATTAGCAAAAAGGCATCAGAGTCCAAAACCTTCCATCAGAAAGCTTTCCCCACTTAGAAATTCCCATGCAGTAGGAATTTGCTAAACCATGGCCATTCTTGTTACACCTTTGGAAGTTTCACACACTGTAGAGCGGCTATGTTAACTTAGGATTTTCCTTTAATTGAGCTACCCTTCCTGCACTTTTTTTTTTTTTTTAAACAAACACATTCAGTTCAGAAAGAAACTTGTCCTCATGACCGCAGATGGCAAACGTGTTCCACTCACATCACTGGGAAGTTTAACACGAAGATGAGCATGTCTGTTAGTTTCCTGTGGATTCTGTAACAGATTACCACAAATTCAGTGGCTTGAAACAACACAAGTTTATCCTCTTACAGAGTTCTAGACATTAGAAATCGAAAATCAAGGTGTTTCGGACTTCCCCGGTGGCACAGTGGATAGGAATCTGCCAGCCAGAGCAGTGGACCGGGGTTCGATCCCTGGTCTGGGAAGATTTCACATGCCATGGGGCAACCGAGCCTGTGTGCTCCGCAGCAAGAGACACCCGTGCCCCACAACCAGAGAGTCGCCCCCGCTCTCTGCGACTAGAGAAAAGCCCGGGCAGCACCGAAGACCCAGTGCAGCCGGAAATAAATAACATAAATAAAAAAATTAAGTCAAGGTGTTCCTTCGGAAGCTTTCAAAGGCAAATCAGTTTCCGTGCCTTCTTCAGCTTCCGGAGGCCAGTGCATTCCTTGGCATCGGCCCCTTCGCTGCAGCCAGGTCCTGCTATCGACTCGCACCTCCTGCCTCCCTCTTCTGAGGACTCTGTGACTACATTAATCCCACCTGTTAAGTCTCTTTTGCCATACAAGGTAACATTCACAGATTCTGGACACTGGGATCTGAACACCTTTTGGGGGGCCACTTGTCTGCCTACCACACAGCATGCAATGAAAAAATGGACAAAATGCTGCTCTTTGGGGTATGTGATCTCATATACCATGTTTTAAGGCGGTTGCTGTTTGGTCGCTGAGCCATGTCCGACCCTTTGTGACCCCATGGACTGTAGCCCACAAGGCTACTCTGTCCACGGGACTTTTTAGGCAAGAATGCTGGAGTGGGTTGCCATTTCATCCTCCAGGGGATCTTCCTGACCCTGGGATCGAACCCGCATCTCCTCCGGCTCCTGCACTGCAGGCGGATTCTTTACTGCTGAGCCACCAGAGAAGCCTGTTTTTAGGCCGTGGTTCTCAGCAAAGGTTCCATCTCTCCCTAGAAAGCAGTTTGCAAGTTTGGGCAACACCCCTCCTGGTCATAACTGAGGGGGGGGGGAGGTCGATATTGTGATTCGTAGTAAGAAATATATACTTGGGTTTTGTCCCTGTGTCTGGCACAGAACTTCTAAAGCCCTTGGAATTCCTACTAGCCAAGCTATGGAAGCAGTCTCAGTACCCATCAGCAGTTGAGTGTATAAGACACGGTGTATATATACAGTGGAATGCTACCCAGCCGTGAAAAAGAAGGAAAGCTTGCCATTTTGACAACAGGGATGGACCTGGAGGATATTTTGCTCAGTGAAATAAGCTGGACTGAGAAAGGCAAATACTGTATGTTTTCACTTACACACGGAGTCAAAACACCAAAACAAACAAAATGAAAACCGACACAGAGAACAAGCTGGTGGTTGCCTGAGGAGAGAGAGGGGTGGGCAGAATAGGTGAAGAGGAGGTACAACCTGCCAGCTGTAAAGCACATAAGTCACGGGGATGTAATGGACGGCACAGAGAAGACAGTCAATATACTACAATAACTTTTTATGCTGTGAAACCTATAAAAACACAGAATCATTATGTTTCATACCTGAAACTAATATAATACTGGGAGAAGGAAATGGCAGCCCACTCCAGTATTCTTGTTTGGAAAACCTCACAGACAGAGGAGCCTGGTGGGCTACAGTCCATGGGGTCACAAAGAGTCGGACACGACTGAGCAACTTTCCCTGGGGTGATGAACATATACGTGTGTTGGGAGGGTGGCACACTCCAGCTGCATAGGGGTGGTCCTGTGCTGGGGACCCTTCTGGACCCTCCTTATGTACGTCGCCACATGGCTGTTCATCCGTATCCTTCATAATATCCTTTGTAATAAACTAGTCCGTGTATATAAGTGTTTCTTTCAGTCCTGTGAGCTCCAGCAAATTAGTTGAACCCAAGGAGGGGGTCATGGGAACCTCTAATAATTTATGGCCAGTTGGTCAGAAGCACAGGTAACAATCTAGACTTGCAACTGGCATCGGAAGTGGGGCCAGTCTTGTGGGACTGAGCCCTTAGCAAGTGGGATGAACCTATGTTGCTGTCTTCAGGAAGACACAGTCAGAATTGAATTAATTGCTTGGTGACGTTGGAAAATACACATTAGAGGGTGCCAGGGACACAGGGCAGTCATATATATTGAAACATTGTCACACATCCCACGTAACTTTCCCATCTCTTGGCTGGACACTCTTGTTATAAAAAACCTGTTTCTAATTATCTGAGCCTAGCCTGTAAGTCATGGCTTTACTTTATTCCTAAGGGGCCTTTAGATCATCACTGAGAGAGGGAGATGGTGAGGGAGGCTGGAAACAGGCACATCTGTATGCCTGGCTGTATACAGACAGCTAGCTTCCACTCACCTCCAAAGCCATTGTCCGTCCATGCAGTAGCAAGATCGGTCTTTTTAAAACAAGAATCAGAACTGTCCCTCTTTTAAAACCCATCAGCATCCTCTGGCCCTCTGAATAATGCCAGCAGCCTTCACTCTTCTGCTCTAACCCACTGATCTGCTCTGTGAGCTTGCCAGCTTGATACTGCCTCAGGGCCTTTGCACCTGCTAAACTCACTGCCTGGAATTCCCTTTTCCCAGAAGCTTTCATGGCTGGCCCCTCTGTAACATTCAGTTTCCACTTTCAATACCAGAAAGACCTTCTCTGATCATCCTGCCTAAAGTAACCTGGGTGCTGACCCTCCACTCATGCGACATCTCATTACACGGCTACAGTTTTTAACAGCATTTCTCATGATCTGGAAAGATCTTATGCTTTTTGATGCTTCTCTCTCAACCAGAAGGCAAGCTCCATGAGAGCTACTGCTATGTAACTTGAGCCTGGACCGGGTACATGGCAGATGCTCAGTTAAGTATTTTTAAAAATATTTAAGTGTGTGTAAGTCTTTTGTATATTAGCACACTTCCTCCTCAAAACATCTCTTCCCTAGTTTACAGATTAAGTGAGATTCAGAGTGAGGAGGGGTCCAGGGTCACCCTGCTGATAAGTGGCAGAGCTGGGATTCAAACCCAGGACTGAAGCGGAGCAGTACCCTATGGTCCTTGTGCCTCCTGCCTGCCTCCCCTGACCACCATGTCTTCTGCCCACCTTTGTGGAAAACTTTAAAGGATAAGTTGAATCATCAGAGAAGTGAGAAATGTGGAAACAAAGGAAAACAGTCAAAGGAGACTAAATAATGATAATGTAGTCATTAAGCACAGTCAGGGACCTTTCGTTCTTTCTCCAGGGCTGTAGATAATACTCTGAGCCACATCCTGTGAGCTGTCTTACAGACACTCAAACATCAGGTGGAGAAGTTAACTTGTGATGACTGGACTGGACCCAGGACTCCAGCTGCCACAAATCTGAAAACTGGCTGCGAAGAAATGGGAGCAAATGGACCCTGGACCTGAAGATTAACTGGACCTAAAACAATCAGGATGACACTGGCCAGCCCACCGATGACCAATCTGAAGAGGACTGTCGGAGATGACGGTGCTGTTTCTGCGTGTACCCCCGACTTCTGTAAAGTCTCCTGCCCACTGGTTGCCGGTGGTAGTGGTGGGGAGCTGGCCTTTGGACAGACATCCGTCACCCTCCTTCTGAGCTGCTGCTATCTGAAATAAACCAAACTTTCCTTTCCATCAGTGTGGCCTGTTTATTGGCTTTGGAGCGGTCAGCAGCCGGACCCCACACTCTTTCGGTAACAGGACTACCGAAGAAGCCAAAATCTTACCCATTTTACTCACAGAGTATGTCTTCATAGGAACTCCTAACAAGTACTTTCTTAAGAAAAAGAAGCTACAGTCAGATTACCAGCAGATTTTTTTTTTTTTGTAAATGTATGATTTAAAACTGTTGAGGTCTACTTTTAATGAACAAGTGAAGTGAAGTTGCTCAGTAGTGTCTGACTCTTTGCGACCCCATGGACCCTGGCTACCTGGTAGCCTACCAGCCTTCTCAGTCCATGGAATTTTCCAGGCAAGAATACTGGAGTGGGTTGCTATTTCCTTCTCCATTAATGAACAAGGGACCCATTTAATTAAATTACACTTCCAAAGCTAAGACAAGTGACAGGCGGTTGCCGGCAAAAATCAGCCTGATTCTTTTCTCAGATCTCAGGCTAGCTTTCCTTTTTAATAACCGCTGGGCTTCAGAGTGGATAAAAGAAGAGACCATGGGCCGGGGAAGGATCTCCCTTCATTGCCCCTGAGCATTTGTGCCTCTCATTTCCCAGACATGATGTGGAAAAGCAAAGTTACCCAGTAAATCCCTCACTTCTCAGCTGTACCCCCCCCCCCCCCCCCCCCCCCCCAAGCCAGGAATGGCTCTTCGGGAACCAGACGCTTTGGCTGAGATTGGAAGTCACATCATCTGAGCCGGCCTGGAAGGACTCTGAATCCTCTCTTGGCTCCCCAGCCTTCCGCCCCAACCCCTGATTTATGAGTAGCCCATAACTTTTTAGGATGTCATCATATGTGTCACAAAGAGAGGGGAAGGCCCATCCTGGTAACCAATTCAGGGCCTCTCTAGATCCATGAATGTTACCAAATGCAATGCTTCCAAAAGTAATTTTCAGAAAAAAACCAACCGAACAATGAAAAACACAACTCTTGTATGCACATTATCTTGTTCTCATGGGGATCAAAGGACGGCAGCTTCCAGGGGCAGTCTCTTTCACCCGCATCACGGGGTTCTTGGGTGAAGTGCCAGTCAGTCCTTCAACATGAAGAGGGGGCAGCCCATCTTTCCTCCAAGATGCTCCTGTGCTGACACCCTACAGGTTAAACCACATCTGGTCTCTGCGTGGACCCAGCCCCAGGTGTAAGCCTTCCTGGACTTCCCGCTCCAAAGGCATCTCTGAGTGCTCCCAGCGGGAGGCATGTCTGATGAGGCATCCGGAGATTTCCAAACTCTTCTCTCACCCTGAAGCTTCTTAGATGATGGAATTAGTTAACCCTACTTCAAGCTCCTCACAAAGCATTTTCTTAAGAAAATGAGTATAACCAGCAGAGGTAGATGTTTGGGAGTTCAGGACATGATCTGGCTAATTATTTGTTAATTAGCAAGCTCACAGCTAATATTCTGGTGAGAACTCAGCTCCTTAGATGTGTTTCTGAAAGCTAGTGGCATGGTTAACAGTCAAACTCACTAAGAGACTTACTTAGTCAATTCCTTTATTCTTATTTTTTGGGGCCACCCTTCGTGTCTTGAGGCACTGGTCCCCAATCTTTTGGGCACCAGGGACCGTTTCATGGAAGACAATTTTTTCATGGACTGGGGTGGTGGGGGGGATGGTTTCAGGACAATTCAAGCACATTACATTTACCGTGCACTTTATTTCTATTATTTTTACATCAGCTCCGTCTCAGATGATCAGGCTTTAGATGCTGATCCCCTGTCTTGCAGGATCTCAGTTCTTCAATCAGGCATTGAACTCAGGCCTTGGCCGTGAAAGTGCCGTATCCTAACCACTAGATCACCAGGGAACTCTTAATTACTTTAAAAGAAGAAGTCTGGGCTAGTTCTTGGGAGACTGATAGGTGGGTGCGTGAACACTGCTTTTGTGTGTTTACAGAATGTCTCTAGAGTGAACAACTGGAGCTCTTGATAGATCAGGGTTGTTCAGCCTCGACACTGTTGACCCTTTGAGCCGGATCATTCTTGCTGGGGCTGTACTGTTCACGGTAGGCCGTTCAGTGACGTCGCTGCCCTCTAGCCACTAGATGCCAGGAGTATCTCCCTCATCCAGTTGTGACAACCAAACATGTCTCCAGTCAAGCACCCGGGAGGCCAGAGTATCCCCACGTGGAGAACCGCTGCTTTAATTGCTTTAAATTAACGAAAGGCTTGGTTCTTAGTGTCAGTCAATCAACTTTCTAACTCCAGAGTGGACAACCTTATCAATGAACCTAGCTTTCTAAATAAGTGATGACTGAAACAAATTTTTCCATCTCCCAACCAGCGGAGTGGAAGGTGCCATTCTCCTGTTTCAGAAGGCCGTGTGGCCACGTTGTTCGGAATCACCACTGCAGCCAGGCCCCTGTCTGCAGACTTGGGCTCTGTACTTCTTACTAGGAGGTGAGTGACTGCTAGAAGTTGCTGTGCCCATCTCCTGGTCTGCACATGTGGGTAACCAGAGCATCTACTCCTAAAGGGATGAGAGTAAACGAGATGATGTACGTGAAGCTCTTTAGTGGATGCTGAGTTGGGAGCAAGCACGGAAGGTCTGACATCCTTATTCACAGAGTTAACTTCTCCGGAGCCTCAGGGGCCACACCCAGCGCTTGCATTGGGCTGTCCCTTTCTCGGGTGCCACCTGAAGGGGCGATCAGAGGGAGACGTAGAGAAGAAGCTTGGTTTGGCATTTTGTGACCTTGGCCTTTTCCTCCTCATCCCAGCACCCAGACCGCCACAAGCCAGGCTTGTGTCTTGGCAGGCACCCTGTCTGGGCTTGCAGACTTCTGCAAAGGGCAGCCTTGCCCACTTTGGAGACAGTTCACAATTCAGGTGGCCTGCCACGTGTGTTCGCCTGGCTTTTCTCCTGTGTAGATTGCCCTGATGCCCCCAACGTGGGGTCAACATGCTTCCGCAGTGATTCTGGAACACAGACCTCTCCCTCTCTCTTTTAAAGAAAAAAGAAAAGCAAACGCACGAACACACCAAATCAATCAAAGCCATCACACCAAACAAGCCAACTGGGCCTTTAAAAAAACCACTGCCAAGTAGCTGTTTACATGCTGAACAAATAATTACTCTGCCACAAGGAAGAAAAGTATTAATTAAAGCTATTCATTAAACCAGCCTCCCTATTCTGTGGGGTTTATCTCTTGGAAGTGTCAGCCAGAGGTTAGGGACGGATTAACACACAATGGAGGGCTTTGCCAGTTAAATCTCCTCCTTGTGGTTAGCTTTTAATAATAAAGTTGTCATTAAAAGAAAGAATTTAATGGTTTTAATTGGGTTTAATTACTTGGAAACTCCTGGAAAACAGATCAGCTTGTTTGAAAGAGGAAGACAAGAAAATGATGGTGGTAAAGAAAAAAAAAAGTTGATTCACATGTTTAAACAGTAAAGCTAAGAAAAAAAAAAAAACTTGGCTTCTTTGGCAGTTTCATAGGAGAACACAGAAAATAGAAAAGATCTTCTTAGCTCAGCAAATGGGTCTATTTGTACTCATAAGAACTTTACCAAAGAAACCAGCAGGATAAATCCCGTCATCACTGAATCACAAAAGAATCAAACTGACTACAAATGATAAAATCATAGTCAAATTAAAGAGAACAAACAAAGATGTCTAAACTGGTTCCTCTTTTGAAGTTTTATGCAACTACTCAGCCTCTTAAGATTTGTTTTTATCCTTTGAAAAATGTTCTTTCAGCTGGAGGTGTCTGGCAGCTTTAAAAGCATTTTCCTAGGATGTAAACTTAAAGGCAAAAATTTAAATAGATAAATGGAGCTGTGAACGTGGATTAGGGGGACCGACCATCTGGATGTGTCTAACTGAGGAGGTTCCTGGGACTTGGCACCTTGAGCGTGAAAACTGGGAAGGTTCCAGACGACCCAGATGAGATGACCACCTGAACTTGGGTCACCATTCATGGCCGAGGGGCATTTGAGACCAGTGCATTTCTGGAAGTTCACACCAAGCGCTTAGACCAGGGCCTGACACCCAGCAAAGTGGCTCCTGCTTCTGTCCAGCAGTGGACAGGTCCTCATCAATGCTCTGGAGTCTTCTGCTTCTCACTATTATTTTTATTATTGTTTTCACTATTATTTGTAGTGGTAGTGATACATTCCAGAGAGAGGATGCTCTTACACAACCAGCAACATGCTTGTAAAGATGCAGTTCTTGGGACTTCCCTGGTGGTCCATTGGCTAAGACTCGGATCTCCCAATGCAGGGGGCTAGGGTTCGGTCCCTGGTCAGGGAACTAGATTTCACACACTACAGCTAAAGATCCTTGTGCCACAACAATAAATAAATAAAGATGCAGTTCTTTAAAAGACACTGATTCACTCATTATTACTTATGGTTATATTTATTACAGACCACCATGAAAGTGTGCTTCCGAGATTGGGGCAAAGTGCATTCTATACATGGAGTGATAAAGACTATGGAAAAAACACAGCAAAGGATTTGTGTTGTGTGGGCTGTGTGGGAGGCCTTGCATCTCAGGATGGTCAGGGAGGTCCTAGTGTGACTCTGTTCATCCAAACAGATCTTCAGGAGGACACGGAGGAAGCCATGTGGGAGGAGGAATGGTTCAGATGGAGGGAAGCAAGTGTTCCAAGGCCCTGAGGTTGGCGTGTGTCTGGCAGGGCTGAGTGCCAGTGTGGCTGGAGTAGACAGAGGGAGGGAGGGGTCCCAGGAGGTGAGGGCATAGGGGTAGTGGGCCAGACCCTTCAGAGCCACATCTGAGGGCGTGGCCCCTGGTAACTGGGCCAGATTTGTCTTCAAGTGCTTACTGAGCACCTACTATGAGCTGGGTAAGGCCAAGCTTGTTCTTGGCTCTCGTATGGCTTAAAACATACAACGGAAGCTAAGTGCTGCTGTTCTTGTCTTCCCAGCATCCATGCTGTGACCTTCTGGTAACTATCCTGAGTGTTTGTGGGGAGCGGATTCCATCGCTCCCCATCTCTGTGGTTCCAGGAGGCTGTCTCCACCTACATCCACCTTTGAGTGACTGGCTCTAGCCAGGCCAAGGAGAGCTTTGTCTGGCACTTGGTTGGAACTCCTGGGAAAGAGTTACTCTCTTTTTACAACAGTTATCAGGCTGGCAGTCCTGTGTTGCTTAGGGGGCATTTCTGCCATCACACGTGAAGAGAAAGAAGCCAACCTGAAGGAAACAGAGCCAAGAGGTTCAAAGAGGCTGACTTCTGTTGATACCGTTTGAGCCTCTGGGTTCAACCATGCCACTGAACCTTTTGGTTATAAATGCCAATAAATTCACTTTTCTGTTTAAATCAGCTTGTGCTGAGTTATAATGGAGAGAAAATTAATCTGACCACTAATTACAGGGCACATAGATGCTAGAAAGCAGAAAGGTGGAAGGAACTAAGACCGTGGTCACAGTCCCTGCATGTGAGCTCTGAAGTCTAGTGAGGGAGAGACACAAATTAGTAGGTGATAAAATAATAAGTGGCAGATAGAAGAGGGTGCTAAGGGAACCCACCGGAAGGACACCTAACTCAGTGTAGTCAAGGAGAGCCTCCTGGAGGCAGAAGTGTCTAACGTAAGACCTGAGTGCTGAGTGAGCATTGGCTGGGCAAAGAGAAAATTCCTGGCAAAGGGAACAGCGTGGATAAAGGTGGGGGAGTCTGTTGGTGCAACTGCAAGGCTGTAGCTGAAAACAGAGAGAGTCTGAGAGGTGAGGCTGGACAGGATGGAAGGAAGATCAAGGTCATGGAAGGTCTAGAAGCCAGTCTGGAGGGTCCGGACTTTATTTTGTGGAAGAGGCTCAAAAGCCAACAAGACTTACAGAGACTAAGCAGCTCACTTCAAGGAGTGAAATGGTGCAGGTGGAACAAGCGCCTTGCTGGTCTTTCAATTTCCACCTCTTGGTACAAGAAATATTTAACTTTCCCCTTAATTCTTCTTAGAGAAAGACAGCAGTGCAAGCGAGATAGGAATGACAGCTGACACGTGGCCTTAGTGTCAGGGAGGCAACAGGGAGTGGTGGGGATTGTGGCCAACTGGAAGCCCCTGACCCCACTGAGAGGAACCAGCTGCTGTGCAGCTCCAGCCAGGTGGTGACCTTTGGGAGTGTGGATGCAGCATGGCCGGACCTTCTGATTTTTCAAGAGAACCCAGAGCCTCAATTTCTGTGTAAAGTCGCCCAGTTAAACAATCATTCATTTAAAGTCTAGTTGATTGATTATGATATTAGTTTCAGGTGTACAGCATAGTATATAGATTCAGTAGTTTTACAGATTATTCTCCATTAAAGATTATTACATGATAACAGCTATAATTCTCTGTGCTATACAATATAGCCTTGCTGCTTATCTAAAACCTACTCATTTGGGATTTCCTTGGTGGTCCAGTGGCTAAGACTCCATGTTCCCAACAAAGGGGACCCAGGTTTGATCCTGGGTCAGGAAACAAGATTTCACAAGCTGCAGCTAAGAGTTTGCAGGCCTGAACTAAAGATCCCACGTGGCACACCTAAAAGACCCTGCACACCGCAATGAAGATTGATGCTCCCGGGTCCCACAGCTAAGACCTGGTGCAGCCAAATAAAGAAAGAAAGAAAACTCATCAGCTGATGGGACCTTGTAAGTTTCTGCACAGCAAAGGAAACCATAAACAAAATGAAAAGACAGCCCATGGACTGGGAGAAAACATTTGCGAGTGATGTGACCGACAAATAGCTCACCCAACTCGATAACAAAAAGACAAACAACCCAATCAAAGACTCGGCAGAAGACCTAACCAGACATTTCTCCAAAGAAAAGATACCGACGGCCAACAGACACATAAAAAGATGCTCATCGTCATGAATAATTAGATAACTGCAAGCCAAAAGTACAATAAAGTACCACCTCACACTGTGTAGAATGGCCATCGTTAAAAAGTCAAAAAATAACAAATGCTGGAGAGGGTATGGAGAAAAGGGAGCCCGCCTACACTGCTGGGGGGAATGTAAACGGGTGCAGCCACTGTAGAAAACAGCACGGAGGTTCTTCAAAAAACTGAAAATAGAGTTACCATATGATCCAGCAACCCCACTCCTGGGTATATATCCAGAAAAACTATAATTCAAAAAGGTACATGCAGTCCTGTGCTCACAGCAGCGCTTGTCACAATAGCCAAGACATGGCAACAACCAAATTTCCATCGACAGATGAGTGGGTAAAGAAGACATGGTACACTCATGGAATGGAATCACCATAAAAAGAACACAGTAATGCCATTTGCAGCACCATGGATGGACCCAGAGATGATCAGATTCAGTGAAGTCAGACAGAGAAAGACAAATGCCACACGGCATCACTTTTTACTATGTGGAATCTAAAATATGACAGAAATGAGTTTATCTATGAAACAGAAACTGACTCACAGATACAGAGAACACACTTGTAGTTCCAAGGGTGAGTGGGAGGTTGGGCGAGGGACAGAGTGGGAGTTCTGGGTTAGCAGATGCAAGCTCTTGGGTATCAACAACAAGGTCCTGCTGCACAGCACAGGGAACTGCATTCAGTATCCTGTAATAAACCATAACGGAAAAGAATATATATATATATATACAGCTGAATCACTTTGCCGTATAGAGGAACTAACACAACATTGCAGACCAACTACACTTCAATAAAATAAAGCTTTAAAAGATTTCTCCAGTTTGAATGCTGGCAGCGGATTTAAAAAATGTAACCCCAAAATATGTTTGAGAGTCAGGTGTAGCCCGCAGCTCTTCTCTCGTCCACCGGGGGAAATCAGGCATTGGAAGGACCTGGAGTTGGACTGAAGGTCTGAAAGCTGTGCATGGAACTTGGGGGTCTTCTGATGGGCTGTGCTCTGCTCAGTGGCAGAGGGGCTTCCAATGGCTTTTGGAGTTTGGGGCCTGATCCTTTCTCTGCCACTTAAGAAACAGGTAGTTGAAAATCCAGGTGTGTTCTGGATAGAATGAGGATCACACATACCTTGTAAGTTTATCTTAAGGACCAAGGAGATGACTCACAACCCACTGCCACGCATGCAGGGAGAGGTTTACATTTTTTATCCCTGTAATTGAAGGCTTCTGGATATGGGTTATAATATGCTAGAAACTGAAATTCACTGTAAAAGTATACTTTTTTAAAAAATTCCAGACACTTAAATTCAACAATGAATGAAATGGACAAATTCCTCAAAAACCACTAACTACCAAAACTTACTCAGGGTGAAATAGCTGTAACTATTCAAGACACTGAAATCAAAGTTAAAAACCTCCTGAAAAACGAAATCTCCAGGTCCAGATGGCTTCATTGAAGAATTCTACCAAGCACTTCAAGAGGAATAGCACCAATTCACCATGAGCTCTTACAGAAAATAGAAGAGGTGGCAATATTTCCCAACTCATTTTTTTTTTTTTATTTTGAGGCCATCATCACCTGGACACCAAAACCAGGTAAGGAGAGTATTTAAAAAAAAATAAAGCCTTCATTTTTCAAGTTAAAAAAAAATGTTCATCTTTTACCAGTTCAGGCAGTTTGCATTCCTTTAATGGCACCCACAGTGCTTTTAGGGAAATATCAGATGATTCCCGGACTGGTCTTTTGAGGTCAGTGGGGCAGGAACTGTTATTCCAGTTTTACAGATGAGCAAACCTCTATTTAGTTCCAAAATATTTTCATCACCCCCAAAGGAAACCCCACACCCATGAAGAAGCTGCTCTCCATCCGTCCTCCCCTCCAGTCCCTGGTAACGACCAATCTGTATTCTGCCTCTATGGACTCACCTACTCTGGATAGTTCATATAAATGGAAACATACAGCGTATGACCTTTTGTGCCTGGCTTCTTTCCCTTTAGCATAATGTTTTTGGGGTTTGTCCACATCGAGCACGTATTAAGTTCTCTATTCCTTTTTATGGCTGAAAATATTCCATTGTATGACTATCCGAGGATGTGTTTATCCATTCAACTGTTGATGGACATTTCCAAAGAGATTCTTACACCGCATATTTCTCCTCTGAATTAGGCCCCACTGGGGAATTTGCACCAGTGCTTTCCCCTCTCTGCCATAGGAAGGGCCCACAAGTTCATGAATTCACAGAAGTGTGGGGAGCAGGCGCGGTGGGGGGAACCTCCTCTCTCCCTGTCAAAAGTCAACTTCCCATACAACCGCCTTGACACCTTCCTGCCACTCATGGAGAGACACCCTCGTCACCCAAGGCCCATGGAAAGGGCTGTGATCTTTGGACAGCTCAGGAGCCCCATTGTCTGGAAATAAATACCGTAAAAAAAAGTGCGGGGTCGATGATGCTGGGGGAGACAGCCTCTCAACCCGCCAGTTAAGTGTAAAGGAAAATTGTTCCCATTATTCAGGTTCGCAGGGTGCCTGGGATTTTTTTTCCTGCCACTTATCATCGTGAGCAGCACCCCCCTATATTTATAGCAGACAAAAGAGCTTCTCATTCTAACCTGACCGACAGTTTGTAGGTTTTGCACAGAAGATTTTAACTCCCTTTTATTATGATTAGCATTATTATTATTATTTTTTTCCCCCAGGTGCCCTGCAGCATTCAGTGAAAGGTGAGGCAAGAGAAAAAAAAAAAAAAACTGGCCAAAGTCTGGGAAAGCAGTCGCATTTGTTCAATTTGGGGGCGGAAAACAAGGCATACTCAGGAGTCTTAACTAGCTCAGAAACCCTCTGCCAAAGTAGAAATGGTCTGTCTCCCAGCAGAGCGAGCCTGGGGCTTCAAAGAAAGTCTCTGCTAATGAGCACCTTTCTGACAACCCTGAACCATCTCTGAAATATATTTTATGTTGAAAATAATCCTTTAATGCTCTAAAATACATAAGCAGAGGCACTTGGCATGGAGGCCCAGTGGCTCAGGGAAGAACTATTACAGGGGATTAAAGCTACAAAGGGTCCCACACCCCTGCCCATGGCCCCTCCAACTGTCATTCACCTCGAGGACATCTTTGAAAGCGTTTCCCACCTCTTCCTCCTCCACCCCCGCTGGAATGACAAGGGCAGATGTTCGTGTCCGGCCCTTCCCGGATAGAATACAGAGATTAGCTAAGTTACCCTTCCTAGTCCTGCAAAGAAAGTAATCAGGGCTCGAGAAGGCCAATCAAAGCCATCATTTCTTTACTAGCCACAAAGACTAAGTACCTTTTACTTAACTGAAAAGAGAGCTTGGGGGGCGGTGGGGGGCGGGTAGGGGGAAGTGGGGGGAGATGGAGGGGGAGGTAGGGGTGGGCGCAGAGACTCAATACAAGGTTTAACCCCCAGTGGGGGAAAGAAATCTCCTACTTCCTCAGAAAATCCTTTCCAAATTGTATTCATCTTGACTTAATCCACATCTACTGAGTGAATTAGGCAGTATTTATTTTGAAAATCTATTTTATAGAGTTCCAAGGACTCTGTTTTCCTTGGGCTGGGCTGACTCCATTTCAGAGCTGGAGACCGTGGCAAGGGCCCCAGCCAGGCCTTTAAACATCCAAGGTGCTGGCCTCACATGGTTAACACAATGTAAATAAACACAGCTGAGCCTGGAGAAATTGGAAGGTTTTCTCATTAAAGAAATAAAATAAACAGATGTCCTTAAGCACTTTGGCTTGTGTTTGTCCAAGGATGGAGCGCTCTCAATGTCTGAAGGGCAGAAATGAATTAGACCCACATCTCCAGGTAGAAGGGGAGAAAAGAAAGAAAAGAAAAGAAGCTGTGCTCCTCTGAAATGAACTAATCGCCCTCCGGGGAGGGCACTTTTGATTTGAACCTTAGCAACTTCTACAAATAGTTTTTAACTGCTGGGTCATAAAAGCAGTTTTATATTTTTTTTATTTCTTCTCAGTTTGTAAAGCAGCAACGGACAGGCCAAGCCGTGTCTCGCCAACTGGGTCTGATTGAATCCTGATGGCACCGCGCTGGGTATTGGATTCCGGAATCCGAGCCGGAATCACGTAATTACACCGGTTGAGGGATGGGGAGGAGGACTGGCTGATGGGAGAGGGCAGGGGAGCCCAGGGCAGAGATGTGTAGAGCCAAGACCTGGCTGGGCTCTCTCTGCCCAGCCTCTTCTAGGTACACAAAGAGGCTGGCAGGCTGGCAGGACCCACGAGAAACGCCGTCACCAGGGAATGCATGGCTCTCCTCTTGCTTCACAGACTAAGGTGCGGAGGTGTCCAGTCGAAATGTCCATTCTGGTGTTGAGCCCTGAGACTGTGTTTCTAACAGCTCCCTCATGAGGCCGGTCCCTGGACCACACTTGGAGGGGCCAGGACACTTATGTTACAACAGGGGTCTGGCGATGCGGAGTTTCAGTTCCTATAAGAAACCCATCATGAAATTGTCTGAACATCCAGGCATCCTTAGTGTCTTAGTTTGGGTCTCCCCCTGAGGCAGATGCTGAGCCTAAGATCCAGGTAAAGCAGTTTATCTGGGAGGGGACCCCAGGCAGCCCTGGTGACCAAGTATGGAGGTGGGGGGACAGAGGAACAGCAAGGGCAGGTCCATCAGCAGGGCGCTGCTGTGGGTTCTGCCCTTCTGGGGACACATGAGAGACTGCACCCCAGAGTGTCACAGGTTCTTACAGAGGGAACCCATCATGCCTGGGGGGATGGGGAGGGCTATAGCGAGAGACACAGGCATTAACGGCATCTGCCTCAATGGAAATTCAGTCCCCTGCCATTTAACGATGACAGAATAGTGATGTTATGCTATCATCGAATAATCACACCGAGAAATGTGTTATGGGAAGCCCCCTGTGATCTCAAGAGGGCGTTTCTAACCAGTTGGGAAGGGCAGGCAGACCTACCTAAGGAAGGGACACTGGTTAATAGCACTGCTTCTCTCTTCTTTGTTGGAGGAGAGGGGAGGGTAGCATTTAAACCACACTGAGCGAACAGAATCCACAGTCATGATAACGGATTCCCGGAACAGATGATCCTTAGGAAGTAACAGCCTGCATTTTGTGGGGGTGGGCGGTCCTAAAGGCATAGTTTTTGAACCACCTGACAAAGCTTGGAATCTGGTTGGAGGGAACCAGGGACCCATATGTCCTAGAGATCATGCAGAGGACCCAGAGGGCACGGGGACCAGTGACCTCTGCCTTATACACCCCACCTAGGCTGGGCGCAACCTAGCACTGGTGGGGCACAGATGTAAGAGCCTCTGGGGCGCGAACGAGGCACCATGGAGCCACAACCCACAGCCCGGGGTGGGGGGGGCGGGTGCGGACTCCAGGGAGCGAAGGGGGCAGGGGTGAACCCTAGGGCACACGTCCTGCCAAAGGGCCCCTACTCTGAAAACTCAGGGCTGGTGTTGCCAGATCTTCCTATTTTCCAAGAGAAGGGTGACATCCAGATTTTAAAATACTGGCAATGAGTCGAGAACTTAAGGAAATGCCAGAGGGCCAACCTGTCTTCAAGCCAGATCTGGCCCCGTACATTGCCAGTTTGAAACCTTGAATTTCTTCAGATTGAGCAGGGACTGGCCCTTTTAAAGGGATGACGTGGAGAGAAGCCCTTGACTGGAGTCTGCTCAGGCACCAAGGGTCACCTGGCTCCCTGCCAGGTCCTCCACCTGCCAGAGAGTCCCTGGCCCCAAGCCTGCCTGGAGGGGCCACTTACTCAACTTTCCACAGCCTTTGCTGAGCTCCTGCTGTGGGCCCAGCTCTGGGTGAGGTCAGGCCAGGTTGGCACCCAGCACCTTGGCCTCGGATTGATGCTGACAGGCCCCTATCTTGTCAAGCATGTGGCTGTTTGTTTTCTGCAGGGCAGACACCCTGGAATCTCACTTCTGCAATGTGTGCAACCACACACACCAAAAACTCCCTACCCACGAGCTGTTTATTTATTTGTTTATCCAACAAATATTTATCAACTGGATGTGCCAGGCTCTGTAGGCTGCCAGGGGATGAAGCTATGTAAACATCAGATCCAGTCTGTGTGCTCCCGGAGCCCAGTCAAGCAGAAGAGTTCACTCCACTGGTGTTTTTTTTTTTTTAAAGGAAGTTCTTCTTTTTAAAAAATATTTACTTGGCTGTGCTGGGTCTTAGCTGTGGCACAGGTGTTCTTCATTGCAGGGCATGGGCTTCTTTCTAGTTGCGGTATGGGCTTAGTTGCCTCGAAGCTTGTGGGATCTTAGTTCTCTGACCAGGTATTGAACCTACACTGGAAGGCACATTCTTAACCACTGGGCCACCAGGAAAGTCCTTCCAGTGGTTTTTAATTTGTTCCCTGAGGACATTCACGTGCGTCACTGGGGATGCAGTTTAGATACATGGCTAAGAGCAGTGGGCTACTTTCTGGCTCGCATCTCTTTCAAGGCGGATGACCTTGGCTGAATCATGCCGCCTTGCTGAACCTCAGTCTTTCCAGAAATGGGTATAATAGGAACAGTCTTTCCTTATAGGTTTGTGGTATAAAGCTCAGAGGCAGCTCATAAAGGATGCTTGTCAGAGCATTCTTTGTGCTTGGGGGGAGCTGATGGACCCTGGGTGTCCTCCCTGCAGGGAGAGGGGATAAGGAAGATGGGGAACCCTGGAACTCAGAGCAGCAGATGGATGTAGTGTTTCTCAACCCCAGCACTATGGACATTTGGGGCTAGATTATCCTCTGTTGTGGGGGACTTTCCAGTGCATTACAGCAGGGGTCCCCAACCCCTGGGATCTAATGCCTGATGATATGAGGTGGAGCTGATGTAATAATAATAGAAATAAAGTGCCCAATAAATGTAATGTGCCTGAATCATCCCGAAACCATCCTCTTTACCCCAGTCTGTGGAAAAACTGTCTTCCCTGAAACCTGTCCCTGGTGCCCAGAAGGTTGGGGACCGCTAGCCTTGTAGGATGTTTAGCGGCATACCCGGCCCCTAAGTACTCGGTGCTAGTAACAACCCCCAAGTCACCAACTGCCAAATGGCACCTTGGGGGCAAAGTCACCTCCAGCCGAAGACCACGGAGTCAGAGCAATGGAGCAGGGCATATGGCAACCTGCAAGGACCTCGGACCACAGTGCAGGGGGAGAGAGGGAAGAGACAAGGGATGCTCAAACAACGCCATTTGCAGACAGGAGAAACGAACGCACACAAGAAGCTAATACCTATTTTACAGGGAAGGAAACAACATGCTACACCATAAACACGGGGGGAGGAGGGCCTCCAGGGAAACATACGTGTACCCACGTGATGTAAGAAGGAGGCCTGTGTGGGCAAAGTGTGAGTAACTCAACGTTGGCACTTAGGTTCAACTCAAAACAAAACAAACCCAAAAAACCCACCCAAACCCAAAAACCACATGTTCAAGCAGCAGAGTGCTTGGTATACAGTGAATGTGGCCCCCCGCGCCCCCCAAAAGGGCGATATTTTTCAAGAGGAATTTGCTAGTTGGCAATCGAGGGAGAAGAGGCCAGGTCCCTTTAGAGGGAGACCACGGACAGGGAGTAAGACGTCTCCGAAGCCCAGGGCGAGAACAAGGACTAGCTTTGCACCCTTACGGTTGGTTTGGCCTTCAAAACACGTCTGGGCTGCTGCACTCTCATCTGCCAACGTCTCGCCCACTCTGGTCCAAACAGCCATCATGTTTCAGCGGGACTGCTCCAGTAGTCCCCTCCCTGGCCTCCCTGCTTCCAGCTAGGCCACCCCCCTTTTTCTGGGGAGCAGCAAGAGGGACCCTTTAGAAATATAACTCAGACCTTGTCTGTCCTTTCTCTGTTGCAAACCTCACGGCTGCTTCTTCAGGGGACGAGCTAGCTGAGTCACTACGTTTCCCCTGACTTGCTGTGCTCCAACCACGCTAGCTTTTTCCTGGTCCCTCAAGTCCATCAGGCAGACTTCTGCCTCAGGGCCTTTGTCCTTGCTGTTTCCTCTTGCTCTTACAGCAGACATCTGTTTCTCCACTTCCTTTTAAGTCTTTATTCAAAATTCAGCTTCTCCATGAGACCACTTTTTAAAAGTTTTAATTTAAACCCCTTCCCTCGGCAATATTTCATATACTTCAAAGGACATCATCAATAAGGTGAAAAGACAGCCCACAGAAAGGGAGAAAGCATTCGCAAATCACATACCTGGTACTGGCGTGTCATCCAGAATGTGCAAAGAACTCTTACAACTCAGCGGTAAAAGACAAATGAACTGCTTGCAAATGGGCAAAGGATCCATCGACAGGTGAACAGATAAAAGAAGACACGTGTGTGTCAAAACGCTAGTCAACCATAAGAAAGGAAATTAAGGCATTTGCTGCGATATGGGTGGACCTAGAAATTACCATCCTAAGTGGAGTCAGTCAGACAGAGAAAGACAAACATTGTACGGTATGACTTAGATATGGAATCTAAAACATACAAATTAACTCATTTACAAAACAGAAGCAGACTCACAGACACAGAAGACAGACTTGAGGCTGCCAAAGGGGAGGGATGGGTTGGGAGATTGGGATTAGCAGGTAGGAACTACTACAGACACAAACAGATACACGACAAAGTCCTACTGTATATTACAAGGCTTCCCAGGAGGGTCAGTGGTAAAGAACCCACCTGCCAAGGCAGGAGACTGTCTGCCTGCCAAGATGGGGAATCCCCTGGACAGAGGCGCCCGGTGGACGACAGCCCATGGGGTCACAAAAGAGTCAGACACGACTTAGCGGCTAAACAACAAATATCTGCTTTAAAGAAATACCTATTAAATCCTTTGCTTTTTTTTTTATTGAAATAAGAGTTGATTTACAATATTATATTAATTTCTGGTATATAGCAAAGTGATTCAGTTGTACACATATATTCTTTTTATATTCTTTTCCATTAGTTTATTTCAAGATATTGACTATATCTTGAAAAACAGTTCAGTCCCTCAGGAAGGGATTAGGAAGGAAATAGCAATCCATTTCAGTATTCTTGCTGAGAAATCCAAGGACAGAGGAGCCTGGCGGGCTACAGTCCATGCAGTTGCAATAAAGTCAGACACGACTTAGTGGCTAAACAACGACTGTATAGTGCAGGGAATTATTAATATATTCAATATCTCGAAATAAACTGGAAAAGAATATAAAAAGAACATATATGTATAACTGAGCCACTTTGCTATAAACCAGAAACCAATATAATATTGTAAATCAACTATATTTCAATGAAAAAAAAGCAAAGAATTTAATAGGTATTTCTTTAAAGTAGATATTCATTGTTGTTTAGTCGCTAAGTCATGTCTGACTCTTTTATGACCCCCTGGACTGTTGTCCACCAGGCTCCTCTGTCCATGGGATTTCCCAGGCAAGAATAACGGAGTGGGTTGCCATTTCCTTCTCTAGGGGATCTTCTCGACCCAAGGATCGAACCTGCGTTTCCTGCTTGGCAGGCAAATTCTTTACTACTGGAGAACACTTGGGGCCACCTGGGCCGCCCTAAAGAAGGTATTATGAGTAGCCAAATAGGCCCATGAAAACATTAGTCATTAGTCAACACAGTTTGTCATCAGAGGAATGCAAACCAAAACTACACGATGCCACTTCACATCCACTAAGAGGATGATAACCAAAAAGACAAGCATCCCAGATGCTAACAAGTGTTAGTGAGCATGCGGAGAAATTGGAACCCTCTGCTATGGGAATGCAACGTGGAGCAACTACTCCAGGAGAGTCTGTCAATTTCTCAAATGTTTAAACATACAGTTGCCATACAACCCAGCAATCCCAATACTAGGTATATACCCAAGTGAACCGAACACATATGTCTACACAAAAACTAGTGCACAAACGTTCACAGCAGCATTGTTCATCAAAGCCAAAAACCCAACTGCCCATCAAGTGATGAATGGATGGACGAAATGAAGTATATCCACACACTGTAAAATGATGGAACAATAGAAGTGAAGGATTGATAATTTAAAAAATATTATGCTGAGTGAAAGAACCTAGTTACCAAAGACTACGTATTGTGTGATTCCATTTATAAGAAATGTCCAGAAGAGGCAAATCTATAGAGACAGAAAGTAGATTAGTGGTTACCAGGGTCTGGCGGTGGGGGGTGGGCTGGAGGAAATGGGGAGTGACTACTAAAGGGTTTGGGCTGTCTTTTGGGGGTGATGAAAATGTTCTAAAATTAGATGCTGGTGACGGTTGCACAACTCTGTGAATATCCTAAAAACTAATAAAATTGTACACAGTGAAATGGTAGATTTATGGTATGTGGATTATATCTCAATAAGCTGTTATTAAAACACACACACCCACAACTGAGCCTAGAGCTGAGCTTCCAATTGGTACTGAGCAGCCTGGAAGGCAGGGCACAAAAAGGGGAGTCGGGGCCGCCCCACTGTGAACCCAGAAAGCCTGCTCACCTGTCCTCCCCACAAGCCCTTCCTGGCCACAGGCAAAGGCTCCTGACCACCTTGCATTTGTCCAGTCCGGCTGGAAAAATATCAGTTCAGGGCCAGAGGAGAGGTGGGGCCGGAGGAGAGGTTAGGAAAGAGGCTGCGATCACTGGCAGCTCTGGCTCTCTGGGGAACCTCTAATGGATCCACAAGATGCGAGGAGGTGCAGCCACCAAAGGGATGCTCTGGCTGTGAGCACTGGGTGGGAAGAGATGGAAAGGAAGTGGAGAGATGACAGCCTCGAGCAGCACATGCCCTGATTGGGAACAGGAAGAGAGCCCAGTTTCTGTTTTAAATTCAATCACTCTGTTTTGAATCATTCCTTAATCATTTTAGCTCTGTAGCTCTTTATTTCCCTAAGTAAACAGTGAGTCGCCCCTTCGGCTGGGACCACAACTGATATGACTTCTGCTTCCTGGACGGTGCTCAACACAATAGCCACGATCCTGGTCCTTGGTGCGGGTGTACAGAGGGTCGTGACCTTCAGAGCCCTGGGGTCTCAGGACATGCCTCTCACTCCCATGTGGTTGGGATGGAGCTGACCTGCTCCTCTGTTCCCTCAATGCCAGGCTCCTGACCTGGGCTGGCTACAGAGGGCCACAGACTTTGATACATGGGTGGACATTTGACCTAATTTGGGCCAATGATATTCAAGCCTGGGAGTTGCACTGGAATTTGGAAAGGAGGTCTTCTTTTTCAGCTGGGATTTCTAAGAAGGAGTTGCCACATGGAAAAAGTCAGCCGAGGGATGCAGACAGACCCAAGCCCTAAGAACACTGAGCTTCTGGATCCAGCCCAACCTGAATCCCATTACCTCTGGGCTTCTCAATTATTGTGATCTAATAAATTCTCTTTGTAGTTTAAACACTCCAGAGTGTTGAAGCTGAGCATCCTGCTTGATATAAGCTATTAATAGCAGGCTTCATGTAGCTACAGCTATAAGAAGAACACAAAGAGAAAGAACAGCTTTTTAATATGCTGTCTGGGTTGGTCATAGCTTTTCTTCCAAGGCCATATATTTTAGTTCCATTATGAATACCCTAACTACATAACCTCTCTGTATCTCAGTTACTCCATCTGCAGAATGGGGCTCACACTCCTCCTGCTCCTCTGTATCTCCTCCATTGTCGTCCAGGTTTATAGCCCAGACCTCCCTTCAGAGCTTCAGACACACAAACACAATTGCCCTCCAGGTCTCTTGAACAGAGCAAATTTTACTTTTCCTCAACAGTTTTCTCTTTCACGGTTCTTCCTCTTACGGCATGGTGACTTTGTGCCAGAAAACGCGAGCTGTCCTCTAATATACCTCGTCCTTTTTCCCCTCTCAGAATCCTAGAATCCCTGAATTTTAATGCAGCATTGACTAGACTACATTTCCCAGACGTCTTTGCAACTAGAGGTAGCCATGCAATCAAGTTTCAGCCAATGGTATGTGAGCAGAAATGATCAATGCAACTTCTGGATCTGGCCCTTTAAAGACAGGGGAAAAAAATAAAACTGAAAAAGAGAGGAGTGGACTCCCTTTTCCTGCTTCCCTTCTCACTGGATGGATGCAGACGTAAGGGTGAACCATGTGTCACCTTGGCAGTGAAGGCAATGCTCCAGGGAAGGAGGAGAACAAGATGGAAGGGGCCTTTGTCCCTGGTGTTGGGCAGCAGCCTTATCAGCTTGAACTGCTTATGCCTGGACTGCAAGGTGAGAGGAGTAAACTTCTATCTTGTTTGAGCCATGGTTGCTTTGGGTCTCTCTTAGAGAGGCTGGATTTAGCAAAACCAACCAACCAACCTTACTCAACCTAGGAGAGCTGGAGGTAGCTGTCCAAAGTCTTGAAGGACTGATCGTGGCGTTCTACCTCAGATCCCCATGATCAGGGTGAAAGAGACTGCTACCGCAAGCAGCCAACCTTGGATCCCCATGAGAACAAGCTAGTGTACCGATAAGAGTTGTGTTTTTCATTGTTTGATCTTTTCCTGAAAAATTACTTTTGGAAGCATTGCATTTGGTAACATTCATGGATCTAGAGAGGCCCTAAAGTTGGTTACCAGATTGGGCCTTCCCACTCATCTCTTTTTGACACATACGATGACATCCTAAAAAGTTATGGGCTACTCATAAATCAGGGATTATGGCAAAAGGCTGGGGAGCCAAGAAAGGATTCAGAGTCCATCAAGGCCGGCTCAAGTGATGTGACTTCCAATCTCAGCCAAAGCGTCTGGTTCCCAAAGGGCCATTCCTGGCTTGGAGGGTCAAGAGGGGGGACAGCCTGACTCAGCCGCTCAGTCATGTCCGACTCTTTGCGACCCCGTGGACTGCAGTACACCAGGCTTCCCTGTCCATCACTATCTCCCGGAGTTTGCTCAAACTCGTGTCCGTTGAGTCGTTATGCCATCCAACGATCTTATCCTTTGTCATCTCCCTCTCCTCCTGCCCTCAATATTCCCAGCATCAGGGTCTTTTCCAATGGGTGGGCTTTTCACATCAGGTGGCCAAAGTACTGGAGCTTCAGCTTCAGCATCAGTCCTCCTAATGAATATTCAGGGTTGATTTTATTTTTAGGATGGACTGGTTTGATCTCCTTGCAGTCCAAGGGACTCTCAAGAGTCTTCTCCAGCACAACAGTTCAGAAGCATCAATTCTTTGGTGCTCAGCCTTCTTTATGGTCCAATTCTCACCTCTGTACATGACCACTGGAAAAACCATAGCTTTGACTAGACAGACTTTTGTTGGCAAAGTAACGTCTCTGCTTTTTAATATGCTGTCTGGGTTGGTCATAGCTTTTCTTCCAAGGACCAAGCATCTTCTAATTTCATGGAAGAGCCTAAAAGAGTGATGATGATGGCACAGGAGACCTGGGGTCTCCAAGAGCATCTCACCTTAGTTTTCCCTGGACCTTGTGCGAGTACCCAGGGAGGCAGGTGAGCCTGAGGCGTGCCTCTTGTTATCCCCTGGGTGACCTCTCTGTCTCTGGGCCTCAGTTTCTCCTACTGTCCCATGGAGACTCACTCGACGTGATGGTCTCCCAGGTCCTTCCAGCTCTAACTTCTGTGGTTCTGTAACTTTAGGACAGATGTTGAAACTCAGGTGCCAGTGGGGTCAGGAAGGTCCCCTAAATGGGTTAAACAGGCCAGGTGGGGTCGTGGATGGGCTGGTGAGCGTCCACCCCCACTAACTGGGCAGTGGCTACTCAGCTTCTGCTGATTGCTGCCACCTGGGAATGCAGGATTGCCAGATTTTCTAATTTTTCAAGAAGACTTGGACATCATGATTGTTTTGGTCTGTGCAATCTCCTGGTTTTTTAAATGCTGGCGACAAATTCACATTTTTTCTAACACTCTAGGGGCAAAACACAAATGTCTGCAGGCAGAATTTGGCGGGTGGCCCCCAGTTAGGAATTTTTTGTTTTGATACTATTTTCTTTCCTTTCTCCCTTCATTCACCAAATATTTATTTGATGCCTGCTAAGCAGGGGGCACTGTTCTATGCTCTGGGGACGAAGCAATGAACAACATAGAAAAACAGGGCCTGTCGTCATGCTGCTTTCATTCTAGAGGACCACTCTGATTCATTCTCCCTACAAATATCCACTGAGCAATCTGGTCTGTGCACTGTGCTTAAGTGGGCTGATAAAAAAAATGTTCCTGGTCACTGTCCTCAGGGCACTATGGCTTAGAAGGGAGACAGAGAATAAATACATAATTATTTTTATTTATTTATTTTTAATTTTTTTGGCCGCATCGTGAGGCTCATGGGACTTTTCGTTTCCTGACCAGGAATGGAACCTGGGCCCTCAGCAATGGGCGTATGGAGTGGTAACCACTGGTGTGCGTGTCAGTCCGTCAGTTGTGTTGTGTCTGACTCAACCCCCATGGACTGTTCCTCGCCAGGCTCCTCTGTCCAAGGGATTACCCAGGCAAGAATACTGGCGTGGGTTGCCATTTCCTTCTCCAGAGGATCTTCCTGACCCAGGGATCGAACCCTCATCTGCACTGGCAGGCAGATTCATTACCACTGGGAAAGCCCCCTAACGACTGGACCACCAGGGAATCCCATAATTGTAAGTGAAAAATAAGAATTATGGGAAAAGATGCAATTTAGATGGGAGTGGTTAGGAAAGTCCTCTTGGAGGAAGTTACAGTGAAAATGGGAACTGAAAGATAGGTGTGAGTTAACCTAGTACACCAACTTTCTAGAACATAGCAGAAACCTCCAGCGTGCCCCTCTTCCAGGTCTTCTCAGCAAGCAGAGGCTCTCTCCTGTTAGGACCTGTGATCTCCTGCCCTACAGTTTTCACGAGGCAGGCCAAGACAGGGAGCTAACACCCCTAGAAGAATCCCTCAACCCATGATGGAAGGGAATTTGTAGATAAATATCTCATCATTCTTGCTTCTTGGGCTATCACCTCTGAGGTATGCTCCCGAGTCCCCAGAGTTCCCCAGTAGTTCTGAGCCCCAGTTACCTGCAGCCATAGCTACTGTTTGTTAATAGCTAATATCTTATGGAAAAACCCAAATGAACATTTTGGCCAACCCAATATGCACGTACCCTGTAGAGGTTGCCTTCCCCTCCCCACCTCACTTCTCCACTCTGCACCCGGTGCTCCCTGGGAGCACTAAACTAAAGTAAACTACCAACTAAACTACCAGCACTCCCTCCCTCCTAGCCTCAGGCTCTGATTCTGGAGAAGCCTAGGACAGATGGGGGAGAATGTGGTAGGTTATGAGGGCAGAAAGCAACTCTGGACAAGCTGCAGGAAATGGGGCGGGACAGCGGGGAAGGATCCAGCTCATGAAGGGCCTGGGAGGCTGGGGTTAGGGTTTCTCTACAGGGAAGCCACTGACGATTTTTCAGTAGAGGAAAGACAGGGCTTGCATTTTAGGATGACCTCTCTGTAGGGGGCTGGAAAGGGCAGGAGAGGAGACCAGAGAGCTGCAGGGGAAGGTGGTGGTGGTCAGGTGATCGGGTTGCAGAGAGCTGGCTGGTGGTGAGGTGTGACACGGAGCAGGTGCCATGGGGCCCAGAACAGAGCTCTGAGCTTTGCCCCTGTCTTGAGTGAGCCTGTAATTCGTTTTAATTTTTACTGAGTATATTTTTATTGGAGTTGCTTTACAATGTTGTGTTAGTTTCTGTTGCAAAGCAAAATGAATCAGCCAAGAAAATGAAAGCCGTTCAGTTGCGTCTGATTCTTTGCAACCCCATGGACCGAAACCCACCAGGCTTCTCTGTCTACAGGATTGTCTAGGCAAGAACGGAGTGGGTTGAACCACCTATATGTATACATATATCCCTCCTTTGTTGGCCATCCTTCCCATCTAGGTCTGCACAGAGCACTGAGGCGAGCTCCCTGTGCTGTACAGTTTTCGTGAGTTATCTATTTCATACAGTGTATTGTTGTTTAGTGGCTAAGTCATGTCAGACTCTTTGTGACCCCCACGGACTGTAGCCCACCAGGCTCGTCTGTCCATGGGATTTCCCAGGCAAGAATACTGGAGCGGGTTGCCATTTCCTTCTCCAGGGGATCTTCCTGACCCAAGGGTCGAACTCTCATCTCCTGCACTGGCAGGCGGATTCTTTACCACTGAGCCCCCAGGGAAGCCCATTTTATACGTAGTGAACATATGACAATCCAAATCTCCCAATTCATCCCACTCTCCTTAGGAAAAAATGGTCCAGATGAACCTATTTGCAAAGCAGAAATAGAGACACAGATGCAGAAAACAAATGCATGTCATCTCTTAAACCTTCCCTCCCCAGCTTTCCATACCCTCAGATTTTCAGCAGCAGTAGGAGCATAATTTGGTTTAAAAAGTGGTGGCGAGACACAGACACAAAAATCATATCCAAGATTACAAAGCCCTACATGGAAACCAAATCGCTGTGTGAAGCAGTACAACTTCTTGAAGGGCAAGAAGAGTGAAGGAATGGTTCTTAGGTGGAGATGGTTTATTTGGGTGGTTAAGAACCACAGAACACCCAGCCCGGGTGGGCATCTCATTCCTGCAGCCCCTTTGGGAAAGCCCATTTTCTTTCTTTTCTTTTCTTTTTTTTTTTTGCAATAGCTGCCAAGTCTGCGTTGGTGCTTTCAGCAGCTCTGGACTCTGCCATCCTTTCCCTAAACTGTGCATGCTCCAAAAACGCATGCCGGATTTCCCGCAGGCACTGCTAGACATATTAACGGCATTCCTCCTCGGCGAGAGGTTTCTGCACCACCAACACCATTTTTACATTCTTTACAACGTAATGGCAGACGATAAATCTATCTTGCTAATTACACATCCAGCTTGTTACAACCCTCATAAAAAACACAAGCAGCTGGAAAAGCCATGAGGTGATGTCAAATCATATTCCTGGGCTCTAAACAGAAACAGAAATATTTTCCAGGCGCTGGTGAGTCTCCTGGTTCCCACTCATGCGTGGAAGCAGCTGCCGACAGGTCTCTTAACTTGGAGGAGCTGGTCCTGTGTCTGTCCCCCAAAGCCCACCCCCCCACCTCTACCTGTCTCCCCGAAGAGATGGCAGACATCTTGAGCCTCCACACGGGGATTGATACCAAGCCTGCAGGATGGATGCAAAGAATCTGCAGGGTTTGGGTATTAGTGGTTGGGTTCATTTTTGACTGCATGCATGCTCAGTCGCTCGGTCGTGTCTGACTCTTTGCAGCCCCGTGGACTGTCGCCCGACAGGCTCCTCTGTCCATGGGATTCTCCAGGCAAGAATACTGGAGTGGGTAGCCATGCCCTTCTCCAGGGGATCTTCCTGACCCAGGGGTCAAACCTGCATCTTCTGCATTGCAGGCGGATTCTCTACCACTGAGGCACCGGGGAAACCCTCATTTTTGCATTTTAAGAGGTTTTTGGTGGTTCTTGCATGGACCACCAGTCCACCAAGAGCATCTGCCTGGAATTCTAACTGGATGGTTCCTCGACATAATTTGTCAGTGATAACATTTGCAAAGCTATTGGAGCTGACAAAATGCCTCCCCATCGTCTCAGAAAAATGGGAGGAAAATTAAATTCATCTGCCAGATATACTAAGATAAACAATAGGGAGGAAGAAAAGTACTTTACCTAGCTTTCCAGCTAGGATTCCTGGGTTTGGCTGAAGCATTTATTAGCCCTCTTAGGAGGAGGGAGACAGGCGAAGACTACAAGCTTACATCTGATCAAATGGATGTTGACTGTTTCATGTGTTGGAAGAAAAGGCAAGGCAGACAATGGGGGAAGCTGATTGAATTTTCACATGTCAAGGGAGAATTCTATAGGACTTCTCCAACCGGGCTGATGCAAAGGGGCAGCTTTCGTTGGAGAAGCTGTCTCACCAGCTGCCCCCACAATTCCCAGGACAAACCAGCTGGACAGACCGCTATGCTGAAAAAAAAAGAGAGAGCGACAGAGAGACAAAATGATTCTTACCTTCCCGTATCTGGAGGCAAAAGTTCCTGTGAGTAAGGAGTGGAAAATAATTATCGTCTCATCCAGGTCCCACACGAACACACGCTGGGATGAAAGAGAGGGGGAGAAAGGAGATAAATACATTTGCTTGCATCTGACTTGATGTCTGCAGAAATTAATTCCCTGGGAGGATAAAGATGTCTTGAAAAATATCATCTCTAGTTTCTAAAACATGTGACTCATGGATGTGTCCTTGAGTTCCCATTCAACCTCACTGTGTAAAATATATTCTGATGACCAATCCTGGGGGTCCCTGTCAACCCACAGATGCCAGAACTGAGATGCCTGTTCTTGCCTTTCACATAAAAGCCCCCAAAAGGAGGAATTCAGTCCAAAACCAACAATAAAAACAGTATAACTTATTTGACAAAATGAAATACTACCATTTTACATTGACTGCTCACCATAAGACCAGCTACTTCTGAGCATTTGTTTTTAGCAGTTCTGGTGATTACCTTTATAACTCTAAATTATATACTTTCACTTATTGATTTGCCAACTTAACTTGTTTTTTTGTGTTTCTATTTTTCCTTTGTTAATTTTTGGCTGCACCTCGAAGCATGTACGAACTTAGTTCCCTGACCAGGGACTGAACCCATGCCCCCTGCATTGGAAGGTGGAGTCTTAACCACTGGACCCCCAGGGAAATCCCTGATTTGCCCACTTTAGACTGGGAAATGTGAAAGATGAAGGTTTAGCTCATGGTAATCTCCCCCATTTCTCCAGAATTTTATATTTTTCACATATGTGAACCGCTCTATTTCTAATTCCCATCAGCTCTGGATATTTTCTCTTGGCTAAAACAGCAAGCTCAATATGGAAAATATGGATGTTGGTGTCTCTACCCTTTCTAGTAGTTCCTCTCCTCTCCAGTATTTAAGCTTCAGCCTTACTTTTGCCTTGTCAATGTGGATAGACTGGTTTGTGCATTGGGTTTTATAGCTGTACCTGAAGTGCTCTGTCTTCACGTTGATGTTAAAAGTTAGTAGCCAGTAAAGGGCATTTCTTTACATCTTGTGATTAATGTTCACTGAAGAGCCAAGTAATGAGCTAGGGTTTTACTTCCTTTTCTATGTAGCTAGTGTCATAACTCTGGAGCCCATTTATTCTTATTTTATTTTAAAAAAAACAAAACAACTTAGTTATTTAGCTCCACCAAGTCTTAGTTGTGGCATGTGGGATCTTCCATCTTTGGTGAACTCTTAGTTGCAGCATATGGGATCTAGTTCCCTGCCTAGATCTAGTTCACTGGCGCCATGCATTGGGGGTGTAGAGTCTTAGCCACTGGACCACCGGGAAGTCCCCTCCAGAATGACTTTAAGGAAACTGTTTCTGCCACTAAGGTCATATGTATTCCCCTTTCTTGTACTCCATCTTGATTAAAATCATGTCATAGCTCAGTTTGTTCACATAGGAATCATGCCTGTCTGGAATAACTTTTTGTTTTTGCTGGAGTTTATTAACTGCTTTAATTCTTTTGTTTCCAATATGGTATCTTTATTAGAATCTCAAATTCAGCCACACCCTCAGTATCAAGGATGTTCTTCCTCTATGATAGAATGTTCCAATGTGGACTGGATCATCTTTAGGGTTGCCACATAGCTAGCATCCTGAGACTCCCCTTTACTGCATTTCTGAGTCATATTCACTGTTTTCTGAATCCCAAATCTCTTTATTGGTTTTCTTCCTTGTTTTGCTTGAGTATATCCTTAGGTTGCTTTTTCTAAGAGGGTGCATAGAAAGTACACTTCTTGCATTTTACAAATCTAATCATACCTTTAATTCTTTGTAAAGTTCCTCTAAGTGTAGAATTCCAATCGGAAAATAATGCCCTCTAGAACTGTGAAAGAATCCCTCTATCTTGTAGTATCCAGCATGATTAATGAGAAGCCTCATGTTTCACTGATCTTCAGTTCTTTGTAGGTTTCACTTTTTTCCTCTTTGGAATTTTTAGGCTCTTTTCTTTATATATATATATATATATTTCTTTTCTTTATATTTGGCATCCTCAAATCCCACGAGGATATATCTAGGTGTAGTCTTTTTTCATTCATATTGTTCCCCATTCAAATAATTTCAATCTTATTTCTTTAAATAATGTCCTCTCATCTCTCCCACTGTTCTCTCTTTCTGGAATTTCCAACAGTCAAATTAGACCTTTTGGATTGATATTACTTATCCTTTAAAAATATTTTTTCTATAATTTTGTTTTTTTAATAAATGTTCTCAGAGATGTCTTTAACTTTCTCTTCTAAACTTTTGAAACCTTTGAATCTATCATTTAAAAATCTACAGTAGCTTTTTCTTTGTCTCTGAGTGTTTCTTTTCCATTAGCCTGAACTTCTTATTTTGTGGATACATGATAAGAAAACCGAACAGATTTTTTCTATGATCTCTTTTGATTCTTGAATTACCTCTCTTGTCATTTATCCTATTCATTTATCTTGGCCATAATTTTTCATACTGTAGGTTTTCCTAATTTTTCTGGTGATCATTATTTTTAAGAACAAAAGGGCTGACTGATCATTTATGTAGTTGGTGTTGGGGGCGGCAAAGACACCTACTTAGTCTACCAACTTGAGTGGGCCACTTGGAAAACTCTCTGGGGGGGGGGGTGAGGGTGTGTTTATACATTTGTAATGCCTTTAAAAGTGAAGAGAAAGGTAATATCTCGAAGGAAAAGGATCAATGAATACAGAGGTTTTCAAAACAATTAGTAGACTTGAATATTACTTTGTGAAATTTTTGCTCTGCTCACAATTATGTGTATATATATGCCAGGTCATGACAATAAGTATTGTTCTTATTATGGGTCATGGTAAAAAGTGTTTGAAAATCACTATAGGGGGTTATACATGCTAAGTCCTAATTTATCCAATTGGGTTGGATCAGTTAAACTTAGATACTTTGGTAAGAGGATTTTTAAAAAAATCAATGAATATTTTTCAAATTTAATGCAGACTCCCTATATTCCCTCTGAAGAGGGTCTGTCCCTCTTCCTTACTAGGCCACCATTCTATCTCCTTGCCCTAGATTTTTAGTGGGTATATTGTTTGTGGTGGCCATTCTGCTGAAGACCCTAACTTTTTAGCCCACCAGGGTTTTGGCTAGGACTGGGCCCCTAACCCCAGCTGGGTCAGAAGCCTTTCCTCTGGAACTCAAAACTGGGACCTGGGAAGATATTCATCATCTTTGCTGTTGCTGCTTTTTGCTGGCAATGTGATCTGGAGGCCAGGCCAGGCCACTCTGCGGAGGGAGAGGAACAGAGGTTGGAGTGAGGGAAACATGATCCAACCCTTTTGTAGGACTTGGTTTTAGTGAGAAGCAAAGCCTTCTCAGCTGGCTTTAGTGAGGGCTTCCCAGCTGGCTCAGTGGTAAAGAATCTGCCTGCCAATCCAGGAGATGTGGGTTCGATCCCTGGGTCGGGAAGATGGCAACCTGCTCCAGTACTCCTGCCTGGGAAACTCCATGGACAGAGGAGCCCGGCCGGCTGTGGTCCATAGCGTCGCAAAGAGCTGGACATGACTGAGTGACTGAGCGTGAGCACAGTGAGGGGCCTGGAGGAGAGCTGTGCCCAGTAACCTGTACATTGAAGAGACATTCCTGCCTGTGGAACGTGGCGTGGGGAGGCGTAAATGCGTCTCCTGGCCTCTCCCGCCTTCTGGTTACGGTGTCTTGCTGACGCTGGCCGTCCCCTTGGCTCATGAGTTCTAAGAGAATCCCCATATCCTTAAAATAAATTCTGCTTTTTCACTTAAGCCAGCTCAAGTTGGTTTCTGGCACCTGCAGTCAAGGGATTTTAACTAATACAGACTCTGAATTTTCCTTCTTTCCACTTCTCTACCTAATTTCTCTCTCGTGGGCTACAGTCATTAGCAACAGTGCCAAAGACTTAAGAGGTGTGACTCGTGCAAACCCTCCATGCTGATATTAAGCAAGGCAGTGAAACACAGCTCACACCTTTTCAACTGTTCCTGCCCAATGGTACTTACTCTGGAATCAAGCAGCAGATGTTTCTAGAAAAATATCACCCCATAATCTCCCACTTCCATGCCACCCCACCCCCTTTTCAGTTTAATGGAAAAATGTCTCTCCGCCCCCACTGTCCCCTACCAAGAGCAGAAACCACGTTAGTGACTTAATACATTTTTTAAAAATATTAAAGTGTGAGTTGCTCTCCGGGATTTTCTATAGCTCTGCAACTTCCAGCTGGCAGAAAATCCTCAGGCATCTGGGAGGGCAGAAAGCAAGGGTAATCTGGAGCCAGCACATTTTCTTCTAACTTTTTGCAAAGGCCTAATCCCCCTGAAGGGTTTGTGCAAAGTCTCCTTGGTTTTGGAAGGTGGTGGCTTTAAAAATTAGAGAAAAAGCAAAGACAGAATCCTCTGACCTGAGAACGGTGCCATGAGCAGTGGGAACACATGCTCTGTGGCAGGTTCCCAGGGCAGTCAAGCTCTCAGAGGAGATGGCTTGGTATACCTCCAGAAGCTGACCAAACATAGGGGAGAAGTCGTTGTTGTTTAGCCGCTCAGTAGTGTCCGACTCTTTTGCAGCCCCATGGACTGCAGCCTGCCAGGCTCCTCTGTCCACAGGATCTCCCAGGCAAGAATACTGGAGTGGGTTGCCATTCCCTTCTCCAGGGGATCTTCCCGACTCAGGGATCGAACTCACACCTCCTGCATTGGCAGGCAGGTTCTTTACCACTGAGTCACCTGGGAAGCCCTAGGGGAGGAGAGTGATGTTCGAAATATTTACCACCTTCTAGGATGACTGGAACAGACACCAGCCATAAACAACTGCTACTGCTCTCTTAGTGAATACTGGCTAACTAGCACAGCCCTACTAGTAAACACTGGTTAATTAGTATAGTCTGACCAGAGAATACTGGTTAAATATCAAATGTCCTGATATTGGCCATTTGTTGTTGTTAGGGTCTCCAGCATCCACCCCCTTTTCAAAAAATAATTTTTATTTATTTATTTTTGGCTGTGCTGGGTCTTTGTTGCTGCGCAGGCTTTATCTCTAGTTGCAGCAAACGGGGGCTACTCTCCAGTTGCGGAGCACAGGATCTAGGGTGCACAGGCTTCAGTAGTGGCGGCTCCTGGGCTCCAGAGCACAGGTTCAGTGGTTTTGGCACTGGGCTTAGCTGTTCGATGGCGTGTGGGATGTTCCCTGACCAGGGATAGAACCCCTGTCTCCTGCACTGGCAGGTGGATTCTTTACCACTGAGCCATCAGGGAAGCCCCCACCCGCTTCTTAGAAGAGCATCCTGTTTGCTTTTCCCACTGCATGGTGTGTTGGTGGGACTGTCCATCTGGGCACGAGTGAGGACCTAAACCAGGCCAATGGGATGCTGTCTCTTTGGAATCAAGCACTGAGTGATATAGTGTTAGAATTCCAAATGTTTCACTCTGCAGTGGGGGCTGGCACCCTGCAGCTCCCTGGATTTTCCAGCATGGCCTTTGACAATATTCTTTATAACTTTGGTTGTATCACTTCCTCTTCATGCCGTTTCCTCCCAGGAAATTTCTTTTTGCTTAAGTAACCAGAATTGGTTTCTGTTGCTTGCAACCGAAGGACTGTAGCTAATACTTCAAAGTCCTTATTGTCAACAAGGATCTCTACGCCCAGTTTATGGCAGGAGACCCCAGAGAATGGCTGGACCTCCAGTGACCGCTGCAGGTACTGAGAATGAGACAGGCAGCAGTCACCAAGCCACACTGGGCAACAGAGGCTACTATTTTGTTTTGCAAATTACATTAAATTATTTATTATTATTTTTTGGCCAGGGGCATACTTATTTATTTATTGGCCACATGGTGCAGTATGTGGGATCTTAGTCCCCACATCAGGGATCAAACCCGCACCCCGGGCATTGGGAGCATAGAATCTTACCCAACGGACTGCCAGAGAAGTCCCTATTATTCTGTTTTTGGAGACCACATGAACGCTGAGATTCTCATATAGTTCTGATGGGGGGAAGGGCCCCAGTAACGAAATGGAATTCCCTACCACCCGGGTGGATGGGGACTCAGAGTCAAAATGACACTGATTTTAAGGAAATGAAGAAAATGGTGTTTCTTGGTATATCTGAGTTTTCCCGTTGAGCTTTGTAGCTGTTGCAGATTTGTACAGAATTGTGAGCGGGGATGTGATGCTGCTGCTTTTGGGTACCTAGGCAGTGGCCCAGGCTTTCCCAACACTACCCAAGTATACCCATGGTGCACTCAAGCTGGCAAATGACTGCCTTCTGCCTTCTGTGCATTGCCAGATTTTTCCCCTAGATAGATAACAGTTAGATAGATAACATGAACTAGACGGATAACATGAGCTTCCCTGGTGGCTCAGACGGTAAAGAGTCTATCCACAATGCGAGAGACCTGATTCAATCCTTGGGTCAGGAAAGATCCCCTGGAGAAGGAAATGGCAACCCACTCCAGTATCTTGCCTGGAAAAATCCCATGGATGGAGGAGCCTGGTGGGCTACAGTCCATGGGGTCACAAAGAGTTGGACACAACTGAGCAACTAACGCACTCTGTTTTGGGGGCATTTGTCTCCTTTACTTGTCTCCTCCATCTCTCATGCACACTGTTCTTTTTTGTTTGCTTGGGAAAACGTCAGCTCCTGACCATTAACCCCACACTTGCTTTATTATAATCAGGACTGGTGCCACCCTTAGATAGTAGTTCTCAGCCTGAGTGCACTGGACTCACCGAGGGAGCTTATACATACTGACAGCTGGGTCCCTCCCCAAGGACTCTGACTTCATTGATCTGGATCGTCATTGATCTGCAGCTTGAGAATGAAGGTTTCCCAAAGCTTCCCAGAAGATTTTTTAAAAAATTTATTTATTTGGGAGCATTGGGTCTTAGTTGTGGCATGTGAACTCTTAGTTGCAACACGTGGGATCTAGTTCCCTGACCAGGGATGAACCTGGGCCCCCTGCATTGAGAGGGCAAAGTCTTAACCACTGGACTATCAGGAAAGTCCCCAGAAGATTCTTATGTACAGCCCAGACTGAGAGCCACTGTCTGAGAAACTCAGAATCACAGGAACAATGCCAATTCATTTCAGCCAGCCTCCTATCTCCAGATAGATAAATATCTAAGCCGGACGAGGGTCACTATCGCTTCCTGGGTGGCTCAGTGGTAAAAGAGTCCATTTGTCAGTGCAGGAGATGCAGGAGATGTGGGTTCAGTCCCTAGGTCGGAAAGATCCCTGGAGGAGGAAATGGCAGCCCACTCCAGTATTCATGCCTGGAAAATCCCATGGTCAGAGGAGACTGTCAGGCTATAGTCCACAGGGGCTGCAAAGAGTCAGACACGACTTAGCGACACACACCCAGTAGGGTCACTAAGGAACTTTTAGAACTCCCTGCAATGTCCAGTTAATTATCTGGGAGGAGGTCTGGGCATCTGAATTTTCAAAAGCATCCCAGGTGAGTCTAACCAGTAGCTGAGGTTGAGAATCACTCCAATCCAATGGGGAAGATCCACTGTCCTTCTTTACTGGAGGTTCTCAAAGTGTGGTCTCCAACCATATCAACATCGACTAGGAATCTGTTGGAAATGCAACTTCTCAGGCTCTGCCCCAGATCTACTGACTTGGAAGTCCTGGTGGCGGGCCTGGCAGTCTGGGTTTTCCCAGAGCCCCAGGCGATGCTGTCTTGGCTCACCGGCCTAGGGCCACTTTTCCTGGCCTGGCCAGTCAACAGTGCTTCCGAGTGGCCAGTCGAACTCCCCCCTCCTTCTCATCACGGGCGCGCTTCTCTGTTCTGCCCTCTGTGAACACAAAGGGCCATCCTCCCCGCAGGGACCCGGAGAGTACTCTGGCCCCCACCTCCTGTTCCAGCCACACGTGGAGGTGACATTCGCTCCATCGGGCGGAAGCATCTGGAGTTACCTCGATCTCATTGTCCCCTGCTGGGGAGGGGTCGCTGCTCCGCTTGGACCGGCCTCGGAGCTTCCCATCAGAGGCCCGGGGCGGCCTGTCTGTGTCTCCCTCCTTTGCCGGTGTGGAAGGTCCATTGTGGGTGTTATACTCACCTGGCATAGGAAAGGAAAGGGCAGACGGATCAGAGAGCTGGCTGAGCGTCTCCTCCTGTGGACGATTATACCAGAACCATCTAACTCCAAAGTGGGAGGTCCCAAAGGCAGCAGTGAAGGCAAAGATCAGGTAGAATCAAAATTGTCTCTAAAGTTCCTTAAACTGCCCTTTCAGAATCATTCATTCATCCAGCAAAGATTTGCTGACTAGCTATAGTTGCAGGCACTGGTTCCCACAGCACCCAGACTCTAGAGGGAGAGAGACATCAGAGAGATAAGTAAACATGTAAGATGCCAGGTGGGGACATGTGTGATGACAACTGACAAGCCGGATAAGAGCAGGGAGAGTGCCGGGGGGTCACTAGTTCATAGGGGACACCTCATGGAGAAGGGGACAGCTGAGCAGGGGTCTGAGAGCAGCGAGCGTGGGGCAGCTACAACTTCAGTGAACAGAGTTTTGTGCTTCCAACTGTCTATAAACCATAAGGTCTGAGAAGCCCTAAACTAACAGAAGGAGGAAAATAACATATACATGTGTGTTTGGCTGGGCTCCCCTGGTGGCTCAGACGGTAAAGAATCTGCCTGCAATGCAGGAGACCTGGGTTCAATCCCTGGATTGGGAAGATCCCCTGGAAAAGGGAATGGCAACCCACTCCAGTATTCTTGCGTGAAGAATTCCATGGGCAGAGGAGCTATGGGCTTACAAAGAGTTGGGCACATCTGGGCAACCAACTTTCACTTTTCACTACCTAGCTGGCTATCAAACTCCCTCCCTTGGGGTGAGTGGGGGTGTATGGGGAGAATTCTCTGTGTTCCTGTCCCTAGGCAGCTTGCTGCATTTTCTGTCTGTATCTTAAAAGCAAATCCTTTAAGCTTTACTTGTTAAGAAATCTGTCAATTTGAGATTCTAAGGCAAGAGCATCCAGCAAGGGCTGGCAATTAGGAGAATCAGCAAAGGGCTTAAATCGAGTTCTGGCTTGACTAGACCTACATACATGCAAGGACCAGTGAGAAGGTGTAGGGCTGAGGGTGGGCACCTTTGGATTCTCTCTGAAGTGGCATTTCTGGACACAGTGGGCTGAGAGGCTGCCAGGCTCTGCCCTCGGGCAAATGTCTAAGGCTCCACAATGAACAGGTGGTCAGCACCCCGCAGGACTTGAGTCCCAGAGCCAGCATCCACGTTGTGTTGGTTTTTAAGTACAGAAGTTTTAAATGCATTTTTTTAGACTTTATTATCTTTATTTAACTAACAAGGGAACTGAGGCTTATGGAGATGATGTAAGCCTGTAACCCTGCAGATTAGTGATAAGGCCAGAACTAAAATTTGGGTCTGCCTGTGTCACTAGAGTGACAGAACTGTAAACCAGCATGGAACCTTAGAGGACCTCCCATCCCACTTTCTCATCTTACATCTGCTTATTTTAGCTTCCAAATGTACCCTGTGGACTCCGTCTTTCCTTCCATAATTGCCAGTTCTTGGATCATTGGGGTGGTGGGGAGAAACGCTTTTGTCTAAAATACTTGGCAAGCCACTAATTTTTTTCCTACCCTGGAAGGACTATTTCCCTCCAAAACCCAAGGGATTGAATTTTATTTATTTAATATTTATAAAACTTCTTAGCAGACTAAGGACATAATAAAAAAAGATGTGATTTTGAGATGTAGAACTGCTGGGCTGTCTCCAGCTCTCCCAAATTTTTGGGATACAGCATTAGAGACTCCCAAAACATCAAACTAGCAAAGACTTTCTTTTGGAGGATGAGGAAAAGGCCGTAAATAAATTCACAGATGCTTAAGAGTCATAAATAAAGTTTATCCTGATTCACTTGGTAGTTCTAAGACTATTGAGGCTTAGAAAACACCGTTGGCTCCATTAAAATCCAGGCAAATATTATTAAAGAGAGGAGGAAGCACCAGCTACCTAAGAAATGTCCCAATAATGTGTTAGGTGAAGTCAATTTATCAGGGGTGCCAAAAAAACCAGCTTTCCCCAACCTCATACATTCTTGAGAATGAAGGGTCAAAGTTCAAGGACAGAGTCAGAGGTACACATGCTACAGCAAATTATAGTAATCCTTCTTGGAGTCATTTCACTCCTTTTCTTTCTCCCCTTTTAATGTTTTTACTTATTTTAACAACCATTGAGGTATAACAGGCATACAAAAAAACCAAACATACTTAGCGTACAGTTTGATAAGTTTTGACATACGGTCACATCTACGAAACCACCACCACAATGAAGATAATGAACAAATCCAGCACTAAAGGTTTCTTTGTAATTCCCTTGTAGTCTCTTCCTCCTGCTACCCACTCCCCAGCCAACCATAGGTCTGCTTTCTTTCACCATAAATTAGTTTGTATTTTTTAGAGTTTCAAACAAATGGCATCACTTAGTATGTGATGTCCACACACATGCAGACACACACTTTCCTGGCTTCTTTCAACCAGCAGAACTGTTCTGAGATTCAATCCATGTTGCTATGTTTATTGACAGTCCATTTCCCTGTGTTGCTGAGTACCGCTCTCTTGGGTGGATGTGTCCCTATCCGTTCACCTGGAGATGGACATTTGGGTTGATTCTAGTTTCCGGCTGGACTAAAGCTTTTATGAACATTCACTCATCAGTACTCATCAGTCTTTGCATGGACATGAGCTTTCTTGTTATGAGAGACTGGGGTTACTGGTTCATAGGCAACTGCAAAAATGTTTTCCAAAGTGGTGGTAGCATTTCACCCTCCCACCAGCAAGGTGAAGGGGATTCTAGTTGCTCTGGATCCTTGCCAATCATTGGCATGGTCAGTCTGTAATTACAGCCATTCTAAGGGGTGTGTGTCTGACTGAGGATTTGATTTGCATTTCTCTGACTAATGATCAGCACCCTAGTCACGTGCTTTTTAAACAATGTTTGTTTCTTTTATTTTTGGCTGTGAGGAGTCTCGGCTGCAGCACTAGGCTGTCTGTGGCGGGGTGAGGGCTTCTCTCTATATGCGGTGCCTGGGCTCAGCTGCCCTGCAGCATGCGGAGTCTTAGACACCGGGACTGAGCCCATGCCTCCTGCTTTGGAAAGCAGATTCTCAACTACTGGACCACCTGGGAAGTGTCAGTCGGGTGCTTTTTCTTTTTGGCTGTGCTGGTATATTCCTTGGTGAAGTGTCTGTTGAAGTACTTTGCCCATTTCTTTTCTGGGTTGTTTTCTTATTATTGGTTTTGAGAGTTTTAAAAAAACATATTCTGGATGGTTTATTTTATGTGTCAACTTGACTGAGCCAAGGGAGGCCCAGGCAGCTAGTAAGACATTATTTCTGGGTGTGGCTGTGAGGGTATCTCTGAAGAGATTAGCGAGTAGAGAAGATTCGCCCTAACCAACATGGGTGGGCATCAGCCAATCCATTGAGGATTCGGGTAGAACAAGAAGGCAGAGGAAGGGAGAACTCTCTCTCTTCCTGACACATAAAATTCACTATCACACATGGGTTATTTAGAAGTGTGCTACTTTGCTTTTGAATACTTGTGAATTTTCCAAAAATCTTCCTTTTATTTCTAATTTAAGTTCCCTATTTTCAGAGTATGTATTTTTTATTCCTTGAACCTTTTAAATGTAATGGGACTTCACGATTTATGGCCCACAAGTTCTATTTTGGTAAATGTTTCATGAGCATTTGAAAAAAATGCGAATTTTGCGGTTCCGTGGAGGGGCCTACAGATTGTCTGTTACATCTTTTCCCTAGTTTCCTCCCCAGAGGAAAATGAGTTAACGGTTGTTTTTGCATCCTTCCAGAAACTTCCTATGTGAATATGGGCGTTAAACTATATTCATATTTAAAACCCTCCAGGACCATGTCATGCACATAGCTCTTGCTTCCTCACCTATCACAATAGCTCAGAGAGATCCGTATTAGTGGATTCTTTTGAACAGATGTATAGTGTGCCAAGGGTGGATACACTACCATTTATTTAACGTGACTCCTATTCATGGATATTTAGGTTACTTCCAGGCTTTTGCTGTGCTGCAAAAAAAATTCTTTAAACTTGAGTCTTTGTACTTATGTGACACCTTATTTTTAGTGTAAGTTTGTAGAAGTAGAATAATTGAATTAAAGCAACCACTACTGACTTGCCTTTTCTCTTGTGTAACAAGAGAGGTTCAGATTTTGCCTTTGCCCTCAGCAAAAGTGAAAGTGAAAGTCGCTCAGTCGTGTCCAACTCTTGGAGATCCCATGGAATTCTCCAGGCCAGAATACTGGAGTGGGTAGCCAATTCCCTTCTCCAGAGGATCTTCCCAACCCAGGGATCGAACCCAGGTCTCCCTCATTCAGGGTGGATTCTTTACCAGCTGAGCCACAAGAGAAGCCCAAGAATACTGGAGCGGGTAGCCTATCCCTTCTCCAGGGGATCTTCCCGCCATCAGGGAACTGCCCTGCAAACGTCTGCGAATTGTTGGGCTTCCTGTAACTGTGAAAGCATGTTGATGCCAACAGTGGTGATGGGGCTGTGGGTGGCAAAGGAGCAGAGCCTGATAACAGCGTATCCGGACAACGCAAAGGGTGAGCATGATCTGTCAGTAATATATAAACTTCTTGAGCCTCTGGAATTTAGAACCAACCACTCAAGGAGATCCTGGATAATTTCAGAAGTGGAGTTTTTATGGGGAATTTTAAGAGAGTGCATGAGTGTGTGCGTGTGTGCGTGTGCCCACAAGTAAGCTTACATGCCGTTCCTTTATAACAGACACGGGGGAGACGAGGCAAGAGACCTCGGTTACAGCTGACTATTATTCATGTCATTAGATTTTATGTGAGCTTGTTAGACACACAGTAAAAACCATCTCAACCACTTATTGTTGAACCTTGGGGCCAAGGGATAAATGAAGAACAGGGGGAAACAATAAGGGAAAATTTCAAAGAGACACAAAGAGGCTTTATGTTCCCTCTGGATGGGGAACAAAAATGACCACCTCACATAACCCAAATTCGTGAGAAGTCAGTCTCTAGACTCCAGTTCACCAGCAAATTATAGATAGTAGCATCAAGTGGAAGATTTCCTGCTTATATTTCATTTCTGAAACCAGCTTGAAGAGGCCACATGCTGAAAAGCAGGATGGGCAAAGATAATTCAGCAAGTTCATTACATTTCATACTCTTCCAAGGAAGCCAAAGTTGGAAACGGGAACATGGGTATTACACATTTATTCTATACTCTATACTCTAGGTCACAATGGCCAAAGTCAATGCCCAAACCTTAAACTGGCTTCCAAGTTGGCTAAAGAATGCTTGGCCATGTTGCCTTCCATTTGTCACCAAGCCAATGCGGTTTAACTCACCCCAACTGATGGAAAACGCAAGCAACAGCTGCACCAACAACTTCAGGAACCAAAGTGGTGAGTCTTCACTACTGTTCTTTTTCTAGCCATCCACCAATGAATATTTATTGAATGAATTTCCATACACATCATGCTAGCTTGCCTTTTACGAAGCCCCAGAAACAGGAGGTTTCAGAAAAGAAGAAAATGAAACGATATCTCCTATCATCGGATGTTCTAATTTATGGCTGTCACGTTGTTTAATGGTGATGAGTCTAAATTGTCTCATAAAGAGTAGACACGTGCACAGCAGATTTACGAAATCAATAAATGAATGCACAGGGATGTGAACATCACCAAAGGGCCTGGATGTGGAATCAGGTGTGCTCTGTCTAAATGGAACCAACATTACTCAGCTCCAGCCAAGCACTGCACTTGACAATGCGGACCTCGGGTGACCAGATCATCTTTTAAGGGAAGGCAGGAATTAGAATTTTTAGGTAAAAATTGATGACTTAAACATGGGTGCAATTAAATACACACGTACCCCCGCCCCCAACACACACACAAAGAAAAGCCAATAAAACAGATCTGAGGGCTGACGCTAACTCATGGGTGACCAGTTCATTATAACTGGGACCTCCATCCAGTTCATCTTTCATACAAGAGCTCAGACCGCAGCCATGAATGACCACAGGGCAGTCATAGAACTTACCGCCAAGCGACTCGGAACTCTGGTTGGGAATGTTGTGAGACGCCTCCTGGAGGACGTAGGTGGACGTGGAGAGAGGAGAGGAGCAGATGCTGCTGGCTGGGACGTAAGGAGGGTTGTAGGACGAGCTGTAATACTGGGAGTACTGGCTCTGCGGGAAGCTGGGGTAGGAAGGATAGTCCTGGAAAGAGAAACCCACGAGGCTGTGAGCGGGGAAGACTGCCAGGCTGACGTGGGCGAGGGGCCTCCTGGGCCAGGTCTGCTGTGTCGATCCCTGTCCGCCCACTGCTACAGTAAAAGTCCTATGAGGGCTGGAGCTGTCCCTAAAAGCCTATTTCCCCCCAAGACAAGAATTCAAGGGCAAGTAGAGGATTTGGGGGATGAAGGCAAGACCAGTTGGGAAATGGGGATGCAAGGGGGCAAAGGGAAGAAGGGCAAGCAGTCAGCGCAGGGGCTTCTCAGTGGGGACTGGAGCTGAATTCTACCCAGGAGATGCTGGGATGGTAAAAAACACATCTCAGAAAGATCTCTCCCAAGGGGCAAGGGAGCTGGGGTATTTAGACACCAACTCCAGCCAGTCTTTGCTTGAGAGCAGCTCCCAGAGGGTTTCAATTCCCTGGCACTTCCTACTGCCCTATACATTGGTTCCAGAAAACACTCATGTGTCCAGGGATGCAGAGATTGGCAGCTGGAAGCCAACAGGTGCACCCTAAGGGATGTGGGTATGGTTCTGACAGCATCTACCTTGACCATTGTTGTATCCCCAGAGCCTGGAAGAGCGCTGGGCACATGTGGGCACTCAATAAATGCTGGAAAACTTAATGAACAACTGAACGAGTAATGAAGATCACAGACACTTGCCCAGGAGACTAGGTGACATTTTAGGTTCATGGTGGGGTGGAGGTGGAGGGGTTGGCTCAAATATAGTACACCTACACAGCATGAGGGATCCAGAACCTTCTAGGGGGGAGTCTTAGAGATGAAATCAAAGAATACCAATCTTCTTTATCAAAGAGGATCTTGGTCTGTTTCAACCAAACAGATAGTCCAACTCTCCCACCATAGTCACTGTTTCATATATTTAGCCCCACCGTAAAGTAGAGCTTCTCAATCTTGCAAAGAACTCATGGAAGGTTCCTAACAGGAAAGGTACACAAGCAGTATACAGAGTTCCCGTCTGCCTTGAGCAGGTTAATTCTTAACTCACTAAGTGAAACCAAGAGACTCACATTATTAGCCAACATCCATCCACCTTTATAGTGTTGACAAAGTTCCATTTCACAAATATTTATAATGCCCTCACTCTGCGTTGGGCACTTTACAGTGAGATGGAGAGGTAAAGATGATGTCCTTTCACCCTTGAAGAGCTAGGGGTCTGGTGAAAGGCACACGTTTTTGCTTTCATGTATTCCAGATTCAACAGTCAATAGGTGTCTTAGACAGGGGATCAAGATGGAACATAGAGTAGATGATTTCCATTCATCTTGGAAATCTGCCAATGATTCTGATTTCTGCTAATAATTCCTATTTCTCTGCCTCTACACTGTATCTTTCCAGTGGCTGTTGATACAGTCTGGTCCCTGTGGTCTCCAAACCCAGGGAATAAGAAGCCAGGTGGTGCTCATAGGTGCAAGAGGCCTCTCTGGGTGCCCTGATTGAAGGGGATGATTTATGGAAAGAACCCAGAAAACCTCTGGTAGGGAGCTAGTCTACCTGGTGCACAGTTCCAAATCCAGCCGCGTTGGTCAGTCCATTTGCTCCTTGATAGATCCCAGCTGTGCCTGTGGGAAGGAGCAACAGATGAGGTTCTTACAGTCAGGGAGGGACGTAAAGGTGCAGTAGAAAGCTGGAGTCTTTGAGGTTCTACAGTTTGGGATGGAACTTAAGACTCAGATGATCTCTCTGAACCTCTGTTCTCCCAATTAGTGAATAAAATATAAATAACACCTTCAAAGGATTCTGGTGAGATATAAATGAGAGTGCATACAACACAGCTTCTGGGACTCGATAACTGGAGCCTATTATACAGAGTGAAGTAAGCCAGAAGGAAAAACACCAATACAGTATATTAATGCATATATATGGAATTTAGAAAGATGATAACAATGACCTTATATGCGAGATGGAAAAAGAGACACAGATGTAAAGAACAGTCTTTTGGACTCTGTGGGAGAAGGCGAGGGTGGGATGATTTGAGAGAATAGCACTGAAACATGTATATTATCATATGTAAAACAGCCCACCAGTCCAGGTTCGATGCATGAGACAGGGTGCTCCGGGCTGGTGCACTGGGATGACCCTGAGGGATGGGATGGGGAGGGAGGTGGGAGGGGGGTTCAGGATGGGGACCACATGTACATCCATGACTGATTCGTGTGAATGTATGGTAAAAACCACTACAATATTATAAATTAATTAGCCTCCAATTAAAATAAATTATTAAAAAAATAAATGTAATATGTAACCTGAAAAAAAATTGTGGTAAATGTACATAACACTTTAACCATTTTGTTTTTACTTTTTAAAATTGAAGTATAGCTAATTTAAAATGTTGTGTTAGTTTCAGACATACAGCAAAGTGATTCGGTTATATATATATATATATATAAAACAGTGCACATCGGTTCCAATTTCTCCACATCCTCACCAATACTTATTTTCTGATTTTTAAAAAACTTGCAGCCATTCTAAAGGGTGTAGGGTAGCAATGATTACGTTTTGAATTAAGTGAATGAATAAAACGACTTCTTTTTGAGCTTCAGTTGTCCTTACCTGTAAAATGGGAACAAACATGATACCACCACTACTACTAGAAAATGCTAGTTACTCAATGAATGAGTGTGGTGTCATTAAGCTGGTGAGCTGGTGGTCAGGGGCGACCTCCGAGATGACATTTGAGCTGAGCCATGAATGGTAAGAGGAAACCAGTGATGGAAATACCCTGAGGGAAGAGACGTCAGGAACACCGAGGGCAAGAGTTTCAGGTAGGGATTAGCCTGAAGGTTACGGAGAAAGAGAAGGGGTCAGTGGAGCAGGAGCCCAGAGAAAGAAGAGGGGGCTTACGCCAGAACAGCAGGGAACGCGTGTGTGTCAGGGCCCCTCACGGCGGAAGTGAGCAGAGGAAAATTAAGTCTGGTGTTCAAGGCAGCCTGGGTCATGAGCGACAGCCTCGGGCGCTGGAATCTAGGCAGTCTGGCTCAAGCCCGAATTCTCAACATGGCTCCATACTGCCAGGGCTTCCCTGGGGGCTCAGATGGTAAGAAACTGCCTGCAATGCCAGAGACCTAGGTTTGATCCCTGGGTCCGGAGGATCCCCTGGAGAAGGAATGCCAACCCACTCCAGCATTCTTGCCTGGAGAATTCCATGGACAGAGGAGCCAGGCGGGCTACAGTCCATGGGGTCGCAAAGAGTCAGACAGGACTGAGCGACTGAGCACACACACTGTACCGCCAAAGCTGCTTCGTTTCAGAACTGTTTTGGGGGCAGCCTTTATAAAATCCCTCCACTGTAATAGTTGGTTCAATGATTTTTAAAGTAAACTGCTTAATTGTACAGCTGTCACCACGATGCAGTTTCAGAACATTTCCATCACCCTCAAAGAACCCTCATGCCTGTTTGCAGTCAACCTCTTCTCCCATCCTCAGCCTCAGGCGGCTCTTTCTGGTTATAGCCATTCTAGTAGATGTGTCCCTGGAGTAGGAAATGGCAACCCACTCCAGTATTCTGGCCTGGAAAATTCCATGGACAGAGGAGTCTGGTGGGCTTCAGTCCATGGGGTTGCAAAGAGTTGGAAACGATTGAGCAACTGTGCAGAACATGTGTCGTGGTCTCTCGTTCTGGTTTTAAGTGGCGTTTCTCTAATTACTAATCAAGTTGGGCACCTTCTTATGTGCTTATTAGCCATTCAGGCATCTTCTTTGATGAAGATTCATTCAAATCTTTTTCCCACTAAAAAAAAAGTTAGGGTGTTCCCTTCACACTGATTTGTAACAGTCCTTTATATATTCTGGACACAGGTTCTTTATCAGATGTATGATTTGCAAATACTATCCCCCCAGTCCTGTCTCTTAATTTTCCCAATGGTGTCTCTTGAAAAGCAAAGAAAAAGTTTTAAAGTTACTAATATTTTTTATAAATCTTGCTTTTGCTGCCTAACTCAAAGTCATAAAGACTCTTTCTAATATTTTCTTCTAGAAATTTTAGAGTTTAAGGCCTTACGTTTAGGTCTATGATCTAATGTGAGTTTTTGTGCACTGTATGAGGTAAGGTCCTAAATGAATCTTTTTGCATATGGCTACCCAGTTGTTCCAACACAAGAATAAAAAGTCTATCCTTTCCCTCATTAAATTACTTGGCAACTTTGTCAAAAGTTAACTGACAATGTGAGAGTTTATTTATGGGCTCTCTATTCTCTTCCACTGACCTATCTGTTCTGCACCAATTCCAATTCCATCCTGTCTTGATTACTGTGGCTTTTTATGAAGTTTTGAAACCAGCTAGTGTAAGTTCTCCAACTTGGTTTTTCTCTTCCAAGATTGTTTCACCTTCTCAGTATAATCTTGGCATTTACATATCAATTTTAGAATAAGCTTGGCAACTTCTATTGGCAAGAACAAAGTGGCACAACATTATTCAAGAATATCAACTCAGAAATCTATATCCAGAGAAAACATCCTTAAGAAATGAGGGAAATCAACACATTCTCACAATGAAGGAGAACTAAGAGAACTTGTCACAATAGATTTTCCCTGAAATAATGGATATAGAAAGTTGTTAAAAGAGACAAGGAATTTTAAAAACTGAAAAAGAAAAAAAAAAGAATCCTGAAACATCAGGAAGGAAGAAAGAAAAAGAGTAAAAATATGGGTAAATAAAATCTCTTTTCCAAGAGGTTATAACACTAACTCAATAAACAATTAGATTCATAACAGTTTGCTATTAAACTTGTTTTATAACTATATAAAACACTGAAATGGTTCCAAAGTCAAATCGACAAAATAAATGAACCATATCCTTATCCAGGGCTTCCCAGGTGGCTTAGTGGTAAAGAATCGTCCTGCCATTGCAGGAGATGTGGGTTTGATCCGTGGTCTGGAAAGATCCCCTGGAGTAGTAGGAAATGACAACCCACTCTTCTTGCCTGTGAAATCCCATGGACAGAGGGACTGGTGGGGTACAGTCCATGGGGTCACAAAAGAGTTAGACAGTACTTAGCACGTGAACAACACTCTTATCCAGAGGTGAGGGGGATGTGTCCCAAGCACTGGTAAGGCAAGTGGGGAGTAAACTGTCAGAAAGCACTTTCACTGGGAGCTTGGGGGGCACAGGGAAGGGTTCTGAAGTGCCAACTGGGAGGTGTGGAGTCAGGGAAGGCTTCCTGGAGGAAAGGACAACTGAACTAGTCTCTGAGGATGACCAGGAGGGAGCTGCATGAAGAGGGCAAGAACCAGGGGCACCGGCACACGTGGGCATCTGCTCCAGATCTTCACTCCATGGAGGCTATCTGAGACCCAGAAACCAGAGAACGTGTCCACACTAATATGGCATGATGTGCTGGAATTCCATGCTCTCCTCCACGGCCTGTCCGGACACATCTGGCAGAAAGTCTAGGCCCGTCTACTGTATTCAAGGTCATTTTGGGGGTCCTGGTTACCATGGCAACCCTCACCCCACCCCCTGCTAAATCACAGGAACATGCCTGCCTTGGGAAGTCACTTCTGGATGCCTTGCTTTCTTCTCCTGATTTCTCTTTTGTGGCAACCTTCTGGATGATGAATCGGGCGGGTTTAGAAATAAACCGGCCCACAATCTCATCCCTTGGTATTCTTTCTCCCAAACAGCTTTTTGTTTGTTTACATTTTATGACCCAGGGGCATGAGAAGAGGGGCAGCTGGACAAACCGCAGTGTGGCGAGGGCAGGCCCCGAGTCCCCGCAGTGAGAGAACCCTCCCATGCCAGAGAGGACACAGGAGGAAGGGGGCACACGGCTCCAGATGCCTCCTGCCACATATGTGGTCTGCAAATAGACCCGCCTGGAACTGGAGTGTTAAACACTGACCTCTCGCCTCCATGTGGCTGGTGGAAGGCCCGGTGAGGGCTGGGGAGGGCAAGGACGAGAAGAGGAAAAACATCTTCTCTTAAGGGGATGATGGTGGCGGAGCCTGCTTTGGGGTCCCCTCCACTGTCCCTTCATTCCTCCTCTCTCATAATAAGAGAATCTCTGCTTTCAAGCTGCGCACATGCTGATTAGAATAAGCACTGCATGGCCCAGCTTCCCCTGTGACTGGTGTGGTCATGTGATGTGCTCCAGAGAAGGAAAGAGAGGTAAGTTACTGGGTGCAACTTCCTAGTCATGCCCTCGAAGGCAGAGGCGGGTTCTTCCTTGCCTGGAATGGAGCTATGACAAAACTGAGGAATCGGACATAGAAGCTTGGACCGCTATCTTATGTGCAGATCAGAACTGGCACATCAGTTTGGATTTTGAGATGAGAAAGAAATGCCCTTCTTTCTTGCTGAAGACATTGCTATTCTGTGTGTCATATTGGAGAACTGCTTTATTTTTTTGGATGGTTGGTTTTCTTGGATTTTAAGTAAAAGTTGATTCTCACTGCCTGGCTCAGTAAAATAGTTTTTAGGTGAATGGTCATCCATTTATTCAGTAATCATTTCCCAGTGATGAACCAAATGCTACTGTGTCTGTTCTAGTCGTATAATAAGCAAGGGTTGATGCTGATGTTTAGAGAGGACAGACAGAAGACCACTGAGTGAAAAGATACACAAGGAGTTGAGATAATTCCAGACAGATCAAAACACAGCGATGTGTGAGCGCTGGCTTTTAAATGCTCTAACCCTTTGGGGAAGAAGATGCAGCAATTCATGTTGAGACTTGACAAGTCCTGAACTGGTCCACACCCTGCTCTAGGAGATGAGTCTCTGATCACGTGCTTGGATGTTGGGGGCGTGATGGTATTGCTGTGAAAGTTTCTCACTCCAATTCCATATATGTTTGTTACCACTGGCCAGCAAGTCTGTGGGCTGGTCCCACTTGGCAGGCCAACTAAGAATGAAGTTGAAGTAGGTAAAACGACTTAGTGAAAAACAGGAAGAAAGAAGGCTTTTCTCAAGTGGGGGATGCAATGCTCCTGGCTAGAGAAGTGGGGCAGAGCAAGAGGGAAGGGATAAGACTGAGAGGGGGTGGGTGAGGACGAGCAGGGGTCGCGGGGCGGAGGGATTCTGTTCTCTGCAGCCACACATGGCTGCCGAGAAAGCAGCAAGGCCTTCAAGTCATGGGGGAACACATGTACACCCATGGCTGATTCATGTCAATGTATGGCAAAAACCACTACAATATTGTAAAGTAATTAGCCTCCAATTAAAATAAATAAATTAAAAAAAATAAATAAAAGACCCTCAAGCCAGAAGTGGCTGTGTGCTTCGGCTAAGACAGGAAGCCCTCAAAACCTTACAGGGAAGAGAGGGAAGGAGCTGGTGCAGACAGGGGTAAGTGCTGACTGACAGGCGGCTTCAGGGTCAGGGAATGAGGAGGGTGGTGGGGACTGTGTCAAACTAGAATGAACAGTTTCTAGCTAAGGGGGCAGCAGCTTGGAGCAGACACTGTTTGGCCCCCCAGGAGGTACTCCCAATTCCTGTTCCCCCAGCAGCTTCAGGATGGCCATGTAATCTAGCTCTGGTCAAGGGGGCTTCCGGGAGAGACTTTTGTTTCTCTGCTGGATCCTCCCTTGGATTATGTAAGGATGTGATGTCTGGAGTTCCATCCTGGGACATGAGGTCACAAGCATAAAACACAAAAAGTCCACTGGCTGAGGCAGAAAGAGTAAAAAGATGAGAAGAACTTGGTCCTTGAAGATAAAAAATTGAGCTGACAAACAACCTTGGGGGTCCAGACTTCTGGCTAAATACCCAATAAATACCATTATGGTTTAAGCTGATGTTAATTGAGCTTTTTCTTCCTTGCAGCCCAAAGCATTCTTAACTGATACAATACTACTCAGCTCCAGCTCACCCGTGTCACCTAGAAATGTGAGTCTAATGTAGCCAGGGCATCTGATTTTTCCAAACAAGTCAGAGATCTGGATTTGTATAAAATGTTCCAATTTTAAAGTGTAGGCAATAAATACAAAGTAGTCAGACAAAACAAACACAAAATGAAAAAAAAAAATTAAAAACATGGTCACAGTGTGAATGTGGCCCATGGGTTTCCAGTTTGTGACCTCTGGTCTAGGAAGACAGAACAATAAAAGATTCCTGTGTCTACAATGTAGCATAGACACAACAATGAAGAGCCCCAGACACAAAAAGGCTACATGGACCAAGAAATGAATGATTTGGCAGCAGCCTGGGCCCCAGTAAGGGAACACAAGATGAGCCCCCAAACCCACAACATACTGGTAAATGCCAGAACTACAGCCAACATTCTGGAGAGTTTGGGAAAGCCCCAGACAAAGCTTTCCCATCAGTTCAGGGAAACGGTGGCTCGAAACAGAAAATCCCATTGAAATGCTGAAAATAAAATCAATTCTATTTTTTACCCCCTTGAGCACACAGATTGAGATTTATACCCAGACAAGGGACTGAGGAATTCTTCATGTCCCTGGAACTGTACTTCCAACAATGCCAGGGAACCTGTGTGGCTAGCATCTCACCCCACCGCATTTGTCATCATGCAAAATGTTAAGTGCTGAGGAGTTAATTCAAGTTCTTTGCACGTTTTCCATTTTAGTGTGTCTGTGTGTATCCTTTGTTGCTGTGTTCTTAGAAACAGTGCACTATGCCTTGTGGGCAAATATATAATTCCCTGGTGGCTCAGATGTAAAGAATATACTTGCAATGCAGGAGACTCAGGTTCATTCCATGGGTCAGGACGATCCCCTGGAGAAGGGAATGGCTACCCACTCCAGTATTCTTGCCTGGAGAATCCCATGGACAGAGGAGCCTGGCAGGCTACAGTCCACAGGGTCTCAAAGAGTCAGACGCGACTGAACGACTAACATCATCATTCATTTATATGTAATTCTGCTAAATTCTGTGCATTACATTTCTTATGGTTTCTTAGCTTTTTTCATCCAGCATTAGGTTCTTTTTTTTCCCTCAAGTACTTTTATTGATATCTTTTAACATAGCTCATTAAAAATTTATGTTCCATATTTCTTGCATGAATCCCTTGAAAGTTCCAGACTGGCAAAAATATTTTTAAGTACACAGCTGATTTCTACATTACATACTTAATATTTATACATTTGTTATTTGTTTGCACATGTCTATGGTTTTACTGCTTTCAAGACAAAAGTCACATGTGCCAGTGCAGACTAATCAAAACAAATCAGCCATTGTCTAGGACGAAGTACACGTGTCTGTATCAGAAAGGAAAACTGAAGTTGAAACTAACCTGTGGTGCTTATGAGATGTGAGACAAACAGCACAAGTTGGAAAGTGTATGAAGTCTTTTCGGAGTGGGATGCACTTACGTCCACGTTCGCCTTTTACGGTATTAACCTCTTAAGTATCAGCACCTAGGTTCTTAAGACCCATCGATGCTACTGTGGGTATATCCCACCTGCTGCCCCAGCAGTGGCCCAGCCCTCCCTGTGTACTTTCTTCTTATCTCTTTTGTTCCCTCCTCCATCTGGGAGAGGACGTGGGATGTCTCCATCACCAACAAGGCTGCTGTCAATATCGGTGGACCTCTCCCTCGTGGCCTGTGTATGCATTTCCTTGGGATGTATCCCCGCGAGCTGGGCTGCGGGGTCCCAAGGCCAAACAGACTGAGTTTCCCTAAGGACTGAGTGAGCGCTCTTGGCACAGCTTCTGGCAGTGCTGGTGGGCCCCTGTCCTTGAATCCCCACCAGCAGTTGGCATAACCCCACTTGCTAATCTCTGCTATCCAATAAGGACCAACGTGACGTCTCATTTATTGTCTTGAATTCACATTTCTCTGATGACTGGGTGACTCTGCATCCCCCTTCTTGGGCTTGTTGCCTTTTGGATTTCCCCCCCTTTTTTTTTTTTAAGATTTTTTTGATGTGGACCATTTTGAAATTTTTATTGAATTTGTCACAATATTGTTTCTATTTCATGTTTTGGTTTTTTGGCTGCCAGGCATGTAGACACTTAGCTCCTCAACCAGGGATGGAACCCACTCCCCCTGCTTTGGAAGGTGAAGTCTTAACCACTAGGCCAGCAGGGAAGTCCCTGGGTTCCCTCTTTTTAAGGAGATGGTGAGTTGTCAATGAAAATATCTCCTCCCTGTCGAGCTTGGCTTTAACTCAATCTAAAGTCTGCCTAGTCAAAGCTATGGTTTTTCCAGTGGTCCTGTATGGATGTGAGAGTTGGACGGTGAAGAAAGCTGAGCGCCGAAGAATTTGATGCTTTTGAACTGTGGTGTTGGAGAAGACTCTTGAGAGTCCCTTGGACTGCAAGGAGATCCAACCAGTCCATCCTAAAGGAGATCAGTCTTGGGTGTTCATTGGAAGGACTGATGTTGAAGCTGAAACTCCAATACTGTGGCCACCTCATGCGAAGAGTTGACTCACTGGAAAAGACCCGAATGCTGGGAAGGATTAGGGGCAGGAGGAGAAGGGGATGACAGAAGATGAGGTGGCTGGATGGCATTACTGACTCGATGGACATGGGTTTGGGTAGACGCTGGGAGTTGGTGGTGGACAGGGAAGCCTGGCGTGCTGCAATTCATGGGATCACAGAGTCCGATACGACTGAGTGACTGAACTGAATTGAACTGAAGCCCTTAGAAGCTTCTGTTACCAGCATTAGCTGTTGTACTACTACTGATAATAGTCTCCATTTATTGAGCACTTAATACCTTCCCCAGGGCTGGTCATTTTACACGCATTTTCTTGTTGTGTCTCCCCTAGGCACCCGAGGAAGGAGGTTCTATTAGTAGGTGACAGAGCAGGGTTCAAGCCCAGGTCAACCTGACTCCAAAGCTCCGGCCCCCAGCCTGTGTTCAGTTCAGCCTTCCAAGCAGCCTTCCAAGCCTGCCTCAGGTTCTTTAGGCCCTCCTGATTTCACTGTCACCCACATGTCTACCCTCATCCCAGGCAAAGGAAATCTCACAGAGAGTCCCAATGAACAAGCACCCTCTCATCAATGTTAATTGCTCTGGAATCCATCTTACAATTTCCTTCCCTATAACAAAGGGACTTACTCTAGTGGGTCCACAATGACACTCAAAACCTAGATTCCTGCATGCCGCAATTAAGAGTTCGCACGCTACAACTAAAGATTGCGCTTGCTGCAACTAACTAAATATTTTAAAAGATTCTTTAAAAAAAACCCCACCCCTCCACCCCCAACAGGTACTCATTCATTAATTAAGTCTGACTGCTGCCAGTACTAAAATAAAATTGATGAAAACATACCAGGACTGCAAGTGAAAAAACTCTGGATATGCAGTCAGGAGGGGTGATATAAAAAGTCATCAGCAGATAATGTACCACAGAGAAAAACCACAGGTAGAGAGAGGTGAGCCTGTTATAAAAACCCACCCACTCAGGCATCCCATCCATGGCCCAGGTTCCAGAAAGGGACGAATCACATCTCTTTTTTAGGGCGGTTTTCTGTTTCTTTTCTTTACTCAGGATCCAGTGACTGCAAAGACCTGGTAGCCCTGGCCCAACCCTTTTCCTACTGTGTTCACTCATCCAGACATTCACTCATTTATTCAATAAATATTTGCTTAGTGCCTCCTATGTGCCGAGATTTCTATCTTGAGAGAGCTGGGTTCTGTCTTCTTGAATCTAAGAGCCTGGAAGGGGTGGATGACAACAGTGAACCCAGATGTAACTGATTATTTGCCCTCATGACTGTGCACAAGTCTGTTTTCCTAAGCCTCAGTTTTACTACCTGAGCAGTGGAATCGAGCACAGTTTACTTATATGATTTATTATGAGGGCTCTGTGAGATAAAGCTTATGAGAGGCAGAGCCCAGCACAGAGTAAGTGTTTAGTAACTAGTGGCCGAGGTTATGACCCTCTCTGGGTTCATAATTACTGCTGGAGGTGTCAACAAGGAGAGTATTTCATTGATCTACCATTTAAAAAATTTTCATGGAAGTAAAAACATCCAGGAAGGTTGGAAAAAGAAATAAAGAAAAAGAAAACAATTTGGATAGGGCCAAATAGCAGATCCCAAATGAAAACAAAGGATTCTGGTGTGGGCCCGGACTGAGCTCTCTGCTCTGAGACCCACTTGTGGTCCATGGACAGGAAGGGAGGCTCCCAGGTCCGTCTTGCTGATACAGAGTCGTCAAGCCCGTTTTGCCATCTTAAGAAAAATCCAAACACGCCCCCGGAGCCTGTCCTCTTGCATCTTTGCTCCACGTGGAGTTCAGCCCACATCTGCGTTTAATCAAATCCGTTGCTAAATGTCTCAATGGCGTCATTCACAGGTAGCGTAAAGCATATTTAACTGGTAATAAAACAATCCGCATTCCTGAGAATGCCTTTTCAGATAGGCTTCCCTGTCACTGCCTCTCTGCCACACGAGGCGGAATAAAGCGGGGCAGAGGCGGGGGAGGTGGGGGGCCAAGAGGGGCAAGGATACTGCCGGGGAGCCAGCGATCACAGGCGGGGCCACACGTGCTGCTGCGGGAAGACGTCCAAGGCGCTCGGTGAGAAAGGCAAGAGGCAGGATGGTGAGGCTGCCCTCAGCAAACAGGCCAGACGAAACATGGAAATCTGTTCATTTCAGTTACATAGAAAGATTCATAAACTGGGAGGGCCTCTTAGAGGAGATGGTAGTTGAGCAGAAGCTCAACGGATGAGATGGAACCAGTCACGCGAAGGGCTGGCGAAAGGACATTCCAGGTTGGGGGTATCAGCACAACATAAAGGCCCTGAGATGGGAAGAACAAAAGGGAACCAGTGTGAGCTGAACTGGAAGAAGGGCTTAGGCGGCCATATGCGTGATGGGGTCTGAAAGGCTCTCCAGGGGCTGACCCAGGCCAGGCTTGGCCTGGGGCAGCTACAGCAAGGCACTGGCATTTATTTCTGATTGCAGTGGGAAACCCCAGAGGGGCTTTCAAGCAGGGGAATGGCCTGATGTGACACAATGTGGGAAAGGACTGATTGTGTGACTTCTCTACTCAGTGCGGTAGAAAGACATCAGGGGGTCACAGTGGATGCAAAGGCCAAATACGTTATTCTTAACTGCCAAGCAGCTCCTCGAGAGAGACTCTTGAGAATGGTAACCTATGAAGACCAGAGATTCTTTTTTTTAAAAAAATACTTACTTATGTATGTATGTATTTGGTCTTAGTCACGGCACATGGAATCTTTAGTTGCGGCACGTGGGATCTAGTTCCCCCACCAGGGACTGAACCTGAGCCCCCTGCACTGGGTGTGCAGGAGTCTTAGCCACTGGACCACCAGGGTAGTCCCAAGATCAGAGAAATGTACACTGATGTCAAGTGCCTGGGGAAGGCACTAGGGCTAGACAGGCCTTATATTGCCCTGGTGGGAATTTGACGAGAATGGAGTGTGTGAGCCAGCCTGGACCGATTAGTGTATCACATTCCCCTGAGCACAGTGATTGCTTTAGGTGTGTGCCTCTGAACTATGCAGCTCCAAACGACAGGGAATCTCAAGATATGAGATCATAAAACAGCTGAGCTGCTGCAGCGACTTGGTGACTATGAGGGCACTTGGCATTTACATGACCGCCCTCCTCCAGAAAGAGATAACATACCCATTTTTCACTGATTAGACATGCAAAAAAGTCTGCTGAAGGATCAGATGAAATGATTGAATCATCATCTCTGATGCTCTCCCCACCTCACAGATTTAAATACCATCAGCGATTTCTATGAATAGGGCCTCTTAAATACCCTGCAATTCTATCCATTTTTCTTCATCTCCACCACCACCACCTCCATGCCTCTATCATCTCTTTGCCTGAGAATGCGTAGTTTCTTCATTGATTTTCCTGCATCCACCCAGATCCTGGCTCAATTCCTTATCCTCAAGGCCACTCTGCTCCAGATCAGCACAGCCTCTGTGGCTTCCCATCATTATTTACAACCCTTCACCGTGTCCACAGGCCTGCTGTGACCTGCATCTTCTCTAACCTCACTGAGCTCCACCTTTCTGCCCTGCTGTGGGATGAATTGTGTCCCCTGAGAAGATCTATTCAAGTCCTAGCTCCAGGACCTATGAACATGACCTTATCTGGAAATAGGGTCTTTGCAGATATAATCAAGTTAAGATGAGGTCATTCTGGATTAGGTGGGCTCTGATCCAATGACAGGCTTCCCAGGTGGTGCAGTGGAAAAGAATCTGCCTGGCAATGCAGGAAATGTGGGTTTGATCTCTGGGTCAGGAAGATCTCCTGGAGAAGGAAATGGCAACCCGCTCTAGTATTCTTGCCTGGGAAATTCCATGGACAGAGGAGCCTGGTGGGCTGCAGGCCATGGAGTTGCAAAGCGCTGGACATGACTGAGAGACTGAGGACAAACACATGATCCAATGACTTGGGTCCTCATGAGAAGAGAGGAATTTGGACACAGGCAGGCAGAAGGAAGAAGGCCCTGCGAAGACAGAGGCAGAGACCGGAGTGGTGTGTTTCCACAGCCAAGGAAGGCCAAGGATGGCCGGCGGCCACCAGAAGCTGGGGGAAGGTCAAGGGACATTCTCTCTCAGAACCTGCAGAAGGAACCAACCCTGCACACACCTTGATATCGGACTTCTGGCCTCCAGAATCGTAGGGCTTGTTACCACAGTCCTAGCAAACCAGGACACCTCTGCTTTGCCTCTTTCCAGTTTCCTGGCCGTTTAGAACATCCTTTTAAGATGTCTATGTTTGCCCCTCCCTCTGCCTGGAATACCTGCTTATAGCCCAAATGTTAGTGGGCACACGAACCATCCAGAGACCCTGTGGAAAAGCAGATTCTGCAGGTTCTGGGTGAGCCCTGAGGTTTCTAACCCTCTCCCAGGTGATGCTGAGGCTCCCAGGCCTGGAGGTCCTGCCTCCTCTCTGTGGGGCTGCCTCCTTCGTGAGGCCCCATCTTCGATGGGACATTCTGACCACGCCAGCTAAAGCAGTCCCCACCACCCCAGCCACTCCAACCACTCCTTGCACACTACCCTGGTTTTAGATTTTTCCTTTTGGTAGCACTTACAGCCTCTGAAATCATCTTTACATCTTTAGATACACATCTATTGTTTATCTCATCCTCACTTGGATGTAGGCTCCCTGAGGGCAGGTACTTTGTCTTCTATTCACTGTTCTATGCTTGGTTTCTAGAAGAGAAGGTGGGACATGATGGGCTCTTTGGAAATAATTTTTGGAAAAAAAAAAAAAGAAGGTATGCTTTGTTTTTGGCACCATTTTCAGCTCCTAGCACCATAAGCGACACATTACATTCAATAGCTATTTATTGAATGAATTGAAAAAGTGAATGAATTGACTGGGATAACTGATTATTGAGCCCGTGTTAATACTATGTACCAGGAGCTACACTAAGATCCTTATTTTAATGACCCTGGTTTATCCTACCTCTGACAAGGAGAACAGAACAAAGGGGGCTCGACAGGATCTCATTTCACCACTGTTTACTGAGCACCTACTCTGTGCCAGCCTGTCCTAAGCACAAAGGACACAGCAGTGAGTAAGAGACTGGAAAGAAACCGCTGCCTCCGTGGAGCTGACCTCCTAGTGGAGAGGGGCCGAAAGTGAATAAATATGTCAAGTAACGTGGTAGATGGTGACAGGGGCTGGAGCCAGCCAAAGTGAGGACGGGAGCTAGGAACACCGGGGTCCAGGGGGGGTGGTCAGGGAAGGCTCTGCATTCTAGTAAAAAGCCTTGAGGAAGGTGAGGGAGCCACACCTAGAGAGGTTTCGTCACTTGCAATTTATAACTCAGAGTTTGTAAGTGGCAGGGCGAGGGACCGGAACCCAGGACTGCCCGACTCGGGGGGCCTGCTGTTCTCCATCCCAACAACCTCCAACCTGTTGGAATTTCCACCCCCGACCCTGGAAGGTTCATTAATAGTTTCAGTGTATGACTGATTGAACCTCGTGAAAATTTCTTCCTTCCAGTGGGCCCCTAGCTGCTGGATTTGTTACACAGGGTTCTGATCCCCCGACAGTACACAGCTGCCTGCAGGGCTGTTTTGATCATGTCCTGCGATGCCAGCCACAAGCCCCGAGGCCAGTCTGCTGTGGGGAAGCCCTGCAGAACGTGTGTTTATAATCTCCTGGCAGCCAGCGCTCAGCAACCAGGGGAAATTCTACTGGAGGGGCCAGGGGCTTGCCCTGGGGCAAACAGAGGCCAACATCTGGTTCATGACAGGGTGGCCATCCAAAGAGCCACAGTATAGCCTCTGGTCTAAAGTTTCTTGGCAGTAAAGACAGCCTTCTCCAAATTGATACTTCCTCAAATAGAGAGGTCACCAAAATGGCCGCCCACGGCCACCCTCGAACGCCTCAGAAGCTCACAAATCCTGCATCTGTCCGACTTGAGGGGGGAAGAGAGCCTCGTAAAACGGTGCATCCCTCACCGGAGTATGGGGCTGGCTCCCTCTGAATGCGTCACTCCTCTGCTTACAAAGTCGCCTCTTTCAAGTGTTTACCATTAGGACGAAGGTTGCTTTCACAGACCTGTAAATTCCAAGTGGGTCCATCTAATGCACCCCAGGAGGATGTGGGGAAACCTTACGTAAAGGCCACGGTTTCCCTTAAGATGTCTCCCACTTCTAGATCAAAGCCGACTGTCCTGGGTCCCAAGAGCCATAATTCACTCCCTGCCCTAAAACCTCACGTGGCCTTTAAAGGTCTGACGGTCCGAGCAGCTGCAGACCTTGGCTTTCATCTCTGCTGGATTTATTTCCCCTTCTCTGGTCAGCTCTTCCAATCTCTGTACCTTCAGTGGTTTCCAAAGTCCCAGAACTTGGGTGTCATCCTTCCCCACTCCTGCCATCACTCGTGGGTGATTTTAAGTCTGTCTTAAAACTCAGAGGGGCGTTCACACACACAAAGCACATCCTATGTGCTAGGTCAGTGTGAGGGCTGGATGAGGTCTACCGACGAGTTGCTCTGGGTATTTTCTGTTTATTTTGTATTTTCCCTTCTCTCTGCAGAAGGAAAGCATTTAAACCAAGGGGTTATAGGGCACAGACTCTGCTGATCAAGGTTAACATCATGGGTGATAAGATTGATATCATGTAGCCCTGATAAGAGGCAAGGAGGGCACAGCATCACGTGTGTGGTCTTGTCCCAAAGGCACAACCTCAATCTAACCTTGAGAAAACATGAGACAAAGCCACCTGAGGGACCTCTGACAAAAATGCTTGATGAGTATTCATCAAAGTGTCAAGGCCATGAAAGGCTGAAGATTTGTCAGAGATCAGGGACCAGGAGAGACCAATATAACTAAATGTGACGTGGGATACTGGAACAGAATGGAAATTTGTGGAAAAACCGGTGAAGTACATGTTAGGTCTGTAGTACAGTTAGAAGCACCATGCTCCAGTTAATTTCCTGGTTTTGATCACTGGACTACAGTTCTAGAAAACTCACCCTGGGGGCAGCTGGGCGAAGGGCGCACAGGGCCTCTCTGTCCCATCCGGGTAACTTTCCTAGAAGTCTTAACTCACTTTGAAATAAAAAGTGAAAAAAAAGAAAAAGGACAAATTCTGATAGAGTTTGGGTTGGATACTTACTGGCTAGGTGACCCGGTGCAAACTACATAAGCCCTCTGTGCCTCGACTTCTCCATCTGTAAAATGGGTATTGAGATAGGAACCACCCGCCAAGGTCACTGTGACAATTACATAAATATGTGTGCTGTGTTGAGAATGGGGTCTGGTTCTGAAAGGTTGTAACCAATGTCACCTGCTCTTAGCATCACTGATCTCATCGCTCTCATTTCTGCTATTTCTCTTTTGTTGGGGGAGAATGGGGTGAGACAAGTATAGCCATTCAGTGTCCTCTGTCAGCTTATCAACCTGGACATTTCATAGTATCTGCCAGGTAACTGCGGCATAAGGATTTCAAAACTCACACAGGACTTTCCTGGAGGTCCAGTGGTTACGACTCCATGATTCCAATGCAGGGGAAGCGGGTTGGGGAACTAAAATCCCACATGCCGCATGGTGGCAGGGCCAAAAAATTAAAAAATAAAACTGACAGAAGTGATTCATTTTAAAACCAGACTTTGTTTTTGTTTTGAGCAACAAAGGGAGGGGAACTCTGGAAAACTGGGCTTACTTTCTTCCATGCGGTCACACATTACTAATGAGGAGCGTCTGCCCCTTTTTAGATGAACACGTCATCTCCATGGGACCACACTCCTCTCCTCTCCCTGCTGCTTTCCCACCACTAAGGATAAATCCTACCATCCTTGGCTTGATATCTTTTCTACAGTTGAAAAATTTTTTGTGTGTATCTGTGGTTGGCTGAATAAATGACCCCAAAGATACCTATGTCCTAACCCCCAGAACCTGTGACTATGTTACTTTACATGTCAAAATGGACTTTTCCTATGTGACGTAGGATCTTAAGAAGGATGGATTATTCTTAGTTAGCCAGAGAGCCCAATGTAATCACAACGGTCTAATAAGAGAGAGGCAAGAAGGTCAGCTGAAAGAGGAGATACAAACAATGGAAACAGACGTTGGGATGGTACAATTTGAAGATGGAGGAAGGGGCTGCAAGAAAAGGAAGGCGGGCAGCCTCTAGAAGCTGGAAAGGGCGACAGGATGGATTCTTCCCCGGAGCCTCCAGAAGGAATGCAGTTCTGCAGGATTTTAGAATCCTGACCTTGAAGACAAAAACATAATGAATTAAAAGATATAGTTTTGGCCACGCCACGCAGTATGCAGGCTCTTACTTCTCTGACCAAGGATCAAACCCACGCCTCCTAAATTGGAAGCACAGAGTCTTATCCACTGGACCAACAGGGAAGACCCAAGATAGCGACTGTGTTATTTTCAGTTCAGTTCAGTTCAGTCGCTCAGTCGTGTCTGACTCTTTGCGACCCCGTGAATCGCAGCACGCCAGACCTCCCTGTCCATCACCAACTCCCAGAGTCCATCCAAACCCATGTCCATTGAGTCAGTGATGCCATCCAGCCATCTCCCTCTGTCTTCCTCTTCTCCTCCCGCCCCCAATCCTTCCCAGCATCAGGGTCTTTTCCAATGAGTCAACTTTTTGCATGAGGTGGCCAAAGTATTGGAGTTTCAGTTTCAACATCAGTCCTTCCAATGAACACCCAGGACTGATCTCCTTTAGGATGGTACTGGTTGGATCTCCTTGCAATCCAAGGGACTCTCAAGAGTCTTCTCCAACACCACAGTTCAAAAGCATCAGTTCTTCAGTGGTCAGCTTTCTTCACCGTCCAACTCTCACATCCATACATGACTACTGGAAACACCATAGCCTTGACTAGATGGACCTTTGTTGGCAAAGTAATGTCTCTGCTTTTCAATATGCTATCTAGGTTGGTCATAACCTTCCTTCCAAGGAGTAAGCGTCTTTTAATTTCATGGCTGCAGTCACCATCTGCAGTGATTTTGGAGCCCCCAAAATAAAGTCTGACACTGTTTCCACTGTTTCTCCATCTATTTCTCATGAAGTGATGGGACCAGATGCCATGATCTTAGTTTTCTGAATGTTTAGCTTTAAGCAAACTTCTCCACTCTCCTCTTTCACTTTCATCAAGAGGCTTTTTAGTTCCTCTTCACTTTCTGCCATAAGGGTGGTGTCATCTGCATATCTGAGGTTATTGATATTTCTCCTGGCAATCTTGATTCCAGCTTTTACATTAAATTTGTGGCAATTTTTTGTAGCACCAATAGGACACTAATAGTACTCCTGTCTCCAACAAAAATAAGAGAGAAAAATGCGGCAGAGGCCAATTAGGCTCAGTCCACTTTACTCACTTGTGTGACCTGCTCTGTTCCTGTGGCCATTCATGTTTGCTGCCCCTGGACCCAGGAGCCTTATCCATTATTCATTCATGCAAGCATGCATGCAAGTCTTGTAATTATTCACTGAGGACACAATGGAGAGTAAGACACAGACTCTGCCCTTAAGAATCTTACAGTCTAAGTGAATATTTGAGGGGATTAAACACAACATTGAAGCTTTAAAAAGAGAAAAACAGCACGAGAAATGTGCAAAAAAGGAAGAAAAAACCAAGGATTTCCCTGTCGTTCCAGTGGGCTAAGGCTCCATGCTCTCAATGCAGGGGGCCTGGGTGTGATCCCTGGTTAGGGAACTAGATCCCACATGCCGCAATTAAGAGTTTGCATACTGAAGCGAAACCTGAAGAGACTGCTCACAGCCAAAAAAGAAGTATGAAAATACACACAATTTTACAAAACTGGACAAGTTGCCTCTGTGTTATCTAAGTTCTGTCTTCACAATAACCTGGAGGAAATCGATATCATACCCCACGGTGACCATCTCAAAAGGAAGGAAAGTGGAGCTCAGGGAAGTAAAGCAATAGACTGAAGGTGGCACAGCTGGTAAGTGGCATGCTCGCTCCAGTAGGAACCTCTCCTGGTTCTGTATTTCCAAGAATTGCTCAGATGTGTCAGAGCTTCCCCCGAGGAGCACACCAAGCTGTTGAACTCTTGAACTCAAACCTTACCCGTCTGCGCTTAAGCAGCGGCACATTTTACGGTGATTAACCTGACCCGGAGCTGGCACTGGACTGGGCTGTTTGTGGTGGCAGCCACTTGGTGACACATTCAGAGCAGATGAAACGACTTGTCCAGAAAAAGCAGATCAGCACTAACTCCACACTTGGCTGGGAGGATTTGGCTCCTAGCCACTCGCAACACCAGCCTGCCTTCAAAGCTCCTACCCTGGATATTTACACCAAGAGGGGGCTGAGGGCTTCCCTGGTGGCTCAGAGGCGAAGAATCCACCTGCCAATGCAGGAGACGCAGGAGATGTGGGTTCCATCCCTGGTCCAGGAGGATCCTACATGCTGGGGAACAGCTAGCCGCATGCTCCACAGTTATTGAGCCTGTGTGCTAAGGCCCAGGAACTGCAACTACTAAAGTCCATGCGCCTTAGAGCCCGGGCTTTGCAACATGAAAAGCCACTGCTGTGAGAAGCCATGGACTGCAACTAGAGAGTAGCCTCTGCTCCCTTATCTAGAGAAAAGGCTGTGCAGCAATGAAGACCTAGCACAGCCAAAATAAATAAATTCTTAACATAGAAAGAAAAAAAAAGAGGGCTGCGAATGCCAGTAGGCAGCTGGAGTCAACTGGTCTGCACAGGGATAACCTGGCCACTGTCATCCTGGGGCATACCCACACATTCCTCCCCCTAATCAGCCATGGGGGTCAGAGCCCATTGCTGTTCAGTCGCTAAGTCATGTCCCACGCCAGGCTTCCCTGTCCTCCACTAACTCCCAGAGTTTGCTCAAGTTCATGTTCATTGAGTCAGTGATACTATCGAACAATCTCATCCTCTGTCACCCCCTTCTCCTTCTGCCTTCAATCTTTCCCTGCATCAGGGTCTTTTCCAATGAGTTGGCTCTTAGCATCAGTCTTTGCAATGAATATTCAGGACCGATTTCCTTTGGGATTGACTGGTTTGATCTCCTTGCAGTCCAATGGACTCTCAAGAGTTTTCTCCAACACCACAGTTTGAAAGCATCAGTGCTCAGCCTTTTTTATGGTCCAACTCTCACATCTGTACATGACTTCTGGAAAAACCACACCTTTGACTATACAGACCTTTGTCAGCAAAGTGATGTTTCTGCTTTTTAATACGCTGCCTAGGTTTGTCATAGCTTTTCTTCCAAGAAAGAAGCATCTTCTAATTTCATGGCTGCATTCACCATGCATAGTGATTTTGGAGGCTAAGAAAAGAAAATCTGTCACTGTTTCTACTTTCACTCAGAGCCTGATAGCGGCCTCCAGATGTTTGTCCCCTCCTTCTCTCCCTTAGGGACAAAGTTGGCAAGTCTGAGCTGGGGCGACGGCCACCCTGGCATCTCCCAGCATCCCTTGCAGCGAGGCTCAGCCGAGTGCCCAAGAGCTGGCCAGTGTCCCATGAATCTATGTCTGATGTGCAACCCCGAGGCTGCGCTCGTAGAAGGAAGGTGCGGCCCAATTGTTCCTCTCATCCCCCTTCCCTCTGGCTGGGCTAAGCTTGGTGTGAACCATCCTGGGTCATGAGGTGGAGGGCAGCAACTGGGGACTGAGGAGCAGCAAGAGGGAAGGGGCCTGAGTGTCTAACTCTGCAGAGCGGCTTACACCTCGACTGTTACGTGAGAGAAATACCCTGCTATCCTGTCGAACTGATTTTTTAAAAATAGCTTTTAAAAAATATTTAATTCATTTATTTGAGTGCACTGGGCTTTAGCTGTGGCATGGGGTGTGGGGTGTCTTTAGTCGAGGCATGTGAGCTCTTAGTTGCAGCATATGGGTTCTAGTTCTCTGACCAGGGTTCAAACCCAGGCCCCTTGCATTGGAAGTGCAGAGTCTTACCCACTGGACCACCAGCACATTCCCCTGTGGAACTGTTTCTCATTGTGGTCTTTGTTACAGCTATGAGGGCTTCCCTCATAGCTCAGATGGCAAAGAATCCACCTGCAATGTGGGAGACCCTGGTTTGATTCCTGAGTCGGGAAGATTCACTGGAGAAGGGATAGGCTACCCACTCCAGTATTAGGTTTTGCTTGTGGCTCAGCTGGTAAAGAATCTGCCTGTAATGTGGGAGACCTGGGTTCGATCCCTGGGTTAGGAAGATCCCCTGGAGAAGGGAAAGGCTACCCACTCCAGTATTCTAGACTGTATAGTCTCTGGGGTTGCAAAGAATCAGACATGACTGAGTGACTTTCACTTTTTACAGCAGCTGAGCTGTATACACTCCAACCCTATTCCCAAACCCTTATGCACCACTGATGTCAAATGAAACTCTCCAAGACAGGAGTCCTGGCAGTTTTCTGATAGAAATTCTCTTGGTCCAATAGCAATTCCATTACTTATGTAGATATCCAGGAGAAAAAGTTGAGGAAAAGGACAGGGGCAGCCCCAGACAAAAGTTCCTTCCAAGGACAAAGCCATGGGAACACTGATTGCATTCTAGCTACTCTGGAAACTCGTGAGAAATTTTTAAGACAGAATGTGGTAGGTTGCCTTCAAACATGGCTGACAAGAATCCCTTGAATACTGTATGTAGATGCTGATTCCTCTATCTGGTGGTGGGGCCTCTTTTCCTTCCCCTTGAATCTGGGCTGGCCTTGTGATTGCTTCGACCAATAATAACACGTGACAGAGTGATGTTCTGGGACTTCCAGAGCTGGCAGTTCTGGAACTCGGCTGCCATGCAGTCAGGAAACTGACCAGACAGCTGGAGGAGAGGTCCCATGTCCAGGAGAATCAAAGCGCCCAGCCTGGGGCACACCGGGTGCCAGATGAGCAAGTGCGGCCCTACTGGACACCTCAGCTGAATGTGACAGCACGGTGACCCCAGGCGTCACCAGACAAAGCAGAAGAATCACCTAGCTGAGCCAAACCAACCCCGGAAACCGTGAGGAGTGACACACTGTTGGGGGGGCTTCCTCAAAGGCTCAGTGGTAAAGAAGAATCTGCCTGCAATGCAGGAGCCTCAGGAGATGCACGTTTGATCCCTGGGTCAGGAAGATCCCCTGGAGTGGGGGAATACTGGCAACCCACTCCAGCATTTTTGCCTGGGGAATCCCGCGGACAGAGGAATCTGGTGGGCTAGAGCCCATAGGGTCACAAAGAATCGGACACAACTGAACTGACTTTGCACACATGCACACACAACACACTGTTGCTGTTTTAAGCCACTAAGTTTGGGGGTGGTTTGTTACACAGCAGTAGCCGATCCATACACAGGAGCCATCTGACTTTTCTTTATATCTGCTCAGGTCTGGTTACAGCTCCTCCAAGCCGCTTGTACTCTTCTTCCATAGTGTCGATCACGTCACCATCATTTGATTAGTGTGACTATTTCTTAAGTATATTTAGGTGGCAGGAAGTGTGTACTCAGGAGGGTCTCAGACCTGGATTCAGAATTATGTTCTGCTGCTCTCTGACTGTGACCTTGGGGAGCTCACTTTGCCTCTTTGGGACTCAATTTGCTCATTTACAATGTGGAAGAAATATTAGTACTTACTTAATGAGATTTTTGTAAGATGAAATGAGAGGATGTTTGTTGAACTGCCAGCACGGTATCTGGTACACGGCATGCTCTTGATTAATATTTATTGAGTGAAGGAATGAAACAGTTGACGTAACAGTTCTACAAGGGCTCCCCTGGTGGCTCAGATGGTAAAGAATCCACCTGTAATGCAGGAGAGCCAGGTTCGATCCCTGGGCTGGGAAGATCTCCTGGAGGAGGAAATGGCAACCCACTCCAGTGTTCTCGCCTAGAGAATTCCATGGACAGAAGAGCCTGGTAGGCTACAGTTCATAGGGTCACAAAGAGTCGGACACAACTAAGCAACTAAGCACATACACACAACAGTTCTACAAATACTCGCTGACTGAATTAACAAACTACTCAATGTCACTTTCTTGGTGAGACCTCATCTGATGGAAAGATACAGCTTCTCCCCACTGCCACACCCTGACCCTCCTGCTGCTGACCCCCATTCTTTTCTTTTCTTTTTGGCTGCACTGGGTGGCAATCGGGATCTTAGTTCCCCAACCAGGGATCGAACCTGGACCCCCTGCAATGGAAGTGCAGAGTCTTAACCACTGGACTGCCTGGGAAGTTCCCCAACTCTAGTTCTTCCTTCACAGTATTTATTAGCCTACAATACAATGGACTTATTTCTTCTGTCTCCTATGTTGGTTTTTACATGTCTTTCCCACCACAGAAAGAAATTATTAGCTGTTTCGTTCCCCAAAGCATCTCAAGCGTCTGGAACCACGCCCAGCACACAGTAGGTGTCAACAAACATTTGATGAATGAATGAATAAATATAAGAAGTGTTCATGGGCATCCATGACCTTTGGGGACATGTGGACACAAGCATGTGGGAAGCAGTCCCATTAGATGGAGGCCCCGTGTGTTTGAAGTGGTCCTGATAATGATGTATGTCTGTGATGACTCTGATGTGAAGGGTACCGCCTAGGGTCATGTATCTGATGGGCAGGGGAATGCTGGCAAACAGTGCCCAGCTCTATTCAACATCAACCAAGCCCATGAACACCTCAAAGTCTTCTCTCCAAAAATACAGATTTATTAATAGGTTTGTGGCTAAAAGAATTTTCTGTCTCTGGATGATTTCATTGGGATCTAAAATCTCACAGCATTGAACTATCCCTCCTGACCATTATGAAAATGAGATAAGTATGAAAAAGCTGCCCAAACATTGTTTGGAAAGAGATCAACTTCTGTGGATCCTCTCTCATGGGATTGATGATGCCAATACAATAACCTTAATTTGGAACTTATTTGGAGCCAGGAAAGTCTCTGTGAACATTGAATGTATTAACTCACTTACCTCTCATAATAATTCTATGAAGGGATACCATCATCAGCCCATTATACAGGTGAGAATACTGTGGAACAGAGAGGTAAAGAAACTTTTGCAGGGCCACCCAGCTAGAAAGTGATGGGGAAATGCTAAGGTGGGCCAGGTTGTAAAGGAACGGAGAAACTGCCTCCCACTGTGGGAGGGTGCTGGCAGGCCACATGATAAGTGTGGTCCACGCTCACGACTGCCGACGTCTTGCTTAAGCCTGGCTCCAAGGCCACTTCCTGTCCCCGGCCGTAGCAGGGAGGCACCTGACACATTCTTCCGGAGACTTCTACCTGACCTTCCCAAGCTGAATGTTTGCCTCCCTCTTTTAAAACATTCTCCTTCCATGGGTCCCCTGCCTATGCCTCCTGTCGTACTTAAATATACATCTGCACCCTGGTGAACTTTCATTCCCCTGGAGTAAGTTTGCCAGTAAAAACAAAAGTGGTCTCAACATGTAGAAGTTCACAGAAAAGCCCATTTATGGAAAAATATAGTGTTTATGCTGTTGGGCACTGAGGGCCTTAAGAGCGAGTGGGATGAACACTCTTTTATCGCAGCTCTGTAGAGCTGGAAGGGGTCTGAGGAACTAATCCTCCCCTCCTTTCCTTCTTTGAGCGTTTACAGTCATCTAATGGTTGCCTACCCACTGTCCATTTCCTCCCCATTTCCATTCCCCCCAGAGTGGCAATGCACCCAGGTAAAAATAATCCCTTCTCTAGCCTTGCCTGCAGCCAAGCGCGGCCATATGATACAAATCCAGCCACTACAAGACTTGAAAACTTTAGCTTTCCTGATTATGGTTTTGCTTCTTCTTGATTCTTCCTTATTCTGCTGGCCTGAAATGTGGAGGTGAGGGCTGGAGGTGAAGCAGCCACTTGGTGACTATTAGGTGATAAGAATGAGGGTGAAAGCTAGAGGTTAAGGACAATAAGGGAGATGGACCGAGGAAAGCTGGGACATTGGGTTTTCTGTGCCCTCTGAACTCTAACTGAAAATGTGTGCCAGATGCCATGGGTCCTGTGAGATTAACGGACAGTTCCTGCCATCTAGAAGCTCAAATACAGCCCAACTCCTGTACTTTACAGTGGGAAATTAGAAGATCAGAGACTGACCAGGGTCATAGATGAATTATTAATGGAAATGGGATTAGAACCTGGATTTACGTCCTAAGACTAGTTTTGCTGCTTCTACTAGTCTACGGGTCTCAGAGTGTAACAGAAATCCCTAGTGGGTGTACAGAAGATAATTTTACATGAATCTTTTTTAAATTCTCTTTTAATCTATCCCATAGGCAGCCTAGCTCAGGGGTTAAGAGCTTGGACTCTGGAACTAGCCTGCCTGGGTTCACATCCTGGCTTCACTACTCATTAGCTGAGTGACTCTGAACATGTTGCCGGCCCTCTCTGTGCCTGGTTTCCTCCTCCTCGTCTATAAAACAGATATGGTAGCAATTTGTAAATTATATAGTAGCTGTGAGTAGTTAATGACGTGTCTCTTGGAACATAATTTTAAATAAATATTCATTATTAGTGGGTCAAAGAGAAAAATCTCTGATACTCACTAATCTCTTTTTAGCTAAGAGATTCAGAGCCTTGGCCAGAATTTAATAATACTATTTTATTTTCAGTGAACTTATTTTTTACCAGTTCTTTCCATTTATAGCAAATTATGCTGGCTTTCCACTTAAGGTAACGCTACAAATTTCCCTTTTAAAATGATTTTATTTTAAGCCCAAAGAAGTCTATAAACTAAAAAACATTCAAATAACAATACAAGTGGTACGTGTGTGTGTGCGCGCGCGTGCGTGCTCAGCCATGTCACAGGTGGGACTTAGATGTGACAAAAGTCGTGAATAAGAATTGGAGTGTCTGATGTTTGGGAAACACTTTTTGGACCGAGGGAGAAAACTGTGCAGCATCTACCCTGTATCCCCCTGCCACGATCAAGGCAGACATCACTAACTGATCCCCACACGCTTTTCCACTGAGGCCCACAGGCCTCAGATGTTTATTGAATGAAATTCACCAAGGGCTTCCTTGATTTCTCCCATTCTGACAAAATCCAGAACCTGACACTGTGAGCTGCTGCTAAGAACACACCAGCGTGAGCTGCAGGCAGCAGCGGAAAGGTTATGAGTCCTGGTATGTCTGGGGCCGGTTTTTTATCATTTGTATAGAAAGTGTCAGATGTGACCCTGACTATCTCTGGAAGGACACCCAAGAACTGGGGCCAGGAGCTGCTTCTGGGGAAGAGTCGTGGAGGGCTGTGAGAGAGATGGCACTGCTCCCTCTGCAGTAGGTATATGCTGTAACTGACATGCACAATGTAATTAACATATCATGAAAGGAGAGGGCATGGGGGGCATTTTCTGGTGGGTTAGAGTTGGCAAAGTTTCTGGATGTTTTGAAGAGCAGGAGAAGCAAACCCTGGAGAAGCAAAAGCAGGTTTGTCTATAGTTTAACTTCCAGGGGTAGAGGTGACAGCTGAGCTCCTGGCCCAGCTCGTGATGCCCACTGGTGGTTATCTAACTTCGCTGCGGGGGGCGGGTGGTGGTGGTGGTGGTGTGTGCCTCCAGCCAGGCCTAAGTTACCTTCCTGCAAGAGCTCCAGGGTGCTTCTGACTTCCCTGCATCTCTGAGGACATAGTTTGGCACTCCAAGGGTTACCCAAACACATACTATTCAGTGATAATCTTCTGGATTTCCTTCCCGCTCTCTGCCCCGATCCACACTCCCATTTCTAGTGACACACGGCCCCTGGAGCACTCGAGCAGTTCAGGCAGTGGCTGTCATTCAGGCAGTCAGGGTTGGGCGTCTTACACCAGACATGTCCCAGGGTCGGCTTGAACTGGCTTCGATGGGTCTACAGGATCCAAGCACTGATGCCACATGAGCCAGGACAGCATTTCTGCTTCTTTAAGACACTGCCAGCTGCTCTGACGTTGCAGGGGTTCCTACACAAGGCGCATCTGAAGGGGCAGGCGCACGGTTCAGTTTTTTCTTTGCTGGCACCTTGCGTAGCCCTGGAGGGAGGGATTCTGAGGGTAAGGAGGGTCACAAAGGAGGTGAGGCTGCTCAGCTTCACAGCGAGGACAGCTGGGGCTGTGAGTGTGGGATTTCTGTCTGTACTGTCACAGCTGGGACCTCAAACCTGCTACGCGATGCATTCTGAGAATAGACAGGAGGCTTCCCCAATGGTTCAGTGGGTAAAGAATCCGCCTGCCAAGGCAGGAGACACAGGGGACCAAGAGACTCAAATTCGATCCCTGGGTCAGGAAGATCCCCTGGAGGAGGAAATGGTAACCCACTCCAGTATTCTTGCCTAAAATCAGTATAGTATTATAGGGCCTCCCTGGTGGCACAGAGGTACAGAATCTGCCTGCCAGTGCAGGATTTCAGGTTTGATCCCTGGGTCGGGAAGATCCTCTGGAGGAGGAAATGGCAACACATTCCAGTGTTCTTGCCTGGGAAATCCCATGGACAGAGGAGCCTGGGGGGCTAGGAGCTGCAAAGAGACATGAGTGAGTGACTAAGCACAGCACACTGCTGGATAAATATTTGTTTGTTACTGATGAGTGAATGAGCAAGTGAGGTGAGCGGAATAATGTCTCCCTGGCCCATTATCCGTCCTATTCCCTGGAGTCTGTGACTATATGAGGTTACATGGCAAACGGGGATTAAAGCTGTAGATGGAATTAAGGTTGCTCATCAGCTGACTGTACAATGGGAAGAGGAGCCTGGATTACCCAGGTGAATGCAGTGTTACCACAAAGTCCTTGAAAGCAGAAGAGGGAGGCAGGAGAGAGATGTAATCACGGAAGATCCGCGTGACGCTATGTGAGCAGGACTTGACCTGCTGCTGCTGACTCTGAAGATGGGGGGGGTGGGGCGCTGCAAGCCGAGGCCTGTGGGCAGCCTCCAGAACGGGCAAAAGGCAAGGAAATGGATTCTCCCCTGGAGCCTCCAGAAGGAAGGCAGTCCTGCTGACACCTTGATTTTAGCCCAGCGAGACCTTCTGAGCTCACACTTTTGAACTCTAGAACTGTAAGATGACAAACGCGTGCTGTTTTAAGCCACCAATTTTGCGGTCATTTGTTACAGCAACAATTGAAAACAATATAATGATACTCATAAATAGTAATAATACTCAGAACTTCCCTGGTGGTGCAGTGGATAAGAATCCGCCTGACAATGCAGGGCACATGGGTTTGATCTCTGGGCCAGGAAGATTCCACGTGCCACGGAGCAACGAAGCCCGTGTACCTTAACTACTGAGCTGGTGCTCTGGAGCCCTCTGGCCACAGCTACTGAAGCCCGCGCACCTAAGGGCCTGGGCTCCGCCACTAGAGGACCCGGCGTTAGTGAGAAGCCCGTGCGCTGGATCGAGAGAGGAGCCCCTGCTCTCTGCAACTAGAGAAAGACCGCATGCAGCAATGCAGAGCCAGTGCAGCCAAAAACTTAAGAAAATAAAAAATAAAATAATACTACTCCTCCTGAAGGTATGGTGTTTCTTCTGTGCCATGCTCTGTTCTCAGGGTTTTACACTGACTCATTTAATCCTTACAACAATCTTAGCAACACAACAGAGATGCCTGTGATCTGAAGCTTAGAAATGTGGAGACGGAGGCCCAGAAAAGTGAAGCTGCTTGCCTGTCACACGGCTGTTAGCTGGTCAAGCTGGAATAGGCAGTCAGGGTCCGGATGCAGAGGCCATGGTCTGCACCCCCACACTTGGTTATGAAGATTACGTGAGGGCGTGCATGCGACATTGTTAAGAACAGCCAGGAGGGAATAATGCAAGACAAGGACTTCTCATCCAGGCTACCTGGAGGACTGTCCTGGCTGGTGTTGAGCCTGCGGGAAAGGAAAAACACCCAGTCCTCTGCGCCTTTACCAAAATATCCTCTCACATTCTGCACCGAGCGGAAAAAGTTATTAAACACTCTACGTTCAAAAAGCAAAACTATATATAAAGTTGCCGAATCTGTTTGCACACCCTCAAAGAGCAGCCTGGCAGGACCCCGTGACCGTGGGTGCCCCAATCACGGAACAACTGGAACCAACTGTTCCCCTTGCCCAGTGAGTGTGTGCCCAGTCATGTCCAACTCTGCGACCCCACGAATTGTAGCCCACCAAGCTCCTCTGTCCATGGGATTTCCCAGGCAAGAATACTGGGGTCGGTTGCCATTTCCTCCTCCAGGGGCTCTCCTGCGTCTCCTGCATGGGCAGGCGGATTCTTTACCACTGAGCCACCCTTGCACAATAAGGCAAGGCTGAAAAACAGAGAAATGTCAGCAGCCTGTCTTCATTTAAAAATATGAGGGACTTGCCTGGAGGTCCATTGGTTAAGATCCCTCACTGCCAATGCAGGGGGCGCAAGTTTGATCCCTGGTCAGGGGACCAAGATCTCATATGCCATTCAGTGTGGCCAGAAAAGATTTTTTTAAAAAAAGAGAGACATAAAATTTTTTTGATACTTTCTTCATCAGAGTTTTTGGGCATTGATTCTGACTCTTTTAAATATTGTATTACAATATAAATCATGATCACTGAGTTTTGGACATCCCCTTAAACTCTGCACCTGGGAGAATGCCTTTTTTTAAACTTTACTTTAGTCTCAGCCCTAAGGACTGATGCTGAAGCTGAAACTCCAATACTTTGGCCACTTGATGCAAAGAACTGACTCATTTGAAAAGACCCTGGTGCTGGGAAAGATTGAAGGCAGGAGGAGAAGGGAATGACAGGGGCTGAGATGGTTGGATGGCGTCACCGACTCGATGGACATGAGTTTGAGCAAGCTCTGGGAGTTGGTGATGGACAGGGAAGCCTGGTGTGCTGCAGTCCATGGGGTCGCAAAGAGTCAGACACGACTGAGTGACTGAACCGAACTGAACTGAAGCCTAGTTATGGCATGTCCTGGTTTTGTGACTTCCTTCCTTGGAGCCTCTGTTTTCTCATCTGTCAAATGGTAACGAACTTGCCACAAGCGCTCAAGTGAGGACCAAGGGAGTGAACGCAGCTGAAGCCCTCAGCCTGGCCCTCCCCCAGCCCCCAGAAGCCCTTCCAACCCCACCACCCTGCCACCCTGGGTAAGCTATTTTCACCAGGATTCAGCACCTGTCACTAAACAGGCGGTTTGACTCCTGATGGCCATGGTAAGGTAGGCGGTCCCTAAATATCTGTCAAATAAAGGCTGGATATTAGGACACACTATGAAGAGTTACTGTCCCAGGGTTTGGAGAACCATCAGAGATCAGAGAACAGAGGCACATGCTGGAGAGACATCTATTATGAATTTTTTTCCCCCTGGGAAGGCGGTGGCGGGTGGTGGTGGACAGAAGGGGCCGGTTTTAAAATAATAAAGTCAATTTGGTACGGTCTGCTTTGGTGTTTTGAGATCTTTGAAAGAGATATTGTGTGGCTGCGGGAGGGGGCTGGCCGGGAAGCGGGTGATATTTATACTGTAAAGAGGGGGCCCTGACCTTTGCTGGCGGCGGCCGGTCCTTGTCGAACATGCCAGGGCCTGGACCGCCTCTGCCGCCACAGACTTCCACTGAGACTAATGCAAGCCAGCTGAGCAGCGGGGGCCTTGACCGACCCCTCTCGCTTGGGTGGTTTCAATTTTTTTGCACAGCCCAGACATCTCAGGGGCAGAGCAAGCTCTCAACCCCACCCCCCGTCCCCCACCCCCCTCCCCCTGCCGCCTCTTGCTGCTCAGGCAGGGACCCCGGGTGGGCAATGCTGTGGGTTGAACTGTGTCCCCTGAAAAGATCTTTTTAACTCCTAACCCCTGGTCCCTGTGACTGTGACCTCAGGTGGAGATAGGGTCTCCACAGATGTAATGGAGGTCAAGACGAGGTCATCTTGGATTACGGTGGCACCCAATCCAATGACTCGGTGTCCTTGCAAGAAGAGAGGCATTTGGACACAGACTCCCAGTGAGAAGGTGCCAGGAAGAGTAAGGCAGGGAGAGGATGCAGAGGGAGCCAGCAGCCATTGGAAGCTAGGAGAGAGGCACAGAATACATGGTCCCTAGGCGCCTCCAGAAGGAATCGACCTAGTGAATTACACTTTGATTTCAAACCCTAGCCTCCTGTGCCACGAGAAACGTTTATTCTTCAAGGCATCCCCGGTTTCTGGCACCTCATTACGGCAGCCTTAGGGAACTAGTCCAGCTGATCTTGGTGATTGCCTGGCATTCATCATTTTTCTTGCCAGCTCTTGCAGGGACAGGGCTGTGGGCACCAGGACAGCTTGACCTCTGAACTGCAAAACTTAGGGATGCCTCCGGGCCCTGTCACTGAGAAGCGGGTCCCCTAGGTTCGAGCATGTCCCCAGTCTGAGCCTCCATTTCCATGTCAGTGCATGAAAGATCTCAAACTAGATCCATGTATCCAGACTTTATCCCCCTGCCTCTTTATGCTTTTTACCACATCGCAAAGCCACTTTTACGTATTTTACTTACTATTTCTATTAAGTCAACTTCAGCTTGACTTGCGTTTAGAAAACTTTGCTTTGTCCTAAGTCATAATATCTAAAAAAATCACCCATTGTTTTTCTTATAAATTTGTCTGAGAAAAAGACTTTACATCACTACCGCATGAGAAAATCAATACCACTTGCCATCTGTAACGAAAATGTAAAAATAGAAAATACACAGAAAATAAATGGTTTTAGTTCTAGCTAAATACAGTTGCCTGCCAAAGGCCTTAAACTTAGACTCATCTCTATTCCTGTGTCCTTGAGCAACCATAACTACTCCATGGACTTCAGTCCTCAACCAACATCGTAGATAACTCCTCCAAAAAAAATCACAATATCTGTCAAGCACAATGATTTATGTTTCTCAAGCATATATTGTATTCTAGGTGCTATTCTGTGCAGTTCATAAATACTAACTCCTTTCATCTTTACAACAGTCCTACAACCAATGGGAAGCTATGGGCTTCCTAGGTAGCTCAGTGGTAGGGAATCTGTCTGCCAGTGCAGGAGATTCAGGTTCAATCCCTGGGAAATGGCAACCCACTGCAGTCTTCTTGCCTGGAAAATTCCATGGACAGAGAAGCATGGTGGGGCTATGTTCCACGGGGTCACAGCATCGGACACGACTTAGCTATTGAACAACGACAACAAATGAGCAGGGCTACTGTTGTCCTTTGGGCTGAAGAAGCTGAGGCACAGAAAGGTTAAGTAATCCAACTAAGGTCACATAGCTTCAAAGGGGCGAGAGGTGAACCTAGAGCTTGAAAATATCACAGAGTGAAGCATGGTAAGAGTGGTTGTTTAAGTTTCTGCAGAAACTGTCATGCAAGCAAATAGCTGTACGTTTCGCGTGTACTGGGCTGTGACGTAGAATGTCTTTTTAGTGTGGACGGTGATCAGAGAAGGTTGAAAGCCATTGCTATCTCATGCAACTCTCTCATTTTGTAGGTGGGAAAGACAAGTTCCAGAGAGAAGGCTGTGTTACCCCTGACACTGTCTCACGCTCGGGAGACACCGGAAGATGATTCTACTTGTCCCTTTTAATAACCTGCCCCAACCCTCCAGGCCAGGGCAATCGGCCTGCCGTCCCTAGGTGTGATACTGGATGCCCACGTGGTGAACGACCCCATGGCAGGTGACACGCTGTGAGAAAGGTTAAAGCCCCAGCAGAAGCAGATGCTAAGAACCTGGGCCTCCGAGGTCACAGGTCCCCCCCCCCCCCCCCGCCATGGTGGCTCTTGCGCACGTTTTTGGCCACACTCCTACTTTGGTCTCAGGGGTCTCTAAGGAGGCCATGCAGAGAAGCCTGGAGAATGTAAAGGTCAGGCAGCGGACGGGGCCCAGACGCAGCAGCAGCTGTGATGGCTCCAGGCTGTGGCTTGGGGGGGTCATGCAATCTTTTGAGCAGCCAGTTCTTGAAGACCACCGATCGAGGGCTGGAGCAGCAGGGGCTCGAGGTCTGGTGAGGCCTGGAGAGGTTGCCGAACAGGTCAGAAGGGGCCCTGGTTGCCCCAAAGAGGGACAAACACACACAGAGATGAGGATCCCAGGACAAAGCAGCAGATGGCCCAACAGTCAGGGTTCCAGCCCAACAGCTAACACTCCAGGGAGCGACCCATATTCTAGGGGCAGAAGAGGTATAGAGACCATGGGCTCCACAGGAGGCAAATACAGTGAGACGTTGGGAGCCATCTAACTGCCCCTCCAAAGAGGGATGGCTAAATGCCACGATTTATCTATAAGAATAATTGTTACTGCTGTGTTAGTTGCTCAGTCATGTCCGACTCTTTGCAACTTCATGGACTCCTCTGTCCACTGCCAGGCTCCTCTGTCCACTGCATTCCCCAGGCAAGAATACTGGAGTGGGGAGCCATTCCCTTCTCCAGGGGATCTTTCTGACCAAGGGATTGAACCCACATCTCCTGCATTGCAGGCAGATTCTTTACCATCTGAGCCACCAGGGAAGCCCTAAGAATAATAATAGCCAACACTAACAAAGTGCCCTGACTGTTCCAAGTACTGCCCTAGGCCCTGTGCATGTACTATTTAGCATCCAGATCCGCAACAGATCAGCTACTTCTAGAGACCCCATTTCACAGATGGGAAGATCAGGTCTCAGAGAGGTTATTTGTGTGAAGTCACACAGCCAGTAAGCGGTGATGCTGGGATTCAAACCCAGGTGGTTGGTTTTTCTGATGGAGCAGGAGGCCAGAAACCAGAATAATCTGGGTGTATCTGGACTAACTTTAAGAGATCTACAAAACACGCCATTTAGTGACAAATATAAAAGGGAGTTTATAAAACAAGATGAACAGCAAGATATTTTAGTTTTTTAAGGAATTTTCCAGTTGTGGGAGGAGAAATACATATACACACGCTCACACACACACACGCACACACACAACACACACACTAGCTGAGATGTTCCAGAAAGATACAACACTAATATTATTATGTGATTTAAAACAAATATATGAAAAACTAAAAATCACCATAAAAAGGCAAATGGATTAAGGCCTGAAGGATGATGCTGCCTGTTTGGAAACTACTGAATGTGAAATGACGCTGAGAGAGAGAAACTTAGAGACTACAGAGAAAGGCTAAGCCATCAGAAAAACTCTCTACAAGTTTCCTTGGATCAGGGCAGAGGTCTCCAGGGTGGGATCTGGGCCCTGGTCCCCCTTTCCTAACAACTTTGAGGAGCAGAGAAGTCTAAGCAGATTTGTTCTAAGGTACAAATTCTGTATCCCTAGCCTGGTTCCATCCTGACCTCGGCTTCTCTCTGAGTGAAGATGGATCTGCAGTGTCTGTCTGTCTGTGTCTCTGGCCTAATCAACGGTTCCCTGCCGGAGGCTGTCTTTCCCCCCTCCCCTCGCTGTCCACCCTTCATTATCCATTTCAACCTCAGCAGAAGGCAGCCCGCCCCGGGGCTGAGGGCAGATGGCGCCCTCCTTTTATCTGTGAGGAGTTGCCTCCCAGGGACTTGTACCTTGTATAAGCCCATCCCTTTTGGTGTGTCTGCAAGGTTTTTTTTTGTTTTGTTATTTGGTTCCTTTTTGTTTCCCTTTCCTCACTCCCCATCACCTCCTACTCTGACCATACTTATCAGATTTCTCCTTCCAGGTTTTCAATATATTTTGCAGACACAGACCTTGCTGTGGACTCAGTTCCTGTTCCATTGACACATTAGAACTAAAAATGAAAACAAACACAAAAGAGGGACAATGTCAAAGCCCTTCTTTGGGTCTTTGTTCCTTCAAGAATGAAAGGATAAGCTGGGATGAGTCTAGAATGTGCTGAACTGAGCCTCTGGGACTGGTAGGTGTTGTTACAAGCCAAGTTCCATGATATGGGCTTCAGCTGTGCCTGCCTTAAAGCCCTGGATGGAAGGGAGGACCAGGGATGGGCTGGTGGTCAGCGAGACCTTCCTCCTGGTTGCGTCTTCCATAACCTCCCTACTGTCCACTCACCCCACGGCGGCCACCTGGTTTTTCAAAGATGCAAACCAGACCAACCCTCCCTGTTAGAAAACCTCTGATGGCTGCTCGATCCTCTCAAGATGAAATCTAAACACCTGCACATGGCCACAAGGCTCTTCAAGGTCTGGCTTCACCCACCTTCCAACCTTATCTTCCCCCGTCTATCCTCCTCCAGCCACTGGGCCTCCTGTCTGTCTGGAACGCTCATGACCCATGGACACTTCTCTTAATTTCCACATTTAGGCTCTCTACTGGTGTTTAAGTCAACCCCAAATTGGCCACCCACTAGGGACAACCAGTCTGCAGCATTCTGGCCCCAAGTGCCCTAGAAATATGGCTAAAATCATGGCTGCCCAGCAGAGTAACTGGAGGGCTCCCGTGGAAGCAGGCAGGGTTGCTCCGTGTGTCTCCCACACAGCAGAGGTGGGCCGGCCTTTTAGGTCCAGATACCTTTGACCTGCTGAGCCCCTTATTCAGCTTGAACTCCAGTCCGACTGACCGAGAAGGCTGCTGGGATTGAGAGACAGAAAGAGAGACAGGACCCACACAGAACCCAGGACCCAGGCCATAAGGCTCTTCCACCTCCTTGTACCCTATCCTAAATGTGCCAACTCCATCTCTCTCCCCTGGTTCCTCAGTGTAAGTCGATTTAATAAACCATGTTATCTGAACATCTTAATTTGTTCTGTGAGCCTTATCCCTGTGACCTCTGGGAGAACAACCTCCCTGGAGATTGTCACCGCCTCAGGGCAATTTCCCAAGAATGCCACCACTGTCAGTAGAAGGTGGCTGTCTTTTGCTTTGGTTGGATTTTACCAAGACTGGCCTACCATTATGGAAATTCATGCCACTGACAGCCGCGTGCTGGTGATGTCTGGTTGGTCGCATAGCCCAGCTCATCCGCCTCGATCTCATGAGCCTTCCCATGGGTGTGGCTGACTGTTTCATTAGGTCATCTAGTGGGGTCATGCCTGGGCAGTTTATTTGTCCAAAAACACAGTCTTTTTGTTCAAAACACAGTTTATAAGTTATTTTACAGCAAGGGCATTCTGCTTGGCTTTAAAAGATACACGCAAGTAGCTTAAATTCTATATGAATTAAATTTCAAGAGAGTGAAGGGGTTTTCTAGGACATTTGTTATGGAAAAAAAACCAAACAAACAGGAGCACTGGGTTTGATGGGGTTTGTTGTTTAGTTGCTAAGTCACGTCTGACTCTTTGCAACTCCATGCACTGTAGCCCGCCAGGCTCTTCTGTCCACAGGATTTCCCACACAACAATACTGGAGTGGCTTGCCATTTCCTCCTCCTGGGGATCTACCTGCCCAAGCCAGGGATCGAACCCTCATCTCCTGCATTGGCAGGAGGATTCTTTATCATCTGGGAAGCCCGATGGGGTTAGGAACGGGGATATAAACAGCCCTGGTGTCCGGGATGCTGACCACTCACAGGCCCCAAGTGCCTTCCCAGGGAAACGAGCTTGAAGATGCAGCTCCTTTTCTGGACCCTAGAGAGACACAGATCAGGAACTTCCCCTTTCTCATGTCCAAATACATCTCGTCCGCACCCTGCAACCAGCAATTCCATGTTCAAAATACACCCAGAATCTGACCGTCTCTCCCACCGCCACCTCCACTGAGTCCAGTCTCCACCGTCTCGCGCCTGACCTACTACAGCCACTTCTGCCCGGGTGTCCTGTTTCATTCTTGCCCCTGTGGTCTGTTCTCTACATGGTGGCCAGAGGGAGCTTGTTAAAACTAAGCTTATCACATCACTCCCCTGCTCAAAGCCCTCTACTCCTCCAAGTCTCCCATCCTAAAGCAGAAGCCGGAGTTCTCTCAATGGTGCGAAGCCCTCATCTCCACTGCTCCTGCCAATCTGCTCACTCTATTCCTGACTTTCCTCAAGCACGTGAGACCTGGACCGCTTCCCTACCATGTGGATCCTTCCTCTGAAGGCCTTTGCTCAACTCTTCCTCCATGAAGTCTTCCCACTTAAAAAAAAAAAAAAATGCAACCTCCAGTGCTTTCTTCTATAGTTTTTACCTTAATTCTTATTCTTGCCATCTCACATCCTGTATCAGTTCAGTTCAGTTCAGTCGCTCAGTTGTGTCCAACTCTTTGCGACCCCATGGACTGCAGCATGCCAGGCCTCCCTGTCCATCACCAATTCCTGGAGCCTACTCAAACTCGTGCCCAATGAGTTGGTGATGCCATCCAACCAGCTCATCCTGTGTCATCCCCTTCTCCAGCCTTCAATCTTTCCCAGCATCGGAGTCAGCTCTTCGCATCAGGTGGCCAAAGTATTGGAGTTTCAGCTTCAACATCAGTCCTTCCAATGAATATTCAGGACTGATCTCCTGTAGGATGGACTGATTGGGTCTCCTTGCAGTCCAAGGGACTCTCAAGAGTTTTCTCCAACACCACAGTTCAAAAGCATCAATTCTTCTGCGCTCAGCCTTCTTTATAGTCCAATTCTCACATCCATACATGACTACTGGAAAAACCATAGCCTTGACTAGATGGACCTTGTTGGCAAAAAACCAACTTCCATAGTTTTTACCTCAATTCTTACTCTTGCCATCTCATATCCTATATGCTTTACTTGTTTTTCATATTTATCATCTGTCTCCTGTCACAGAACCTCAGCTTGTGGAGAGCAGGCTTTCCATCTGTTTTCTTCTATACGTGTTTGTTGAATGAATGGGGGAACGCATTCCACCAGTGCCTTGGAGTCAGGCCCAGAGACAAAGCAACGGGGAGTCGTTTGCTGGCTCTGGGTGTCCGCCCCTTGAGGGCAAGGCCTCTCAAATAAGCACAGAGTCTTTGGTCCAGATGTCAGTCCTTCCCATGGTCACCATGGGGAACAGCAGTAGCAAAATGGCGGCCTGGGGGTACAGAATCCAGTCTTGTGGATTGTTTTGACCCGCACAGTAATCCTTTTAATTTGCTGCCACCAATTTAATTTTTTTTTAATTGGGAAATATCTGTTAAACCCCAGATTTGTTTTTTGTTTTGAAAATTTGAGATTACTGACTCATGCATACAACAAAAGGAGCTGCCCCTGATGTAAGGTTGGGGCGCCTCCATTCATCAGCCGCATCACGCAGTCCACCCTTCATGACCTGGTGGGCGTGTCTTGGACCAGATGAAGAGAACAGGCTTGGAACAGACAGCTGCAGAGTCCGCCTTGCGGCTGCTTCCCGGTGCTTTACTGATGCAATTTTACTTGTGTTTTGCCATCACTTGGTAATACTGTCTATCTCCCTACTCTGGGCTGTGAGCTCCATGCACCGTAGGGACATTTTCTGTCTTGCCCATCTTCGTGTTCTTAGCACCTGGCACAGGGAAGATGCTCTATTAATATCTGCTGCAATAATGGTCATAAGGCAGCAGCCTCGCCCCGCCTCCTCAGTTCCACATTCTGGGGACTTACATTTATTACGCCCTCAGTAATGGGCCTTTGCCTTGAAAATATCTCATAGTAGGAGGAAAGAACAAAAGGAGATGAAGCATCTGCAAAGAAGAAATTTTTAAAAATGTTCCTCTGCTTTAAAAAAAGTCATTTATTTATGTGTTTTTGGCTGTGCTGGGTCTTTGTTGCTATGTGTGGGTTTTCTCCAGTTGCAGCACGTGGGCTTCCCATTGCGGCGGCTTCTCTTGTTGCGGAGCATGGGCTCCGGGGTGAGAGGGCTTCAGTAGTGATGGCTCACAGGCTCAGTTTCTCCGAGGCATATGGGATCTTTCTGGACCAAGGATTGAACCCATGTCCCATGTACTGGCAGGTGGATTCTTAACCACTGGACTACCAGGGAAGTCCTGTTCCTTTGCTTTTAAACATCTCAGAAAAATCTACAGCTTAGTTAGCTGGGGCTGTCACAGCAAAATCCCACAGAGTGGTTTAAACAGCAAAAATTTGTTTTTCACAGTTCTGGAAGCCGGAAGTCTGAGATCAGGGTGCTGCCTGATCTGGTTCCGGATGAGAGCTCTCTTCCTGGCTTCAGATGGCCATGGTCTGGCTGTGTCCTCATGTGGCCTTTCCTCAGTATGTAAGATGAGAGAGAAAGAGATCTCTCTCTTTCTCTTCTTGTAAGGACGCCAATCCCATCAAGAGGGCCCCACCCTCAAGACCTAAGCCAACTCTAATCACCTCCGAAAGGCCCCATCTCCAAATGCCATCATGCTTGGGGTTAAGACTCCAACACATGGACTTCAGGGAGATGAAAGCATTCAGTCCATAATGCCTACTAGTCATCCTCATTCAACTCCAGAAGTAACTAGGTTTAGAGCTGGCTTTTAATCATCCCTTATGAGTTGCACTGCCTAATACGGCAGCCACTAGCCACATTTATGTTTGCTATAATTAATTAAAATAAAACAAAATAGAATCTTTCAGCTTCTCATTTGCCTCGGCCATACTGCAGACGAGACCAAGTGTGTCCAGGGTGGTATGGTCATGGACGTCAGCCACATTTCAATGCTCAACAGCCACATGCAGTTCAGTTCAGTTCAGTCGCTCAGTCATGCCCAACTCTTTGTGACCCCATGGACTTAGTAGCCACCATGTTGGACAGCACAGATAAAGAACACTTCCATCGTCATCACCAAAATGTTTACAGGCCAGTGTTGGCCTTAGTGAACTGTCATTTATCAGAATCCCTACTGGTCCCCAAACTAACTCTCAATCTCTCCAGCTGTTTTCACCTCTCACCTCCAGCAGCTTCTGGAGATGGGGGTGACCAAATCAAACTTGCTACACAACCAGAGGAAAAGACCATCCACTTAATCTTGATATATCCTAAATCCAGAAGACTTCAGCTCAAGTAGGAGGCAGCAAGCCTGCCAACACGCATGAAGGTCTCGAGAAAGCAGCCACCAGGGTGGAGGCACTGCGTGGCACAAGAGTGCTGACAGGTATCGGAAAACTTCACCCATTTCATCGTGTGCAGAGAGTTGCTGATTCACTCCAGGAAACCTGACCTCCAGCCAGGAACCCGAGGAATGCCAAGCCTGGCTCCTGTCTTGACCGACACAGTGAGACCAGGCAGACTCAGACTGCTCAAAACTAGCTGAGCCGGGATGGCCTGAAGTTGCTGCTGCCAAGCAGAAATAGGGAAATACTTGACTTCACCAGGAGGCCACTGGGCTCCAACTCAGCTATAACCATACCCACCACTGCAGTCTTTTGGGACATGCCTCGGTGGTGAAATAAATCAGAGATGGGGACCAAACGAGGTGATATTTCTGGCTCCCCAGGTCATCACTTGGCTTGGAATTTTCTCCTTCCATTCCTGGCCTAGTAATCTGTGGTTCAATTATGAAAATACAGAACCAGATTGCAAGACAGAGGCATAAACAGCAGCTTTATACAAGTCTGTCTGCTTCACAGGTATTTTAACGAGTGTTTAAATCCATTGCCAATACTGAAAAAGAATGAGAGAAGGAAATGGCAACCCACTCCAGTATTCTTGCCTGGGAAATCCCATGGACAGAGGAGCCTGGTGGGCTATATAGTCCACGGGGTCGAAAAAGAGTCGGACACGACTTGGCGACTAAAAGACAACAGCACAGTTTTGAGGGAATTCCCTGGCAGTCCAGTGGTTAAGACTCCACGCTTCCACTGCAGGGGTGCGGGTTTGAGCCCTGGTTTAGGGAACTAACATGCCACTCAGTCAAGAAAAAAAAAAAAAACAACTTTGTGAACTGAATAAAAATGAAAATACAATATATCAACTTAAAAATTATTAAAAATATATAGTTTTGAGGATTTTCTTGAAAAATGAAAGATCTGGCCTCTCCAGGGTCCCATTCTAGCGCAGCAGCAAGGAGCTGAAGTTGAATAACACCCCCGTCTTAACTCTGATGGGTCTGTACTCTCCAACTGCCACGGACCCTACCACTCCCTATAACAGGACACCTAGCTCGTTTCTCTTTTAATGAGAAGAATCATATCCTAGAGCAGCTTAATTTATCGAACTGTAGAATCACTTGAAAAAGAGTATCTGTTTCTGATGTGACATGTTAGCCTTTCCTTCCAGTGTACTGCTTGTTTTTTGTTTAGTTTTTGTTGTTCCAACATTACTTCTGGGGTTCTTTGCCATACCTGACAAAAAGACAAAAACCACAACAAAAAACACTCAAAGACTGTCAAACTTGTGAGTCTTCTCATTGATGGAGTCTGGATTTCTTAGTCATGACATCCGCTGATGTCAAGGTTATAAAAATTCTGATTCATTCTTGCTCTAGAACTTTTAAAAAATTTGTTGTTGTTCTAAGTTGTTGTTCAGTCGTGTGTGACTTCTTGTGACTCCAGAAACTGCAGCCCACCAGGCTTCCCTGTCCTTCACCATCTCCCGAAGTCTGCTCAAACTCATGTCCATTGTGTCAATGATGCCATTCAGCCTTACCAGTTTTTTTAAATGGTAAGCATTTAAAACTTTATTTATTTTGCTACTCCTCAGGGAGGCATCTACATCACTGAGCAAGGATTGAACCCAGGCCTCCTACACTGGCATAGCGGGGTCTTAGCCCCTGGACCACCGGGCAAGTCCCTTGTCCTATAACTTTATAGTTTAACTTTTGACATTTAAATTTTTGATCCATTTGGATTTTTTTCTGGTATACAGTAATAGGAATGGATCGCCACCCTCCACCCTCAGATGACTAACCAGTTGTTCCAACACCATTCTCTGAATATTCTATCTTCTCCCATTGGCTTAAGATGCTATTCACCCCATGTGCTAAATTTCCTGACATGTTTGGTCTCGTTGTGGACTATACGGTCTCCTCTATTAGTCAATCAGTCTATTCCAATATCAGAATCACTCTATTTTGATTAGTAAAGCTTTATATTTCGTTGTTGTTGTTGTTAATTTTTTTTTTTTTTGGCTGCATCACACAGCGTGTGGGATCTTCATTCCCCAATCAGGATTGAACCCACAACCTTTGCAGTGGGAGCGTTGAATCTTAACTACTGGACCACCAGGGAAGTCCCCCCAGCTTTATGTTTCAATACTGGTATGCCTAGTACCTTACCACTCTTCTTTGGTACAGTTTTTCAAGTCTAATCTCCTAGTTCACAGAAAAGAAAACATAAATTGATCAAAGATCTGAAAGGATACTCACCCTTGTAAGATACAATTAGAAATTAGTAGCACACTGAGACATGGTTTTTTCATGTAGTAGATCAGCAAAAACTCCAACAGTAAGATTATACTGGGTTGGCAAAACAGGCACTCTCAGACACTGCTGGTAGGAGTTTAAATGGATAGGCTCCCTATGGAGGGTAAGGTGAGGATATCTAGAAAACTTAAATACAGACTTCTTGACCCTTCTGGGAACTTCTCCATCAGATATACTTGCAGAAAAACAAAAATGATATACGTATAAGGATATATTTATAGCCTTACTGGTTGTAATTGCAAAAGACTGGGAACACCCCATAAGGAACTGGTTAAATCATTTACAGCACATCATTCATTGGAATAATAGGCATCTATAGAAAGAATGAGGAAGCGCTTTCTACAGACTGACTGAGAAAGTTCCCCAAGGTATATAGCTAAGTTAAGAAAGCAAAGTCCAGAGAGTATGTACACTATGTTTCTTATGAAAACAATATACTCAAAGTTTTTGCTATAATCTGAGAGGCCATGGAGTTGTGTAAAATTGTGTGCTAAAACAATGAGGCTTATGGGAAAAAGTAGGATTGAAGCAGATTGCTAAAAAGCCATGCAACTTAGTAATCACAGCATTAATGAAAGCAATAATAATCCCAATAAAAATAATAGCACAGTGAAAAAATAAGTAAATAAGTACTGCACAGAGAGGTGCCATGTTTAAATACAGGACTTCCCTTTAAAAAGGAGGTAAAGGTATTTGATTGGGGGGAGGGGTGGTGAAGGATAACAGAAGTATCGAATCATGGAAACAAGGGCAAAATACACAAAGATTGGGGGAAGCTGCACCATAGATTCTTCAAAAACAGAGCACATGGGCAAATTGAGGTCAGAGGAAGAATATGGGTCACTAGAGGCAGAATTATTCCTACAAGGCTTGTTGTCTTTACCCGTGTTAAGTATTTTTCATTCAGCTGCTTTTACCATCTATGATGGAAAAAAGTGCCAATGAATCAGTACCTCCAGTTCTGGCCAAGACCGAGACCCAGGGCCTGGTCTCCCTCTCACAGGAAACGGTTTAAAAACTAGATTGCCAAGACACTGGGCATCCAATAATGAAAGACAGTGATACCTTCGACTAGTACACACAGCAATACTTACAATGGATAACCAGCAAGGCCCTACCACTGCAGCAGGGAGCTCTGCTCGGTGTTATGTGCCAGCCTGGACGGGAGGGGAGTCTGGGGGAGGACGGCCACGTGTTTGAGTTGAGTCCTTTTGCTGTCCACCTGACACTATCACAACACTGTTAACTGGCTATACTCCAACAATAAAAAGTTCCAAAAATAAATAAATAGGTCAGTGATTAGAAAGCTTAAAAAAAAAAAAAAAAAAAAAAACCAAGGAAAGAAAGACCATGATGCTTGAAAGAGAGGAAACAGGCGGTGATCTGTAAGATTCTCTCCAGTGTGGGGAGCGTCCATGGAGGGGGGCCCAGGCGGCACCCAGCGTTCTCTCTGAGTTGAGGAGATGGAGCTGCAAGTCCAGGGCAGGGTACCAGAAAAGAGAGGGCTGCGCAGAGAAAGTGCACCGGGACTTGCCGAGTTCCCCGTGAGAGCTCCCTGGAGTAATGACTAGCATCTGCTTGTGAAGAAACTACTCAAGGCCAGGAGAGAGCCGCTTGAAATGATCAAAAGGAACAGAGCTCATTAACAGAATTGAGAATAGTTCCTGTTCCCACCAACACGACTGTTGTTGGTTGTGAAAACTTCATATTCCTGGGGCATTGAGAGGAATACTCTCAATACTGGGAAAATCTGTTAGGTAGAGACAGCTCTAGATCAGATGCTGTTTTCTGTTCCTCTCAACAAAGCTTAAAGCGAGACTTGAAAGACTCAACCTATTTCCATGTAGCAACCGCATCCCAGAGCAAAGCTCAAGAATATTCACACAAATAGAAAAATAGCCAGCAGTCAACCAGGCAAGATTCTGACAATGTCTGACACCCAATCAAAATTTATCAAGCAGGACTTCCCTGGTAGTTCAGGGGATAACACTCTGCACCCCTAGTGCAGGGGGCCTGAGTTCAACCCCTGGTAGAGAAACCAGATCCCACGTGCTGCAACTAAGTGTTCGCATGCCACAGCTGAAGATCCTGCCTGCTGCAAACTGGAAGATCTCTTATGCCGCATCTAGGACCCAGCACAGCCAAATAAATAAAAATAAATATTGAAAAACATTATCAAGCATGCAGAGAAGCGGGAAAATATAACTTATAACGAGAGAAATCAATGAAAATGTCAAAATGACACAGGTGACAGAATCAGTAGATAAGCACATTAAAACAGTACTGTAGACTGTCTGTTCAAGGGGCCAGAGGAAAGCTTGGGCGTGTTAAATAGAGACATGGAAGAAAAAAAAGACCTGTATCAGACTTTTAGAGATGAAAACTATGTATAAGATGAAAAAGGAATCACTGGAGAGTAATTAACAAGCAAATCAGATACTGCAGGAGAAAAGGCTAGTTAACTTGAAGACATGGGGAAGATATTTGGATAATAGCCCCAAATTTTCCAAATTTGATGAAAACTATAAACTCACAGATCTAAGAAGCTCCATGAACACAAAGCACTAGAATCACAAAGACTACCTCAAGGCCCGTCAAAATTAAATTGCTTCAAACCAATCATAAGGAGAAAATCTTAAATGAACTAATACACCTTTGGAGCTCCCTGCCATCATTTCCTTGTTTATGAATCACATATGAGTTGACTCCTGGCATAGACATATGCAGTGTAATAGACTGCGTTCATGTTTGCTTATATTTGCAAGAGGAAATTCTGGATGGGTTCACAAGAACCGAGAACAGGGGCTAAGTGCTGGGGGTTTAGAAGCTGAATGGATGTTGGATGAGGGTGGGAGAGAGATTTCTATAGATGTTTAAAGTAGATGAATCCATAACCTGCTGAAAAAATTAATATAAGGGAAGAACTTTAAATATACCTTTTGTTGTTATTATAAAAGGAAATACACTGGGAACTTTCCTGGTGGTCCAGGGAGAGGGAACCCACCTGCCAGCGCAGGGAACATGGGTTTGATCCCTGGTCCAGGAAGGTCCTACATGCCTCAGGGCAATTAAATCCATATGTCACAACTTGAAGCCCGTGTGCCCTAGAGCCTGTGCTCTGCGGCAAGAGAAGCCATTGCGATGAGCCGCAATCTAGAGGAGACCCTGCTCGCTGCAGCTAGAGAAAGTCCAAGCACAGCGATGAAGACAGTGCAGTCAAGAATGAAAAGTGAAAGTGAGAGTCGCTCAGTCGTGTCTGACTCTTGGCGACCCCATGAACTATACAGTCCACGGAATTCTCCAGGCCAGAATACTGGAGTGGGTAGCCTTTCTCTTTGCCGGGGTATCTTCCCAACCCAGAAATCGAATGCGGGTCTCTCACATTGCAGGTGGATTCTTTACCAGCTGAGCTACCAGGGAAGCCCAGTGCAGTCAAAAATAAAATTAAATTAAAATTTTAAAAAAGGAAATACATTGGCAGGAGGGGAATTATGGAATGATGGCTAACGGCTGTGGAGTTTCTTTTGCAATGATGAAAATACTGTGGGATTAGATAGGGTGATGGTTGCTCAACTCTGTGAATACAGTAAAATCACTGAATCTATACTTTAAAGGGGTGAATTTTATGGTATATTAATTAATCTCATCAAAAAATAAATGAAAATACAGGAAAAAAGGAATATGTGCATGTTGCTGCTGCTGTCAAGTCGCTTCAGTCGTGTCTGACTCTGTGCGACCCCATAGACGGCAGCCCACCAGGCTCCCCTGTCCCTGGGATTCTCCAGGCAAGAACACTGGAGTGGGTTGCCATCTCCTTCTCCAATGCATGGAAGTGAGAAGTGAAAGTGAAGTCGCTCAGTCGTGTCCAACTCTCAGCGACCCCATGGACTGCAGCCTACCAGGCTCCTCCGTCCATGGGATTTTCCAGGCAAGAGTACTGGAGTGGGGTGCCATTGCCTTCTCCGTACATGCATGCATGTTCACCATTTAAAAAAAATTTAGAGAAAGAATTTTAACATGGGAAGGGGCCTAACAGCTTCCAAGGTGGTGCTAGTGGTAAAGAATACCCCTGCCAATGCAGGAGATGTAGGACACTGGTGTTCAATCTCTGGTTGGGGAAGATTCCCTGGAGAAGGGCATGGCAACCCACTCCAGTATTCTTGGCTGGAGAATCCTATGGACAGAGGAACCTGGCAGGCTACAATTCATAGAGTCACAAAGAGCCCGACATGACTGAAACAGCTGAGCATGGGGCTAATGGTCGTTACAACCAGGGCTTCCCAGTGAGCAGAGAACATTAGTTTAGGGAGAGGGTCTCTGTTCAAATCTACCTGGGAAAACTGACTACTGAATTCTACTCCTGGAGATTCACAAGGCACATCAGTCTACAAAAGCTCTGAAAAGTCCTATGTGTGTGTGCTAAGTCACTTTAGTCATGTCCGACTCTGTATGAACGCTGGACTGCTTGCTCCTTGGAAGAAAAGCTATGACCAACTTAGACAATATATTAAAAAGCAGAGACATTACTTTACCAACAAAGGTCCATCTAGTCAAAGCTATGGTTTTTCCAGTAGTCATGTATGGATGTGAGAGTTGGACTATAAAGAATACTGCAGTTGGTTGCCATTCCCTTCTCCAGGAGATCTTCCCCACCCAGGGATCAAACTTGCGTCTCCTAAGTCTACCTGCATTGGCAGGCGGATTCTTTACTATGAGAGCCCCCTGGGAAGCTGGCTCAGCTGGTAAAGAATCTGCCTGCAATGTGGGAGACCTGGGTTCAATACCTGGCTTGGGAAGATCCCCTGGAGAAGGGGATGGCTACCCACTCCAATATTCTGGCCTGGAGAACTCCAAAGAGTTGGACATGACTGAGTGAAAAGTCCTGCAGTGAAGACATCTAACTTCACACTATGCACTATTTACCAAATGTATTTGATGTATTTGACAATGACCTTCCCCAACCTCTTGATTTTTAAGTGAGTATGTGTGAGTGCCAGAGTTGTGAAACACAGATCATTAGAGTTCAGTGACTTGTCCAAAGTCACACATCTGGCTGGAGCCAGAGAAAGTGCTAGCTTTCATGAATCCAGCACAAACCAACCTCAGGGGTCTCTGGGTGAAATCATTGGCTTAGACGCTTCCACTGGACTTTTAATTTTCCTACACATCCTCAAATCACACATTTCCATGTTGCTCTTGAAAGGCTTATGTTGGGTTCTGAGCTCACTATTAACAATTCCTGTTGCTGATGTCGTTGTTTGGCCATTAAGCTGTGTCTTGCACCCTCATGGACTGTAGCCCACCAAGGCTCCTCTGTCCATGGGATTTCCCAGGCAAGCATAGTGTGTTGCCATTCCCTCCTCCAGGGGATCTTCCCGACCCAGGGACCGAATCCACATCTCCTGCATTTGCAGGTGGATTCTTTCCCACTGAGCCACTGAGGCAGCCAAACCATCCCTGACTTTGGTAAATAATAATAAAGAGGAATTCCCCCAGAAGAAGGCTCTCCCACTGTTTGTAAGGCCCCCCCTCCATTCACCAGATTTTACCAGCAGGGAAGCTGATGCTAATGTGGGTGGCTTAACAGTCTCAAATTGGTATTTCTCTTTTCTCTTACCAAAACTACTTCCTAAAACGGAGAGTGCAGGAAACAGAAATGAATTTGGGAAAAACATAAGACCATCACATCAGACATTGGGATGAAAATAATATTGACCATTTGTGGAGCACTTTGTGCCAGTGCTGTTCTGAATATTTCACCCACATTAACTCATTTAATTATTGCAGCACCCCACGTGTGGGTACAATTTTTATCCCCACTTTACAGGAAAAGAAACCAAGGTACCAAGAAGCCACAAGGCTCAAAGTCACACGCTGGCGCACAGGGAACAACTGGGAAGTTAGCTCAGCCTGACTTCAGGGTTACTGCCTTTAACGCTCACGTTACAGAGGCCACGAGAGAAATAATCCAAAGTACACCCAGTCTCGAAGGACTTAATCTGATTGCTCACAGCCATTCTGTGCAGGCCCCCAGTAGCCCCATGGGGGCTTGCTGTAATGCTGGTCCCACAGGTGAGGACGGGGATGCCTGGAGAAGCCAAGCACCTCACCCAGGTCCCGCCGTGGGACACAGCGCTGACTGCAGCCGGGTCCAGGGCTCTTAACCCCTCAGGGGCTCCAGTAAGTTCTTACAACACACTCTCAAGATGGTTTTTTTTTGTTTTGTTTTTTCTTCTCTTTTTAATCTTTGTGGCCGTTTCCATGAACAACCGTGTTTTAGCAGGAGAAGTCGAAATGGAGCAACAACAAAAAATCAAACGCATAAGAAACACAATTTCAGCTACAAAAACCCCTGGGTGAACTTAAAAAAGAAAATAAACAACCATGAAAAGGCTACAGGGGCTGTGAACTTTTCTTTTCTACGTTTGCTGTACATTTGGCAGCGGGACAATGCTATATTAGCAGATACGGATTTCCAACCAGGGCCGTCGGGGGCAGGGGGAATGGCTCTGCTGAAGTTTTCTGGAAGTTTCTGAGATCGGGTAGAAGACCCAGCAGGAAGCATTTCTAATGCTTTCCTAACGCTTACTCTACAAGTCACACTGCTGCTGTTGTGCCTCGGTTTACCCATCTGTAAATGATGGGGTGGTCCCCACTCAGGGACTTATTTTTGCTTCTATAAAATGATTTCAATTCTTAAAGAAAAGGACTCAGCTCGGCTTCTGAACATGGACCAATCTGACTCCAAGTTGGTGCTTTCAGGCCCCAAACTCAGTCTCAATCTTTCTTGATTCCCTTCTTCTTTCAAAAACCCTACGCTTAACCAACATCTTCCATTCTGAAAGGCCCACAGAGTAGTTGGAGAGTTTATTTCTCCTCTGGAACAACTTGAAAAAAAAAGTTAATAGGAAGCACATGGGCATGGTGTGTGAGCCTTCTGTGTGTTTGCATTTGAAAAAAAATACTTAAGGAGGAATATGTCAGGCTTGCAAAATGCCTGGGCTGTCTCAAGAGCAGTTTATGGCCATTAGCATCAGACTGAAGGCAGTTAATTGGGACAAAGTCCAGCTGGCATCTGGGCCATGAAGACGATAAGAAAATAACCTGGACTATTCCCATGGCCCAGTGGGAGCGGATCAGGAGACGTTTTTTCTATTTGTGAAGGCTGATGGGGGTGGGGTCTGGGCCAGGGCTCATCCACAGAGGCTGGTCTTCTAGAAGGATCTGTGAGAGTGTGGAAGGTGGACTGGTGTTGGGGTTATGTGCCTGGGCTCTGGAGGGGAGCTGCCTGGCTTGAAATCCCACTGCCAGAGCTAGGTGACCTTGGGCAAGCCACTTGACCACACTGGGCCTCAGCTTTCCCACCTGTAAGATGGGGATGCGACAGAACCTATGTCACAGGGCCGCTGGAACAGCACAGGCTCCGGCCCTCTACTCTGAATCCCAGCTCTCAACACTTCCTGGCCCTGTGATCCTTGGGCAAGCCACTTCCTCGTGTTCATTGTGTTTGAAGCAGCGTTGATGGAGCCCTCCTCCTGTAACTTCTGTAAGGACCAGAGAAAAAATAACATATTCTCTACGTCCCAGGCCAGGGGTGCCTCCTGCTTCACTTTCCAGTCTCATATCCCTTTCTCACTACCTCCAGATTCAAGTCTCCAATGGAGTCTTTCAACACTGCAAGCCTTTGCCTGCCTCTGGATCTTTGCTCCCGCTGGTCCCTCTGTCTGGGCTGTCCAGTCTCCAGCTACTCACAGGCTGGCTCCTTTCTGTCACCCAGGCCTCCCGACCATCTGGGCAATGTCCATCACCACTCCCTTCATCAAGGCCCATCACAGCACCCTGTTTGGTTCTTCATGTGATTTAGCACAATCTGTCATGATCAATTTACATAATTGCTCATTGTCTGTCTCCTTAGAAGCCCTGAGGTGCTCATGTCCATTTCTGTTGGAAAAGCTGAAAAGAAATTGGTTGAGATTGACCCAAATGTGAGTTCACGTTCAGGGTCTTCACAAGCTTTTATGATCAGGATTGTGCTATCGTTAACTCCCCACTTGAAGATGGGTCCTCACCTTATCCCCTTCAGTGGGACTCAGAAAAGACCCCCAGGGAGACAGAGGTGCCAACAGAAGCAGAGGAGGCAGGAGGTACCACAGCAAAGAGCAGGTTTGAGGCCGGGAATCCACCAGACCCCCAAGACACTTCTTGCAAGCTGTTTCTCACTGCACTTGCAGTAAACTCTAAGCTCCTTGCCCTGATGCTGGGCAGGCCAGGCAGACCCTCTATGACTCAGTTCTGTCTCCTGTAAAATGGGGATAATACTAGAACCAACAATATATGGGGTGTCCTGAAGGTTGTATGAGATGACTAGCCAGTTTGCATGGTGCGTGGTGAGTGCCAGGTTAATGTTAGCTGATGGTGTCATAAACAAACTCCACGGCAAATCTTTACATGGATGCTCTTCCAAGGTCTGGGCATTAATGCTCATCACCTCCTTTCCCTTACATACCCCTAAGATCATTTGCTGTCTCTTCATAATGCCTTTTCCTGAAACAATGCCCTTGACATCCATTTAAATTGTTTCCTTAATTAAAAGACAAAGCAGAAAACTTGCAAAGAATTTTTTTTTTCAAAGAAATGTAGCATCACACATTAGCCCACCATCTTGTCCTTACTCTTTCAATTTTTCACATTACTTTTCAGACTCTTGGTGATCATTCTTACCAGCTTTCATGAAGGAAAAAAAGACTACCAGGGTGAGGATGCCCCAAATTACTGCCACCAGCCCTCTACTCCATGTATCAGCTCCAACACATTCCCCATGGGGTACTGGAGAAGGGAAGGGGCTTTTGGATGGTGACAGAGTTGCAGGTGGGAATAGGAGAATGAAGAAGGCCAGTTCCTTAGGATACGTGGGGTCAGTGGGAGTTACACTGGAGTTTCTTCCCTTTCTAAGGCCACCCAATGGGGATGCGGAGCCTGGAACCTCCTGCCTGGAATAACAATGTCTTTACCTCCTGTCCAGTATTCCCAACACTCGTCACTTCTCTTAAGTCTACAGTGGACTCGCTTGTCCCATCACACTTCAAATCAAAGCCAATACCTCCCTTCTGCCCTCAAGGCCCTGCATGATTTAGCCCTGCTCTCCCTCAAGACTCTCTCCTCTTATATCCTCCCAATCCTGCTCCAGCCCCACCGGCCCCTGTTCTGTGCCCCAAACACATTAAGACACTTCCCTGCCCCCGCCACAGAGCTTTTGCATAGGCTGTTTCTTCTGCTGGGAATGCTCTTCCCCCTGGTCTGCACAGGGCTAGTTCCGCCTCATACTTAGGCCTCTGTCCAATGTCGCATCTTCCAAGAGCCTTCCTTGATGACTCTATTAAAGTTACCTCTCCTGCCTCTCCGGACCCCTCAGCTCTTCATCTCTCTGTCCCAACACCACATTTATTGGCTTCATTGCATTCAACCCTTTCTGAGATTAACCACTTGCTATTTGCTGCCTTGTTTAATTGTCAGCCTCTCCCTCCTGCCCTTGTAACTACCATGAGGGCAGCAGTCATATCTCCTCTGCCCACCACTGCAACTCCCCTGGTTGAGATAGGTCCTGGCACATAGTAGGTACTCAATAAAGCTGCTGAATAAATGAACGAACGACTGGACACCCGACTCGGGCAGTGCCTTAGAGACGGCCGGGAGGGGCGCAGCACTACACTCACCGTGCATCTGGTAGGTGTACGGGCTCTGTCCAGCGGGTGGGGTGCTGAAGCTGGAGCCGTAGCTGAGGAACCCACTCTGGCCGGGGGAATGGTTCAAGCTGTCTTCTGTCTTGATGCCTTGGAAGGGGGAAAGAGAAGCACCAGGCACACACAATTAGGACGCTTCCTTGTCACCCGCAGAAGAGCTATGGAATCAAGACAGCACGCGGTTCTATCAGCTTCCAAACTGGTTGCAAACTAGTGGTCTGTGAGCTGAAGTACTATACTTCAGCTCTAACTCAGTCCCACGTGTCCTTCTTGGCCCGTGTATTTTAAAGGAAAACCTGAAATTGGTTGCTTTTGTTCAAACATCAGGACATCTCACCCCCAAAATCTAGACTTATGGCCTCTCTTGAGCAACAGGATGATCTAGAAGCCTCATGACTGTGTTCCCACACGACGATAGGCTGTCCCCAAAGCTCCCCAATTTGTGTTTCCCAGGTCACCATGGTTCTCATACTGTCTCTGAGACACAGAGGTTGGTTTTTAAGGTGCTATTTTCACCACAGTTTTTTTTGAGTGTGTTTGGTTTTTACATCCTAGGACATGTTCAAAAGTGAGAAAGGGAAAGGCAGGCTAAGTGGGTCTCATCTTTTGCACATGTGGTCAGCTTCCTGCCTGACTCAGGGTAATGAGTTTATAACCCCCTACTCCAAGGACTGGGGCTTCCCAGGTGGCTCAGGGGTAAAGAATCCACCTGTCAATGCAGGAGCTGGAGGAGACATGGGTTTGCTCCCTAGGTTGGGAAGATACCCCAGAGGAGGACATGGCAACTCACTCCAGTATTCTTGCCAGGATAATCCCATGGACAGAGGAGCCTGACAGGCTACAGTCCATGGGGTCACAAAGAGCTGGACATGACTGAATGACTGAGCATGCACTCCAAGGAACAGCTCCATGTATGACTTCAAAGTTCATCAGGATTTTGGGTGAAGGTATTAAATGAACCATCTTCCCACTGTAAAGATGATGCCACTTAATCTTAAGATACACTCTCCACTCTTCTCATGGAGGGACCTACTTATCCAAAGGCCACAGTTACAGATCTGCCTTCTGCTTTAGCCAAAATCTGACATGCTTCCCAGAGGCATGGGCACCCATTCCAAGGGCACCCATTCCAGCTGGCTGGAGAAGAAACTGTATTGAGGGAGGAAGCTGATCTATCATCAGTAGCCCATATATGTTATTTTTATTGAACTCATAACCAATTTTGCTTATCATTATCTTATAGTTGTAAAACAGTATTTCAATACTATTTAAATTTGCATTTTTTAGAAAGAACACTGCTAGTTCTGGGGATGGTTTTGTAGTTATGATTTCCCTCCTTCTCACCCATTCATCCCCATAAATAAAGAGAATGCTTAATGTGGTAAAAACAATGAATTCTGACTCAAGTGGTCTGGACAGGAGCCCAGGATGGTTTGCTTCATTACTTGGTGACCTGGACAGTTTCTCTTCCAACCCCCGCCTGGAAGTCTCATCCCTTACGAAATAAGATGCTGATCCCCACTGGCAGGATTGCTAGGAGATGAAAAGAAAAGGAATGAATGAACATCTAAAGCTGTGAATGAGGTATTCACAACAATCCCATGAAATAGGCAATATGACTTTCCCCGTTTTATTTTATTTTTTTGCCAAACTGAGAGGCAGGCATATGGGAGCTTAGTTCCCGGACCAGGAATCAAACCTGCGCCCCCTGCAGTGCAAGCATGGTATCGTAACCACTGAACCACCAGGGAGGTTTCTCCCCATTTTAAAGATGTGGAAACTGAGGTTCAGAAAACCAGGCCACTTAATCAGAATCTTGCGGTTAGTAGGTAACTCTGAAGCCTCGGTTTTCTTTGCTTTCTCTCGATGCCTCTCAATAATGGGTGTGAAGGGATTTTATGCACTAGATGGTGCACGACTTCACTGACAATTGTGACAGCAACTTGGCTATGTTTGGTGCTGGAGCCTAGCTTGGCTTTCAACATGAGTTCCTTACGAAGTTTAATCATTTTTAGCATTTTTAAAATTTAAAGTGAGAGAGAGACGTGGGACTTTTTTTTTCCACTTGAACACTTTGAGGCCACTGGAGGGTTATTAACTGACCTAATTTCATATTGCTGTGTGTCAGGGAACAGGGAAGTCTGAGGAGGGGGAAAGAGACGAAGGAATGGCCAGTTGGTGGGCAGTCAGAACACACAACATTCATTGACTAAATCTGCCATCGTTTCATGGAGCCCGCAAACAATACAATAATAACACCAAAGATCACTGATGACAGATAACCATAACAAATATAACAATGATGCAAAAGCCCCAAATATTGCCAATATGTAGCACAGAGACATGAAGTGAGCAAATGTTGTAAAAATGGCCAGACTAGCTTGAAGTATGATGCCACAACCCTTCAATTTGTAAAAAAACAAAAAAAAACCCCCCTGCAGTATCTGTGAACTGTAAGAGAGCAAAATGCAATAAAATAATGCATGCCTGTACACCCATCCATTTATGTATTATCTGTGGCTGTTATCAAGATACAGGGTAGAGTTGAGTAGCTCTGATAGACACTGTATGGCCCACAAAGCCAAAAATACTTATTATCAGGCTCTTTACAGAAAGTTTGCCAACCTCTATTCCACATAAGGCCTTCCCAGGTGGCACACTGGTAAATAATCCACCTGCCAATGCAGGAGACACAGTTTTGATCCCTGGGTCGGGAAGGTCCCCTGGAGAAGGAAACAGCAACCCACTCCAGTATTCTTGTTTGGAAAATCCCACAGACAGAGGAGCCTGGCGGGCTCCAGTCCAGGGGGTCGCAAAAGAGCTGGACACAACTGAGTACACATAGCATTCCACATAAAGAAAGGCAGAGCAATAATGTTAATAAAGTGAAAGGGATAGAAATCAGCAAATCCAGGGATGTGGGTGTTTGACAAGAAAGGGAGATAACCTCCCTTTATTTTTCATGTTGGACAGTCAGCTCATGGTTATTTATAGTGCTGTTCTTTTACATATGCCTTAAATGTTGCATAACATTATGTTTGCAGAACAAATTGAGAAAAAAGTACTCCACACTCCCGACCTCCTTGCCTCTAGTTTGCTCAACTGTGTTATCATTTCCCTGCAGTTATTTAAACAAAGGTAGTAACACTATTTGCCAAGGAGCAAGGAGAAAAGTTTCCTAACAAGATTCAACAAGGTTTGTCCAGACAGTGAGCAAATACTGCTTGCTCGGGCACAGGCATGTGTGACAGAAAAGGGCTTTTCAGCCCACCTGTCATTACTCAGTGATGGGGACATACCAGGTGTATCGCAGCCTGGCCTCTACTGTATTGACTGAACATTTCCCTTGGGCCAGGCCCCGTGAGCTAAGCCCTTAATATAGATCAAGGGCTGACACATCGTGGTCCGTGGACCCACTGTGGCCCACTGTTTGTTTGTGTAAATAAAGCTTTATTAGAACACAGACACACTCAATAGTTCACACATTGGCTGGTTCCATGCTCCAACGGCAGTGCTGAGTGGCTGTGACAGAGACTGCATGGCCCAGGAAGCTGGAAATACTTAGGAACTGACCCTTTAAAGAAAAAGGTAGCTGATCCTGGATGTAGATGATCCCATTTACAGCAACAACAATGGTTAGGAAGCCAGACTTGGTATCACTCCCATTGTATGAAGGAGGTGACTAGCCCTGGGTCTTAGGACCAGCAAGGGGGCGGAGTTGGGATGTGAACCCAGGACATGTGACCTTGCCACTTATGCTGTACTGTGAGGGCAGAGAGCCTCTGAAAGTAACCGGGACTAAAAAATGACTTTGGATCAAATTAATTTCCACCGGATGCCATGTTTTGTCTGGAAGCAGGGCTAGGGTTCTCTTTTATGCTGAAAAACAATCCAGCTTCATGTGTCTTGGCTGTCAGCCAGGCAGGGTGACTTACCTGTGATTTTATCACTCGTCTTCTGGCACAGGAGGGACAGAAATTAGAAAAGATGCCCACCCCAGTTGGCCGAGGTCCATCAGAGGTAATCCCCCAGGATTTCTGGAATGTGTGCTCAGGCAGCAGAGCTCAGCGGTGAGGAGCTTGGACTCCAGAGCCCAGGCTGCTGGGTGTAATTCCACCTCTACCACCGACCAACTGGGGGACCCTGGGTGAGTTATTTATCCTCCCTGAGCCTCTACTTATTTATCCCTTGAAAGAGGATAATGATTGGACCTTCCTTGGAGAGTTGAGTAGGAGTTTAAAAGAATGAGTGGACACAGAGCCCTGAGGACTGTGGGTGGCAGCATCTCAGTGATACAGTATCTCAAAGATGCAGCATCTCAGTGATGGTGTCTCTGAGGGATGCCCGACCCGGGGTCCCATGACTTGTCACTCCTAACACCACACTGTTCTTGAAAAATGTCTATTTCTGCTGTCTACTCTCCCCAGCAGGCTTCTATCATCGCTCCACTCCAGGCTTCATTGGTCTCCCAAATTGCCTTCCTATTTCTCCTCTTGTTTCTCTCCAATCCAATCTTCTCACAGCAGCCAAAGTGATTTTTTTTAAAGATATATTTATTTATATTTTGGCTGCAGTGGGTCTCTGTCGCTGTACGCAGCCTTTCTCAAATGGCGGCAAGCAGGGGATACTCCTCGTCGGCGTGTGGGGCTTCTCACTGCAGTGGCTTCTCTTGCTGCAAAGCACAGGCTCGAGGCAGGCGGGCTGCAGCAGTTGCAGCGAGTGGGTTCTAGAGCACTCTGTAGTTGGGGCACATGGGCTTAGTCGCTCTGAGGCATGAGGGATCTTGCTGGACCAGCGATTGAAACAGTGTCCCTTGATTGCAAGGTGGGTTCTTAATCACTGGACCACCAGGGAAGCCCCAAAGTGATTTTTAAAAACCCCAGATTGCATCAGACAGCCCTGTTTATAAACCTGCCAGTGAGTTCCTGTTTCACTGGAATAAAGTCCTCCCCAGGTGCTAAGACTCTGCCCACCTCGCCTATCTCATCTAGGTCCTGTGTCCCAGCCACTGGGCTTCTATGGTTTGCCAAATCCATCTCCCCAGGATTTCTAGGCATCCTCTGCCTGGATGCCTCTCTTCACGTGCTTACTAATGGTCATCTCTCAGTTCTCAGATGAATCAGCTCTTGTGTAAAAGACCTTCCTTGGAGCTGGAACCTAAGTTAAATCTTGCTTGTTCTGTTCCATTTCACGATCTTGTCTTCCTTCATCCCATGCATCAAAATTTGAAATCACTTTAACCTACGATTTTTAAAAGTTCATTTGTTTTCTTCTCCCTCTAGGCCAGGGGTTGCAAGCTTAAATGTCTTCAGGCAGCTAATTTAAATGAGTAATGAGGGCTAGGAGAGGACTGTGGCCAACAAAGGCTGACAGGGTCCTGCACAGTTACCTACTTTTGATGCAAAAATGTGGGCCCAGTGCTGCCCAGTCATCTGTTGTTGTTGTTGTTGTTTTTAAGACATTAGAAATACAAATTACTATGCAAACATTTCCCATTTAAAAACTGGCAATTAATTTTTCAAATGTCAAGTATATTTTATAGGTTAAAAAGTATCCAAGGGCCACCTTATCTCAGTTCTAGATTATCTTGGCAGAACCCAGGCAGAAGTAATGATAACTCAGAGGAAAACATCTGAAAATGGAGGAGCCATTTCCCCCCTGACATCCTCTGAGCACCTTGATCCAGCCATACCTGATATCATCTGTGCCCCCAAACTTACCAGCATGTGAATCATTAAATTTCCATTTTCTCTAAGCCAGCTTGGGTTAACTTTCTTACCCTTGCAATCACAAGAGGCCTTGACATAGTCTCTAGAACTTAAACTGTATTGAAAGTTTCTGTCTTTCTTCTCTGTCTTCAATCCAAAATCAGGCTGGCTGCATGCCTCTTTCTGCATTTAACTGAAGCATTTGGGCAGAATGAAGACCATGATGTTAGGGGTCCCGGGGAGATCAAGGGCTTGGTCAGGTACTCACTGTAAGAAGGGATTCCATAGGCTTGTGCTGGAGGTGGGTAGGCCGTGTAGGGGGTAGCTTGCTGGATCCCTGCACCGTACTGTGTCTGGCCGTACGCTGCCATGGCTGAGGGAGGCTGACCGGGCAGCACACGCGGGCAAGGTCTGCGTGGAAGAAAGAAGATTAAATCTCCAAGCCCAGCCTAGCACATCCCTCCCCACTGGTATCACCACTACTACTATTTCCCTTTGGGTATTTTTAATTTTTTTGGCCTTGCAACTTTTGGGATCTTTTCTCCCTGATCAGGAACTCTGCTCCCAGCAATGAAAGTCCTAGTCCTCGTCCCTGGACCACCATGTACTCTTTCCAGGAAAGAGACAACTTCCATGTTCATCAAGTCCGATTTCATTTCCTGGGCACCAGGAAAATGACACTTCCTGGGTCCCTGGCAGTCAGATTCAACCGCGTGACTGGATTCTGCTCAACACAACGGTTTAGCTAATAAAACCGTCTCCTCGAGACCCTGCTGCCCTCTCTCCTCTTTCAGCAGCAACTGTGGAGGGTACAAGCTGAGAGGGCGGAGCCAGCAGGGTTACACCCAGGAACCCCGAGTCAGCCTGTGGCGGACAGCTGCCTTTGAGAGGTCCATGTGATCCCTGGGCTTTAAGTAAGAAACAGACCTTTGTTGTGTTAATCCACTGGGACCAGGGTTTATTGATTACTACAGGAGAGCCTATTCCACTGTGACTATCTACCCTTATTTAGACACATTCCCAACTGACACAGCTTTGACAGGGTTGCCAGTCAAGATACCCTGCTCTGGGCCATGGGGTGGGCACAGGGTGCAAGATTGTCCAATCAGATTCTATTCTGGGAATTGAAATCCTGGGCTGAATAATTCATTCCAACAACCACATTCTGAACAGACTGCATTTATTCCCTTCCTATTGCTTGGATCCCGGAAGTGGTCCTATTTTGGGTCTTTCTAAAGACCTGATTATTCCAGTTTTGATTTCATTGTGAGCTACTCCAGATCCTCCAAAAAAAAAAAAAAAAAAAAAAATCCTTTTGGGCTTACATTGGCTGGGGTCTGGGCTTCCCAGGTGGTGCTAGTGGAAAGAACCTGCCTGCTGATTCAGGAGACGTAAGAGATACAGCATTAAAAAAAAATTCATTTGAAGCAATTCTACTCAGATGGACGAAACTGGAGCCCATTATCCAGAGTGAAGTAAGCCAGAAGCAAAAACAACAATACAGTATATTAACACATATATATGGAATTTAGAAAGACAGTAATGAGAACCCAACATGGGAGACAACAAAAGGAACGCAGATGTATAGAATAGACTTGTGGACTTTGTGGATGAGGGTAAGGGTGGGATGATATGGGAGAAGGGCATTGAAGCATGTTAATTGTCATGTGTCTAATCAATCGCCAGCCCAGGATTGATGCTCGGGACTGGTGCAGCGAGATTTCCCGGGGGGGAGGGAGGAGGGAGGGGGGACCCGGAGGGGAAGCATATGTAAACCCATGGTGATATCATGACAATGTATGGCAAAAACAATAAAAAAAAAAAAAAAAGGAAAATAAAAAAAATTTGACTACTAAAAAAAAAAAAAAAGATGATTTCAAATTGAGTATAATCCAAAAACAAGATTACTCATTGCTGCGTTATAATAGCAAAGAATTGGAAATGAATCCAAAAGTCCACTAGGAAGAAAATGGTGAAATTAATTATGGTATTTCTGTACAATAGATTCTAGGGAGACTTAACAAGAGAAGAAGAAGAAGAAGAAGAAGGGACCACTTTGAGAACTGATAAGTAATATTGCCCTCTGTATAATTTTTTAAATGGGTAGGAGTGCCTATATACGTATATTTACTTATTATAAATAAAACTTTTCTGGAAATATTCAAAGAAAAAAAAAAAAAAAAGAGATGAGGGCTCCATTCCTGGGTTGGGAAGATGCCCTGGAGGAGGAAATGGCAATCCGCCCCAGTATTATTGCCTGGAGACTACTATGGACAGAGGAGACTAGGTCCTTGGGGTCACAAAGAGTTGGACACGACTGAGCATCCAAACACAGCTGGGGTCTATTTGTCTTACTTGCAACCAAGGAACACAGATGGATTTCTTATTCCAAGTTCCATGAAGGATTTAAAGGGCCACTGAGGGACTTCCCTGGCAGTCTAGCGGTTAAGAATCTGCCTGCAAATGTGGGAGACATGGGTTTGATCTCTGGTCTGGGACCATCCCACATGCCACGGGGCAACGAAGGCCTCATGCCACAACTACTGAGCCCATGTTCCTGCAACGAGAAGCCCACACACCGCAACTAGAGAGTAGCCCCCGCTTGCCACAACCAGAGAAAGGCTGTGAGTGGCGATGAAGACCCACTGCAACCCAAAATAAATAATACTAGTAAAAAATCCTAAAAAAATAAATAAAGGGTGGCTGACCTACGATGTCTGTAACATAATGACTGCTAGTAACCACTGAGCTCTGACCACAGGCCAGGAATTGTGTCTCACAGGCCTGACGTGGTCTGCGTCACATCACATACTGACATCAATTACCTGGGGTGGAGGCTCTGCTAACTCCCATTTTAGAGAAGAGAAAACTGAAGCTCAGAGACCAGAAGTCACGACTAGAAAGCGGAAAATCCAGAATCTGAACTTGGAAGTCTAGCTCCTGAGCCCACGTGGACTTGTAACCGTGGAACTTTGCTGCTGCTCAGGGATGGGCCTGGGCCTGACTCAGTCCTGCAGGCAGCAATAAATAAAGTCAAGATAAGCTCGTTCTAACTGGATGGGAATAAGATGGTGAATCTACAGATGCAATTTCTTTGGCCGGTGCAGTATTTTTCTTAATTTGGAGTCGCCAATATTTTAAAACCAGGAGAGATTCACATATGAACATACACACTCCTTATTTCCCCCTTCTCTTGCAAAGCAGATGCTTTGGAAAGCCTGGGTCTGCTCTCCTGGGTGCTGTATTCAGCTGGATTTGAGAACGTCTTCCAACTCTCACACTGTCTTCAACAGTCTCTCCTGTGATCAAAAACACCTAACAATTCTTGGGTCTATGACACATCAGGCACTGTACTGATTCCTGTATGTGGACTGCTGATTTAAATCTCATAGCAACTGTGACAACCCTTGGAGGCAGTTACTATTCTCATTACCATTTTACAGATAAGAAAACTGAGGCAGAGAGAATAAACACAGTTTGAACCCTGGTTCCAGAGGCCATGTCTTTAACCACTCCACTAGGACACCCAGGCCCTTTAGGTCAAAAACCCAGACACTAAAGTTCTGTGCCACTTGACAAACTGTTTCTAATCTTTCTGACCACAAGTTTATCAGTAGATGGTAATGAGATTCCCAACCCTGTATCGGATTCCATTTCGATCACATTAGTACAGTAAAACCTTCTCATTTCCAGAGTTTCTCCTGCATATGAAGCCTAATGGCATGTATGAGACAGATGCAAAAATTCACAGAATTATAAAAAGATGTTCTCAGGCCCCCTTTCTGTTTGACAACTTCTGTGCCAAAGGGTCAGGGAATTTGTTCCAAGATGCATAAGAAAGGTGCTCTAACTGGAGACTCCAGATCCAGTACTGGAAGGTGTTTCATCAGTCAAGACTCCCACCCTATGAGGTGCCTGGAAACACATCCAGAGCATGGGACATAGCACTGAGCAGAGAATTTTATTTGAAAATGTTCCCAATTTACACCTGTCTTTGGAAGTAGAAGGTGGAAATCCGAGATGATCAATTCCTGCTTCCCATCAAAACCGCAATGAATTTCTTGGAATAAACTGGGGCTCGAATGAAAAGCTAGGGAGAGGATGAGGAAGCTCTCTAACCCCAAGGCCATTAAACAAGTCGGGTCGATTTAACAGACCTCAGTTGCTACTGACAACCCCCAAAACATCTTCTGGAGGGAAAGGAAGGCTGAGAAAGTATGTTCCTTACAAACAGCTTCTCCGGGGTCATCCGGAGAAGAAAATATCTAGCTATGGAGGAGGTGAGCGTTCAGACGAGAGCCATGCTGAACATCCCGCCAAACCTGGGGCTTCTCACACTGCGGGGTGCAGACAAGGCAGCTCCCCAGTTGCCCTGGGTAAGCCCTGTCCATCACCAGGCTCCCACCGACCCCTGGATGTAGCTCTGGTGGAGCATTTGTACCGTTCACCATACTGAGATCTCTGATCTACCAGTCCATTTCCCACTAGACCGGAAGCTCTCCGAGGGCAGGGGCTCTGTCTCACTGATCCTGCGAGTCTCCAGAGCTCCCAGGAGCTCTGTTGGGTGAATGCTGGAGCAGGAAGAAGGGAAGAAGGAGGGGGAGGGAAGAAAAGGACTGAGATGGGTAAAGAGAGGAAGATGGGGCAAAAGGAAGGAAGAGGAGAGAGAGAGAAGAGAGAGAGAGGAAAGGAAGGAAGGAAAAACAGAGAGGGAGAGATAGAGAAGCAAGAAGGGAGACAGGAAAAGAGAAACTCTATGACAGGAAAGGGCAGGAAGGAAAGGAAGAAAAGATTGAAAAAAGGAAGAAAGAAGAAAACAACAGCCAACACTCCCAGAACAGTCTATTCCAGACCCCATTCTGAGTGCCTTTTATGTGAAACAGACATCAGCATTGTCTCCATTTCCAGATGGGGAGACTGAGGCTTGGGGAAATGGGAGTCATTTGTTCAAGGTTGCTCAACCAGTAAGAGCATCACTGGGATTCCTCTCCAGGGAGTCTTTGACTCCAGAGCCTCTGCCCTCCAAGAAGGAGAAAGGGAGAGAGAGTGAGAGGAAGCTAACGTAAGAGTACTCACCTTGCAAAGAGCTGGGACACACTCGGGGCCGATGTGGTGATGCCTGGAGAGGGAAGAAAAACATTTGAAGAACTTGAGCTGTCAGAGAGATGGTCCTCAGAAGCTGTGACTTCAGACGCCAGATTGAGAGGGAAGAAATGCATGGAGTTTCAGTCAGGGACTTTGTCAAGCACACAAGGTTATCCAAGCTACATCAATGTAGCGCTAACCTTCTCTGGGTGTGCTGTCTCTAGGTACTAACTGAAGAACTATGTATATACAATCTGTAGCATCTTGAAACATCAAGGCGGAAATCCATCCCCCCACCCATTGTACAGATGGAGAAATGGAGGCCAAAGAGACAGAAAGAATGGGCTTGAGCCAGGCCCACAACTAGATGGCAGCTGGCGCCATTTCTACTCCTGGATGGAGATCCACTCTTTTCCTTTCTTTAAAGGCAACTCCAGACACCCAGAAAGGCAGATACTGGTTGGCTTTGGCTATCCGACACCCATTTTCCTTCCTTCTGAGGACATCACATTGATATTCTTCTTTTCCCTTGCCAGTTTCAGTCCATGGGGTTCAAGTGGGGCTGGCTCCAGCGTTTAGAGGGGACACATCTTGGACTTTCTCCAAGGCTCCGACGAGAGCGTGGGGAGGGAGATGGGAGACGCCCGAGGTCCTGGTACAAGCGCTGTGTCCTTGGGCACTCAGCCTCCAACCATAGTCGGGAGGCGATGATCAGGAGATGATGAAGAGGTGGTACAATTTTGCTGGGAGAGATGTTGCCAAGAGGATCATTTTAAACACAATCAGTTCACTGGGGAGGATTTTGTGCTGTGTCATCATAAACAAAGACAAGGCGATGGCCTCAGCGTGGAACCCCGGCAAGTTCTAGATGACGTGTCGACTGCCAATTCACACTCCCTGGTCTGCAGGGCAGAGGCAGGGGTGTCCCCGTGCCTCCCAAGAAATACTCCACGCCCTCCGGAGCTCTGAGCTGCTCTGTAAACCAACCTGCAATCCCAACTGTACCTCTGAGTCAACACTGAGACTTTGGGCAGATCGCCTATAGTCTCTGGGGCACGGGGCACCCTCCTGTGAAATGGGGGGAAATGTTTATCTCACAAGGGTGCGTGAGGATGAAATGAGATGATGATGATGGTAATGGTGATGATTCTATCCATCATTTACCCTGTGCCTGCTACATGCCAAACTCTCTTCTAAACCTGTTACCTGGATTAATTATTTTAATCCTCATAATCTTCCCCCCTCACCCTTGAGGAAGGTTCTGTTCCCATCCCTGTGTTACAGATGAAGGAAGGTGCCGTTGACATCACTCACTCAAGATCGCATGGGTCCTAAGGGGCAGATCCGCGGTCTGAACTCAGGTGGTCTGGCTCCAGAGTTCGGCTTCCCAAACAGGGCACAGCAGCCCACGAGGGCAGTCATCATCATTAACAACAACCAGCCCCCACCAACAAGTTCACACGTGCCAGGCTCTGTGTTAACTGCCGGAACTCACTTCGCTCCCACGGCAGTGCTAAAGGACACCCTCTCTGTAGTCACTCGGAAACCGAGGCTCCAAAGGCTAAGGCGCCTTGTTCAAGCCTGTGGACATGGAAACTGGGACTTGAACCTAAGGCCGTTTAGCCTCAAGTCCATTTCCTGTTTTTTGATTTTGCCTTGCGGCATGTGGGATCTTAGTTCCCTGATCAGGATGGAACTCGTGCCCCTGCACTGGAAGTGTGGGGTCTTAACCGCTAGACCACCAGCGGAGTCCCAAGTCCATTTCCTTAATCATCTCCTTGGCTGAGTCAAATTCTGTTTGAGTCCCAAGCTACTAGGGTGAGGAGGCAAGTCCTGAAGTCCATTTAGAGAGCTATAGCTAGAATTTAAAAATAAAATAGGATGGACAGTATCAGCATATATTGGCCACACAGCACACGAGAAGGAATTGTGGAAAACTGTTATTCCAGTTATAAACATGAGAACATTATGTGTGTTTGTGTGTGTGTGCAATGATTGTGTAATGTAACATATCTTCCTATGTGCTGTCTTTATCAAAAGTTGGGCCAACAGGGGTCCAATGTCAAGGAAAGGCCCTGGCTCCCAGTGGGTGCTCCCTCACTGCTAATTTCCCCGCTCGGGGTTTTCCCAGGCGGAACCTCCCATGTCCCCCCTTCTCAGCTTCCCCCAGGACAGTCTCCTTCTGAAACAGCCTCAGTTTCATTACTGGTAAGATGCACGTGATTTATGTTTAGTAATAATACTACATAAGATACTGAATTAAACATTTTGAGTATGTTTTAATAGACATGTAAATATTCATAAAAATAAAAATCTTTCTAAACTCCATATATATGCGTTAGCATACTGTATTTTTGTTTTTCCTTCTGGCTTACTTCACTCTGGATAATAGGCTTCAGTTCCGTCCACCTGAGTAGAACTGATTCAAATGAATTTTTTTTAATGGCTGAGTAATATTCCATTGTGTATATGTACCACAGCTTTCTTATCCATTGGTCAGTTGATGGGCATCTAGGTTGCTTCCATGTCCTGGCTATTGTAAGCAATGCGGCGATGAACATTGGAGTACACGTGTCTCTTTCAATTCTGGTTTCCTCGGTGTGTATGCCCAGCAGTGGGATTGCTGGGTCATATGGCAGTTCTATTTTCAGTTTTTTAAGGAATCTCCACACTGTTTTCCATAGTGGCTGTACTAGTTTGCATTCCCACCAACAGTGTAAGAGGGTTCCCTTTTCTCCACATCCTCTCCAGCATTTATTGCTTGTAGACTTTTGGATGGCAGCCATTCTGACTGGTGTAAAGTGGTACCTCACTGTGGTTTTGATTTGCATTTCTCTGATAATGAGTGATGTTGAGCATCTTTCCATGTGTTTGTTAGCCATTTTTATGTCTTCTTTGGAGAAATGTCTCTTAAGTTCTTTGGCCCACTTTTTGATTGGATCGTTTATTTTTCTGGAATGGAGCTGCAGGAGTTGCTTGTATATTTTTGAGATTAATTGTTTGTCCGTTGCTTCGTTGGCTATTATTTTCTCCCATTCTGAAGGCTGCCTTTTCACCTTGCTTATATATGGAATTTAGAAAGATGGTAACGAGAACCCTGCATGCGAGACAGCAAAAGAAACACAGATGTATAGAATAGTCTCGTGGACTCTGTGGAAGAGGGCAAGGGTGGGATGATATGGGAGAATGGCATTGAAACATGTTAATTATCATATGTGCAAGCGCCAGCCCAGGTTTGATGCTCAGGGCTGGTGCACCAGGATGACCCAGGGAGAGGGAATCGGGAGGGAGGAGGGAGGGGGGTTCTGGAGGGGGAACGTATGTATACCCATGGCGGATTCATGTCAATGTATGGCAAAACCAACACAATAAAGTAAAGAAAATTAAAAAAAAAGAAAATATCTTACTATGGAAACAAACAAACAAACAAAATCTATGGAAACAGTCCCATGGGCTCAGATGAACTTGGCATTCTAGAAATTTGAAGAAAGCATCTTCCCCTGCCTGCAACCTCTGCGCCCTGGTTTGCATGTTTACATGTTGCCGATCGCCCCCTCGGTTCCTCTGAATTGCTGCATGTTCTGCCCTCCCCCTGTGGGCCCGTCTCCCTCTCCGGCCGTGCAAACCCCCTATCCTCTCCCTCTTCCGCCCCAACAACCCCCAGGAAGACTGCACAAGCCAGAAACAGGCCTTCAGTCAGTGCTAAGAGATTTTCCTCCTGCAGATGATATACTTTCTGAAAAGCACATGCTTTCCCCTATTTTTTTTAAACTGGTATCACATTTAACTTTTTTGAACCCAAGATGCCTGGGAGAATTGAGAACCTGGAAAATGAATGTTTTCTATACCGAATAATCTCTTTCCCTTTCTTCTTCCTTTTTTTCCCCTGGTAAGGATGGCATGGACCTCCTGGAGAATCCTGATGGGATGTGACAACACTGTATCCTCAAGCTCCTTCCCTTCTTGTGGGCCCTGGAGTGGGACTGTGTCAAAGACGGCCACGCTTAACTCTTTGGGTGCAGAGGTGGGGTAGGGACTCCCCAAAAGCTGAGAACCTCTCTCTTCCTCTGCTGAGGCCCAGGGATATTAGTCCTGTGGACCAGGAGACCCAGCTGCAGTTGGAGCCGTAAGTCCTCTGCATTTCAGGAAAGGGCCTGATTGAGTGGTTGTGGGGCAACGCCAGCCCCAGCATGGAAGGTGGGGAGTGGGCATTATTGTTCAAGTGGCAGAAACAGCCTGGTCCTCAGGGTTCCCTGGATACCTTTCAGGGACCCCCAGCGTCTCCACTCTCTGGCTGCTGTTGTATGTGACAGCTTTCTCCAAATGGTGAGTCAGCGCCAGACTTACATGAGGTAGAGACCATGCCAGACAGTATTTCATGCAGCTGAGGAATGATCTGGCCCACAGACTTGGCAATGTCCCTGGGTGCAGGCATGACCCTTTGGGCAGGAGCACGGCCATCGAACCCCAGCTTGCCAGAGGGATAGAGAATGTGGACTGTGATCACGAGTCTCTCCATGAGGCCAGTGTCCCAGACCCAGAGGGTATGTTGGCAATCGAGGGGGGGTGGTCATACTGCTCCCGGTCGCCCCATCACAGACATGGGACCCTTAGCACAGGGGCAGAAGACCCGTTAACTCGTTCTCAAGTGAGCCCCAAAGGTGGTGAAGACCCCACAGGCTGTCGCTGCATCAGCCCTTTGATGCTGGTGGGATCCAGAGAGCCTGGAGGGTGGAGATGCCCTTCCCACTGACCAAGTGTTCTGTTCTCAGACTTGGCTGTGCCACTGAACATGCCATGATGGACAAGACTGGGATCAATGGCAGAATCTCTGATGGCAACTTACATCCATGTTGATGGTGACTTATATCCACGTTGGGGCTTCCCAGGTGGCGCCTGTGGTAAAGAAGTTGCCTGCCAATGCAGGAGACGCCTGAGATGCGGGTTCGATCCCTGGGTTGAGAAGATCCCCTAGAGGAGGAAATGGCAACCCTTCCAGTACTCTTGCCTGGAGAATCCCATGGACAGAGGAGCCTGGCAGGTTATGACCCACAGTGTTGCAAAGAGTGGGACACGACTTAGCACTAGCACTAAATCCACGCTGCCAGTGGAGAAAACAGCCCTGGTGACCCGACTCAACGTAGCCAAATCTATTTATGCCAAGCTTCATGACATGTCTCCGAGGGATGTGGTTAACACGAAACTGGGGCAGCTGGCTCTCAAGGGAGGGGTAGAGAGCCTCCTTCATTTGTGAATTGAAAGCTCTAACTCCCTTCTTCCTCCCCAGCTTCCTATGGGTAAAGGGAGAAGGATTAGCTAAACAGATAGCCAGAGCCTCAGGATGACCTCATTCATTCATTCACCACCTACCACGTGCCAGGCATGGGCTAGGTAATGGGTTACAAGAATTAGCAAAACCAGTCAGAGTTCCTGTACTCATCAACGGTCCAGTTTAGCAGGGCAGTGAAAGTGGAAGTGTCTGTCGCTCAGTCGTGTCTGACTCTTCGTGACCTCATGGACCCCACCAGGCTCCTCTGTCCATGGGATTCTCCAAGCAAGGAGACTGGAGTGGGTAGCCATTCCCTTCTCCAGGGGATCTTCCCTACCCAGGGACTGAACTTGGGTCTCCTGCACTGCAGGTGGATACTTTGCTGTCTGAGCTACCAGGGAAGCCCACTTAGCAGGAGAGACTGAGGGTAAACAAATACACAGGTGAAGTACTTAATTACAATTGTACCAAGGTGCAAAAGAAGGGGTGGATGCAGGGAAGAGCACCTGGGACACGACTGCACAGGATTCGCCTGGGGTCTTATTAAAATGCAGACAGCAAGTCTGTAGGTCGAGGAAGCCCCCAGGTGACACTGACACCGCAGGCCCAGAAACCCCACTCCGGGTAGTGAGAGTTCCAACCACAGGCTAATAGGCAATTGCAGATTACTAAGAAGTCCCAATTCTGGCTTCATAAAGATAAGTCTTCATTCCAGAAGTCACGAACTCAAATGCAGACCGGGGCCAAGAAGGGAACATAAATGATCTAACGCAATATGAGGAAACTAGAGCTGGAGTCTGTGTGTGTGAGTGCACATGTATCGTGTGACTACGTGTGTGTGATTGTGTGACGGAACTTACCCGCAGACAGACACAGTTGGCTCATTCATTCAACAATGCGTACTGTGCACCTACTGTGGGCCAGGTTTACAACTCAGGTCTCATAATTTGCTGTCTTATTGTTCCTTCCAAAGAAAGTACATGGGCTAAAGGGTCAAATTCAAATCCTGACTCTGCTGCACTATAACTGTATGGCCCTGGATCCATCACTTCCTTTCCGTAAACCTCAGTTTCTACATCCACAAAATGGGGCACCATCTCACCCCTGTAGGGCTGTTGCAAAGCAGGTACCTACCAAATGGTAACAGAGCAACACAGAGGAGCTATTGTTAGCTTTCTGTTCTCCTGGGGCTCTCACTTAATCCACTTCCATTGTAAACCCAATTTGAATGTTCCCACATTTTTTTTTTTTTAAACCTCTCCTTTCACTAGGAGGATTAAGAAACTAATGATTCTGAAGGCAGCCACCACTGCTATGTTGCCTAATTGGGCCCCAGGGGCCACTTCCAACCCATCCCCATGAGATGAGATAGTTTCTAATGCGAGATGTCTTGAGGCAGGTCTGTGCTGTGGAAGGTGCGTGTCTGTAAATTTCATCAGCTCATCTCCCTCCTGTGGGTGCTTTAAGCGGCACCGAGACCAGGGGCAGAGACCGCAGGAGGGAGCACCGTGGGAAGAGTCCAGCGTGTGCACCGTGCAAGTAGAGGTCGTTCTGGGGACAGAGGCCCCCCCAGGAAGCCCGCTGAAAAAGGCTTCAAGATGGCAAAGGTCAAGTTGACCTGTGCCTCCCCAGGCCAGACCCAGGCAAAGCTCTGGGCAGCTCAACCTGGCTTGGGGGAAATGAAGGAAAACCTGCCAGCCCCTGGCTAAAACTGGTGACTGAAACTGGAAATGAAACCACATCACGCCCAGGGGCAGAGGCTGGGCAGGAGGTCTGAGTGCAGATGACAGCCGCTTGTTTCTCAGGGCGGTGACTTCACCTCTCCAAGGAAACACTTAATGAGATTATAGTCTCAGCTTTTGCAAAATGTGTTTGCCTTTTAAAAGAAAATTTTTTTTTCTATTTTCTTGATTCAGCTTTGCTTCCTAGGTTCCATAACTTTTCCCCTCCTCCTTCCAGAAGATGGGATATAATTCAAATCCAATTTTGCCTTAAATGGTAACGAACGATAGCTTCTATTTCTCAAGTGGTTCCTACAAGCCAGGCACGCTGCTAAGGACTGCATGGGCCTTATCTCTTTTATTCCCTAGGACATCTTATTCTCTGCTTTATACATATGGAAAATGAGGCAAGGGGAAGTCAAAGAAACATAACTAAGGATTCAAAACCAACATCAACCTGAAGCTATCTGTGGTTCCTCGTGCTAAGTCGCTTCAGTCCTGTCTGACTCTGACCCCATGGACTGAAGGCTGCCAGGCTCCTTTGTCCAAGGGATTTTCCAGGCAAGAACAGTAGAGTGGGTTGCCATGCCCTCCTCCAGGGAATCGTCCCCACCCAGGGGTCAAACTTGCATCTCTTATGTCTCCTGCATTGACAGGCAGGTTCTTTACCCCTAGCATCACCTGGGAAGTCCATAGGCTACTCTGTTCATCCACCACCCATCCATCCACCTAACCAACCATCCACCCCACCTCCACCCACTCACCACCCACCCAACCGTAAATAATTTTTAAGGATCTACCATAAGTCAGGCACTGAGCTGTGTGCTAACTGGGAGCAGAAATTTAAATACATATATAGGAATAAAAAAATTGTCTTGTCCTGAAGTAATTCACCAACTAGAGCAGGGGTTATTAACCTTGGGTGCATAAAGCTGGGTGCATTTGGAGAGCGTTAAAAACATCTCAGGACTTCTCTGGTGGCCCAGTGATGAAGACACTGTGCTTCTAATGCAGGGGGTGGGGTTTAATCCTTGGTCAGGAGAACTTAGATCCCACATGCCTCGTGGGGAGGCCAAAAAATAAAAATTAAAAAAAAAAACCAACTCACTGCCTGGGTCACATTTCTGAACAATTAAATCAGATTCCTTGGGGGTAAGATCTGGACATTAGCATTAAATTTTTACCAAAGAACTTCCTAGGAGAGTCCAATGTGCACCCAGGTTTAAAACCAGTCCTGGAACCTGGTTCTCAAAGCATGGTCCCTGGACTGGCAACTTCAGCATTGTCTGGGAATTGCTAGAAATGCAAATTCTTGGGCCCCAGCCCCAAACCATGACAGAAGCAGAAATGTGGGAATGGGGTCCTGCAACCGGCGTGCCAGCAGAACTTCCAAGGTGATTTAGATGCACAAGAGAATTTGGGAACATAAACGTATCTCCTTAAATTACAGAAATACACGTTTATGCACACGTAAAACATAGAAGAAATCTTCAATAACAGGAACATAGAACACTGATAATAGTAGTTACTTCTGGGGAGAGGAGGAAATCACTAACATTGGGTAAACGCAGCAAAGGGGAATTTGGCCTAACGTTCAAGTTTTTATAAGGACTGTGTTACCTGGTGATCAGAAATTGAATTGTCTTAAAAAAAAAAAAAAGCAGCAGCAGCAATGGAGGGCGTTGCAGACAGGGGACACAGCTTGTGCGAAGGCTGTGAGATCACGGAGGGTGGAGCTCATTTAATCACCGCATCTTATAGTCTTGCAGAATGCTGCGTCTCCTGTCTTGATTCTTTTGACAAGTATTTCTTCTTTCTTTTAAAATGGTGAGCATCATTTAAAAAGAAACTGAGGTATAGTTGATTTGCAATGTTTCAAGTGCACAGCAAAGTGATTCAGATTCTCTCAACATAGATTACTGCAAGGTATTGAGTATAGGGACATCCCTGGAGGTCCAGAGGTTAAGACTGCTCTTTCACTGCATATGTGGGTTTGATCCCTAGTCAGGGAACTAAGATCCCGCAGGCCATGCAGCACAGCCAAAAGAAAAGAAGCCTACTGGGACTTCCCTGGTGGTCCAGTGGCTAAGACTCCACACTCCCAAGGCAGGGGTTCTAGGTTTGATCCCTGGTCAGGGAACTAGATCCTACCTGCTGCAACTAAGACATGGCGCATTGAAATTAATTAATTAAAAAACCTAAGATATTGAGTATAGTTCTCTGTGCTAAATAGATATATATGTATATATAGATGTATCTATATGTATATATGTATCTCTATCTATGTATATAGATACATAGTAGTATGTATCTATTAATCCCAAACTCCTAATTTATCCCTGCCGCCCCCCTTTGGTAACTGTAAGTTTGTTTTCTATTAACAACTATTTTTTAAGCACTTAATATGCATTATACATATGAACTACATATCTGTTCTCAGCAGATATGTAGGCAACTAAAGTAGGTAAGACCTGCCTTCAGAGAACTTACATTCTGGTGGAGGGGCAGACAAAAAGCAAATGAGCAAACACAACACACCGGGCAGGGAGTAGGATTACAAACAAAAAGCACAGAACAGCATGGCTGGATGTTCTGCTGGCTTCCCCCTCAACCTGCTCCGGAACCGGACCTGTTCTCCCCTTCATCACCACCACTCCATCTAAGCCACCGTGGCCACTCACGAGTGTTCCTGTAACCCCTTCCTCTTTAGCCTCTGGACTCCCATTGTGTGCATCCCCAGTCCTCTCTCACGTGCAGCCTGAGGGATCCTGTCAATGTAGATCAGATCATCTCTATCCGCTCTCAACCCGCCCACAGCTCCCATCTTGCTCAGGGTAGAAGCCAAGTCCTTCCAAGGGCTCACCGAGTCTGATCCTGGGTACCTCCCTGACCTCATGTCTCTGCCACTGGTCCCTTGCTCGTTGGGCTCCAGCTGCACCAACCTCCTTATTGTTCACATGCTCTGGGACAGCTGCTGCCTCAGGACCTTTGCACGAGCTATTTCCTCTGCTCCTAAGGCTCTTCCTCCCTGTCACCATGAAGTGCTCTCGCCCACCTCCTTCAGGTCTCCTTTTTTTTTCGTCCTTCAATTGACTAATCTGTTTGTTTGGCTGTGTCGGGCCTCAGTTATGGCACATGGGATCTTCACTGCGTCATGTGGGGCCTTCCACTGCAGTGCACAGGCTTCGTTGCTCCAAGCACGTGGGATCTTACTTCTTTGACAAGGAGTATTCTTAACCACTGGATGGCCAGGGAAGTTGCTCTTTCAGGTCCTTCTCAAGTGTTCCCTTCCCAGTGACATTATTTCTAGCGCCCCTAACAAAAACTGCAATTCGGTGTTCCTGCATTTCTTATCCCACCTTGCTTTCTGCCCCCCACCACACAGTACGTAACACCATCCACCATGCTGTAGATTTTGCTTATCCACTGTTATCATCAGACCCTCGCCCTACCAGCACCCCGGGTTAGACTCCAGGAGGCAAAGGTTTTGTATTTTCTCCCTAGTACTTACACAATGCTGGGGCATGTGCTTGAGGAAACGTTTCCTGAATGAAAAAATGAATGAATAAACAAATGATTACTTTTGAAAGGAAAGATCTCTCTGGTAAGAACTGAAGGATGAAGGGATGGTCCTGCGATGGGAGGAAACCTGGTCCAAGCAGAGGAACAGCAAGTGTGAAGGCCCTGAGGGCAGAATCAGACTTGTGAGTTGGAGCAAAGGCAACAAGGCCAGGGGCTGGGCACCGTGGGCAGGGGCGATGGGGTGGAGTCCAGCTTGAGAGGCTGCCAGGGACAAAAAGCAGAGCCCCGTGGCCAAGAGTAAGGAATTTAGATCTGATTCTATGCTTTTTAAAAACACCAAGCCCTCTCCATGTTTTAAGTCATTTCACCCTCACATCAACCCTGAGCGTGGTGAACTAATTAGTCCACTTAACAGAAGAGGCAAATGAGCCCCCAAGAGATTAGGCCACTAGCCTGGGGACTTTAAAAAGGTAGGAATTAAAGTAGGAAACACAATGGGAACCTTGGGGGGTTTCTTGGGTTCGAGTTTCCCCTCCAGACCTCCCAGAGTTGTAGGTATTGTGGCCCATGCCTCCTTGTGGTCACCCTGTAACAGAAAGGGTGAGCCCAGGAGGAGGGAGACCAGAGGTCAGGCAGGAAGAGGAGCTGAGTCTGACACTTGAGGCCACAACTAGAGTGGAATGTCCCCTGCTGAGTCCCAGCGCTCACTGCCCACACTAATAATCAAGAGAAAGAAACGTGTGTATGTTGTCTGTGTGCATGTGTGTGTGTGTGCGCGTGCGTGTATGCGTGTGTAACCTGACCCTGCCAGCCCTGCCTGGTCTGAATTTGGAAGCAACCTCTCTCTGCCCTTTTGCTCACCCCCAAAGTCTTTCCCTTGGCTCCAGCTGACTCCCTTGGCATTGGAAAGGGCGCAGACAGCTCCAAGTCACAAAAAAGGAGAGAGACGAGGTGTTTGTGGGTACCACCACTGGAGGGGATGAACATTTGGGGTCTGAAGACCCTTAAGATCTTGAGTTTAGAAGCAGAGACTCTGGAGCCAGGGGACTGGGTTTAATTTCTGGTCCTGCCATGAGTTGTGTGACTTTAAGCCAGTTACTCAACTCCCCAAGCCTCAATTTCCACATCTGTAAAATAGACTCATAACCCAATAAGGGTATAATAATTATATGAGAAACAGTAATTAGGAAAACAGACTTTCGAGTCAGACTTGTTGTTATTTAGTCTCTAAGTTGCGTCCAACTCTTCTGCAATCTCACGGACATGGGGCATGGGGTTTTCCAGGCAAGAGTACCGGAGTGCATGACCATTTCCTTCTCCAGGGGATACTCCTGACCCAGGGATTGAACCTGAGTCTCCTGCACTGGCAGGCAGATTCTTTACCACTGTGCCACCCGGGGTGCCCTGGAGTCTGACTACTTAGGTTCAAATTTGGCAATCACTAAGCTGTCGTCTCAATCATGATATTTAACTTGTGTCTCACCTGTAAAACGAGTGTCCACTTCTTAGAGTTGCAGACACTAAAGAGTTAATACACTTTAATGCCTGACACATAGCAGGTCTGCTCTGATAGTGATGGAGGAGAAGGAGGATTCATCCAGATTTCTATTGCTCTGAACAGGGCCTGAGACAGAATAGATGCTCACAAAACTGAAGGGCAAGAGGGGGTGGCAGTCACTCGCGTTCGCCACAGCTGCCCCCTCAGTCCCCAGTGGTGGCAGCCAGGTTCCTAGGTGGGGACACAGGCCCAGCACTTCTAGAGCATTCAGCATCTCCAGAGAAACTAGAAATCCAGATTTTTATGTGCACTCTCTCAATTTTTACAAGACACCTTTATCTAAAACACAGTATAAATCAAACAAAGACATACCTGAAGGCCAGGCTTGGCTGTGAGCTGCCAAGTTTGCAGCCACGGATTTGAGTTCACTGTGACTATTTGACTTTTTCTTTTTTGGCTATGTTGTGTGGCATGTGGTATGTGATCCTGACCAGGGGTCAAACCTGAGTCCTCTGCATTGGAAGTGCAGAGTCTTAACCACTGGACTTGCAAGGAAGTCCCCATTGTGGCTATTTAATTCAATGGATATAAGTGTATTTATCATGCTTCCAAGCTGGTGGCTCAGATGGTAAAGAATCTGCCTGCAATACATGAGACCGAGGTTTGACCCCTGGGTTGGCAAGATCCCCTGGAGAAGGGAATGGCTACCCACTCCAGTATTCATGCTTGGAGAATCCCATGGACAGAGGAGCCTGGCGGGCTCACAAAGAGTCAGACACAACTGAAGGACTAACACTTTACATAACATCACCTCATTTGATCCATGCAGTAAGCACCCTACGAAGTGGTCATGTTTCCAAGCTCCCCATTACACAGGTGAGAAAGTTGAGGCTCAGGAAGGTTGAGCAATTTGCCCAAGGTCATCTGGCTGGGAGCGAGTCTGGGATTGCCCTCCCTCAGCAGTCTATGCCCTTTTCTGTTGCTTCTGGCTCTGAAATGAAGAGTCTTTAGTTGACTGGTGCCTTCAGGCTGAAGGAAGAGGAAGACAGTCTTTGAACAGGGCTCCGGAAATTATCTCAAGCCCTCAAAGTGCTCAGGGTGGCTTCTCCAGATGCTCCACAGGCCTGGGAGGAACGAGGGTGTGTTGGCCTATCATGCAGCTTTGGCACAGGAGCCCAGACCCTCCTGATGGTACTTTCAGCAAGGCTGTTTCAGCTTCATGGCCAGCTTGTAAGACATTACTGACTGCTGCCTTGGTGACAGCAGTAATTACTCCCCAAAGCCTGGAGCTACTTAAAAGCAAATTCCTTCTGATGTTATATTCAACTAGACCCATCTCTCTTTGGTTTTCCATGACAATTACATAGCACTGTGTCCCCAAGAACTGGCCTCAAACACAGACAATGAAGGAGAGACAGCCAGGGGTCTTGGAATAGCAGCAGCAAATCTCAAAGCTGCTCAAACAAAGGGTTAAGCCCAATGGTTAAACATAATAGCTTAATGCCTTTTGCTAAGTAACTCTGAGCTTTACCAGGAAGGCTGACAGATCCCAAACAGTGCAAACAATAGCTGGAATTGTTCTAGTGAAAACTAGTCTGACTGCATCATTTGCCAATAATTTTTAAAACAGCTTAAGCCTCCTCTGCTTCCTTGACTCCAACCCGACCTGAAAGCAAAAGGCAGATGAGTTGTCCCAACGTCAACCCCCATGGAAACAGGACGCCTGCGTGGATGGGGCGATGGTAGGAGAGGATTCAGAGGTCCAGCCCCAGAGCCTGCAGGACACACCGGGGCCGGGCCTGGAGCCTGAAACCGACTAGTTCCGTGGAGGTGTCAGCATTCCTTGGAACTGGAGACCAAGACAGGAGGTTCAGAACACGAACCAGCACACTTCTACCTTTAATGACTAGACAAAACTGTTAGCAACGCACAAAGTTTTGGGGAAGAGAAATTGTTGTAATGACAGTACTTGGGAGAGAATGCGTGTCTAAGGCCGTCAGTCCCTTACCATGTTCCGTGGGGTGAACGGAACCACCACCAGGCCTGCTAAAACACACAGCAGGAGGCCTACCTTCTCTGTCACTCAGAGTCCAGACATCGGCGTCAGCACGGTTAAGCTTCAGTTTACCGGGACGATCACTGTTTACAGTAAGGCTGGGTGAGACCAGTAGTTCTAGCATTTCCTTGTACCTGGAAGAAAACAAAGGGAGATATAATTTTTTCATTAATTATGCATGCTTACTAATGATTCCCATTTCTTTCCCTAAGAGTATAAATAATAAAGCTGATTACCTAAACTCAGCCATCTTATAAATTCTACATCATAAAAATTCACTGAACTTTTCATCAGAGGGAAATGAGGAATTGAAATGAAGTACTTGCTCCCCTCCGGAGAATACACCCACTTGATTAAAACTTTCCCCTCCTTCCTCCTGTATTTTGCCATTAGAAAAATTATATTTGGGCCTTTTAAATGTCATCTAACTGAGCTGGAGCGAGCCAGGGAGACTTTCCAGCAGAGGCAGAGAGAAACAGGTGGAGAGGCAGGATTGAATTTGGATTCCTAGAAGCCAGAGGCGTGGAGAGAAGGTTGCGTTGACTGCAGTTAACAGAGGCTGAACGTGGTGTCACACGTCACTTGTACAAACGGAGAAAGGCTCAAAAGATGTCACGGCCATGTCAACGTCCCCCTAGGCAGCAGAGCCCTCAGCCCAGCGCTGTGGTCCCCATCAAGAAAGAATACACTAGCTCCTGAATTAGCTAGGATTTTGATAAATGCTATGGGGGGGGGGGGGAGGGCAGCAAAGGAAAGGGACAAATCTCTGGGGGTCATTCTCATTTTTGAATGAAAAATTTTATAACTCTTGGGCTAGGTCAGCACTTGTTCTTAAATTTCTACCCCCACTTTGGTTAGGGAATGAGGTTTCTTTTTTAAAAAATTTATTTTATTGAAGGATGGTTGACTTTTTCTATCGCAGGACAATTGCTTCAAAATGTTGTGGTGGTCTCTGCCATGCATCAATGGGAATCAGTTGTAATTATATACACACCCTTCCCTCTTGCGCCTCCCTCTGCTCCCCACCCCTGCCTATTCCACCCCTCTAGGTCATCACAGAGCACCAGCCTGGGCTCTCTGTGTTGATTTACAATTTGTGTCCGTTTCTGCTGTACAGCAAAGTGATTCAGTTTTATATAGATATATGTATATATATATATATATATATATATCTCCATCTTTTGGCATACTATTTACCATAATGGTTATCATAGGATATTGAAGACAGTTTCCCTGTGTTATACAGTAGGAACTTGTTGTTTATCCATTCTAAGTATAATAGCTTGCATCTGCTAATCCCAAATGCCCAAACCAGCCCTCCCCCAATTCCTCTCCTTCTACAACCACAAGTCTGTTCTCTGTCTCGAGTCTGCTTCTCAAAGATACACACACCCCCTATGTTCACAGCAGCACTATTTACAGAAGCCAAGACACGGGAACAACCTAAATGTCCACCGACAGATGAATAGATGAAGATGTGGTACACACACACACACACACACACACAGGAATACTACTCAGCCATAAAACTGTGCCATTTGCAGCAACATGGATGGATCTAGAGATTATCATAGTAAGTGAACTAAGGCAGAACGAGAAGGACAAATACCATATGATATCATATATATAGTAAGTAAGGTTTTTTACTAATGTGCACAACATCAAACACAGCAATTTTCAAAGGACTAAACTACAACCAGTAACATGTGACGCCGATTCAAGCCGTCCTCAGAGGAAGGCCGTGGTAGTCATCGCACGTTAGTGTCCGAGGTCATCCTCGGCAGGACCCATTGTTACTGTGTTAACAGAACACAGTGTACCAATCGATGGCAACGTGGCTATAAACTCACATTCCACCCTGAAAAGACTGTGGATCCAAATTCCACTTCACTACTCAGTACCTTGAACAAGTTAACCAAACTGCTCTAAAAGTTTTCTCATTTGTACAATGGGGATTATCAGTATCTCCATTACAAGGTCATGGTGAAGATGCAAAGAGGTGAGATATAAATAAAGGACCTGCTAGGCAGCAACCTAAATGCCCATTCACTACCACAGGAAGGAAGAATACAGGTAGAGAGGTCACACAATGGAATACAATACAGCAATGAAAAAGACCCCCCTGGAGTGCCACTCAGCACCATGAACAGATCGCCAAACAAAGCACTGGGCAATAGAACAGAAGAGTCCCCAACGTATGATACCATTTCTATGAAGTGCAAAAAATATGCAAATCGATATTACACACTCTTCAGTGATAGACACAATCAATAACAAAGATAATGTATAGGAATGATAGACACCTGTTTCAGCAGAATGGTTAGTTAGGGGTCATCAGGGGATGCAATTTGGGAAGAGGTACCCTAGGCCTTCAATTGTGTTTGCAACAATGTAGTTCAGAGGCTGGCACAAACTCTGATCCATCCAAATCCAGCTTATCATCTGTTTTTGTGTGACCCATAAACTAAGAGTGGCTTTCATATTTTTAAATGGTTGACAAGAATCCTAAGAAGGATAGCATTTCATGACCTGTGAAAATTACGTGAAATTAAAATTTCAGTGTAAATTTTAATGTAAAATTTCATTAGTAAAGTTTTCTTGGAGCACAGCCCTGCTTGGCAGGTTACTGTATCCTTCATGGCCACTTTTATGCTACAATTTCTGTGTAGAGTAGTTGCTATAGAGACCCACAAAGCTGAAAATATTTCATATCTGGAAGTAAGTTTGCCACCCCCTGTTTTAGTCTGTAAGTAAGTGGTGGAGGGCAGGAGGCGAAGGGGGCGACAGAGGATGAGATGTTGGATGGCATCACTGACTCAATGGATATGAGTTTGAGCAAGCTCCGGGAGACAGTGAAGGACAAGGAAGCCTGGCGTGCTGCAATCCACAGGGTCGCAAAGAGTTGGACACGACTTAGCGACTGAACGACAACAAGCGGTGGCTTAGTTGCTATGTCATGTCTGACTCTTGTGACCCCATGGACTATAGCCCGTCAGGCTCCTCCATCCATGGGATTTCCCAGAGGGTCTTCCCCACCCAGGTATGGAACTTGCATCTTCTGCATTGCAGGCAGATTCTTTACTGACTGAGCCACCAGCGAAGCTCTCATAGGATTACTCTACATCTCTGCATGCCCAAAATACTTAACAATTTATAACAAAGAAAGAAATCACTTATCCCAGGACTTGCATATAGGAAGTACTTTATATGTGCTTTTTAATCAGAGGAGAAAATTCCACATAAACTAGCTCCTAGGGTTTATGTCTTTCTGTTAACTGATAAACATTTGGGTCCTAAGTGTTCCCATGTATACATGGGTCCTGAGATTCGGTTTTCTTGTTGCTCAAATGCCACAAGGCTCTCCAGAAAGAGGTCTCCGTATCTCTGTAATATATCAAAACATACTGCGTGGAGTGTGGCAAAGAGCAGACACTGGACTTATTGTCTGACTGTAGGTGTCAGAAATTTGCATTTTATCCGAACTCATTCCCTTCATTCTTTTGGATATATGCAAATAATCGGAGGTTAAACGATAAACAAGGTTGTAAAAAATTGCACTGGTCTCTAAACATCCAAACGCTACGAGTGCGGGTATGAAAAGCAGCAAATTGTTAGCTAAATGACCAAATCCAGCGAAAAACGCAAGGAATTGTTTTTACTCCTTCTTAGGGTTTAAAAATATTTGCAGTAGTTGGCAATATTTCAAAACGAGGTGATTGCACATAAGGATCTAGAGTTTCAGCTTCTCCTGCAGAGTCGGAGGAGTACTGACCGTCCCACGCTGCAGCCGTCAGCTGGCTGCCCGCTTTGGTCACGGCACGTGAGCTCGTTTGCCACAGTCCCCACCACTCCTAGTGTCTAATACTTGGCCCCCCCTTTTCCATCTCCTTGTATTTCCCCGTGGCCCTCACAGGCTTCCGTGTCCGAGCTCCGTGGATTATGCGCCAGCCGACAAGCCTGATGAGGAAAGAAACAGCAACGTGGCGCCTCTGGCCTCAGTCCCATAGCTTGTGATTGTTTCCTGAGTATTACTGACACCCTCAAGCGCAACCAGCACATCTAAACGGCATCTATTGACGTTACAGCACAGCAAGAAGATATAGCATATCTAACTCCAGGAAGGAGTACCGCTCTTAAAACGTTGGTGTCTTCACCTTAGCCTCTTGCCTAAGATCCACGAAGGCCAGCTCAATGCGGAAACCACCCCCATAATCCCCACAGCATCTGATACAGAACCTTGTTCATCCTGTCATCTGATTAACATCTGTCGAAGGATGAGAGGAAGGAGGAGATGGAGGAAGACAGGAACTTGGATGGAGAGAAGGAGAGAGGAAATCTATAACTGAGCAATTAGCTTCTTTTAAAAACTCCTATTAATTTTTGTTTTCCACCTCATCCTAGAGAATGCTTTTAATGTATTAAATATGTAATTATGTCTCCTTGTAAATGATGCTATATTGTTTTATGTGACATACGTGAGGGTTTTTTTTTGTTTTTGACCATGCCAGGCACATGTGGGATTTTGGATCCCTGACCAGGTACTGAACCTGTGCCCTTGCATTGGGAGCATGGAGTCTTACCCACTGGTCCACCAGGGAAGTCCTGTAACATGTGTGTTAATTTATATGAATAGGATTATGCATGAGCCTTCATTCGGTTTATCAGGATTTTTTCTAGTCTGCACTGTGATTTTATAATATATATATAAATATTTATTTTTCCCCCTAGATTGTTATTTAGCTTGTAGCTAGAATTTCATACTGCATACCCACTTTATTGTATTTATGCATTGCTCTGGTGATGGACATACAGGATGCCTTCATCTCTCAGCTACTATAAACAATGCTGCAACAAACATCTTCATTAAATATACATATATATCTACACACACAGATGTAATATGGTGTAGTTACACACATATGCATATTCTTAAAACATACAAATATTTGAGGAGGATTCCTGTCTCACTGGGTATACATGAAATGAACCTGACCCAAGTACTAGCAGATTTTTCTTCATAAATCCTGTGCTAATCTAGATTCTTACCAGAAGTACACATGTGTTCTAATTTCATAAATTCTTGCTAATGCTTGGCATTGTCCAGCTTTCTAATGGCTTCCAGACTGCTGGATGGAAAGCAATTATCTCATACTGGTTTTAATTTTCATTTCTGTGATTACTAGAGAGTTCGAACATATATTCACATAATTGTGGGCCATATGAGCTTCTAGGAACTGTCTAGTCATACCTTTTATCCTTGCCCATTCTTCTACTGGGTTTTCTTTTCTTCCCCTTTTTGTTGATTTCCGGGAGTGTCTTGTAGAGTCTTGGTATTACTCCACTGTTGGTTTTATTTGTTTCTTTTCTTTTTGGTGACAAAGCAAAAGGAGCACGTCAAAGCTGAATATTGTCAGCCCACTTATTTAACTTCTATGTGGAGTACATCATGTGAAACACCAGGCTGGATGAATCACAAGCTGGAATCAAGATTGCCAGAAGAATACGAATAATCTCAGATACGCAGATGACAGAACCCTAAAGGCAGAAACCGAAAAGGAACTAAAGAGCCTCTTGATGAAAGTGAAAGAGGAGAGTGAAAAACTGGCTTTAAAACTCAACATGTGAAGAACGGAGATCATGACATCCAGGTCCCATCACTTCATGGCAAATATGGAATGGCGGAAATGAAAACAGTGACAGACTTATATTCTTGGGCTCCAAAATCACTGTAGATGGTGACTGCAGCCATGAAATTAAAAGACATTTGCTCCTTGGAAGAAAAGCTATGACAAATACAGACTGCATATTAAAAAGCAGACACATCACTTGCTGACAAAGGTCCGTAGAGTCAGAGCTATGGTTTTTCCGGTAGTCCTGGATGGAGGTGACAGTTGGACCATAAATAAAATTGAGCGCCAAAGAACTGATGCTTCCGAACCGTGTGGCACTGGAGAAGACTCTTGAGAATCCTTTGGACAGCAAGGAGATCCAACCAGTCAATCCTAAAGGAGATCAACGCTGAATATTCATTGGGAGGGCTGCTGCTGAAGCAGCTTGGCCACCTGATGGGAAGAGCTGACTCACTGGAAAAGACCCTGATGCTGGGAAAGACTGAGGGCAGGAGGAGAAGGGGACGGCAGAGGATGGGATGGTTGGATGGCATCACCGACTCAATGGACACGGGCCTGAGCAAACTCGAGGAGATGGTGAAGGACAGGGAAGCCTGGCATGCTGCAGTCCATGAGGATGCAAAGAGTCAGACACGCAACTCAACTACAACAAGAAGATACTGCAGGGCAGCTAAGGCAGGACCTGAAGGCCCAGGGTCCCAGAGGTGAGATGTGGACTGAGGTAAGCCTGGCCTCTACTACTTTTCCCCTCAAGACATTTGCCAATTTATAAGCACAGAAGAAAAAAGAAGCAGCTTAGAGTTTTCCAGTCTCAAAGAGCTGGGGAGACAAAAATTGGAGTTCAGGTTACTAAGGCAGCTAGGACCCAAGGAGTTAAGATCTTAGAGATGTGAGAACCGCGGAGAAGTCAGCCTGACATCGGCGACAGTAACAACTGTAACGACCTTTGAGGTGTTTGCTGAAACCCAGCCTGGGTGGGGTAAGAGTCAGAGAAGCAAAGCAGAAAGGTGGTGGCTAAGAAGGCGAGAAGCGAAGCAGAGATCTGGCAGTCTCCCAGTATCAGCCAGACAAAATTGGAGTTCATGGTCCATCAAGATGAGAATCCTTGGTAAACAAATCAGCCTTTTAATGAGACCTCTGAAGAGTCACTCCCTTGGAGTAAGGACCAACCAAATAGATCCCTGTCTTGAATCATTTAAATTTCTTATTAGATCAAAGTGATTTGCCTCAACTGTCACCACTTGCCAGAAGAGCAATTTTTCTTTTGGAGAAGATGTCATCTTCCAAAGTTTCCAAAATTTTTCCTACACAGTGCTTAGCATTTCATAAAAACACAGGCATGCAAGAAACAAAACCAAACAGTCAAAAACCAAGACAAAAAAACCAAACTCATATATAAGATTCAGATATCAGAGTAACTAAGCAAGGACTTCTCAACTACCTTGATAATACGATCAAGAAGAGAGATTTACAATGAAAAATGCTACTAGAGAACTAAAATCTCTAAAAAAAATCAAATGGAAATTCTAAACCTGAAAAATACAATAACTGAAATTCAGAACTCAGCAGGGCATTTGAATCACAGATTGGATACAACAGAAGAAAAGAATGAACTGGGAGATAAGTCACTAGACAAATATCAGAAAGAAGGTTGGAAAATAAGTTTTTAAAACAGCATAAAGTAAACATGGGACATTGAGTAAAGGTCTAACATACATGGAATAGGACCACAGAGGAGAGGAGAGAGAGAACAACTTAGAAACAATATTTAATGATAAACTGACCGAAAACCCTTAAAGATTGATGAAAGACATCAAGCCAAAGCAATGAAGAAGTTCTGTGAATCAGAAGCAGGATAAATACAGAGAAAAATACTCCAGGGTATATCACAGTCAAACTACACACATGTGAGAATATAATAATCTCAAAAGCAGTCAGAGGGGGAACAAGCAAATTATTTTTAAAGAAGGTCTAATAAAACTTCTCAACAGAAATGACGGAAACCAGAAAACAATGGAATTTTATCCACCAATGTAGAATACTATGCCAACAAAAATCCTTCAGATATGAAGACAAAAATGAAACAAATTAAATCATTTGCCACTTAATTTTGCTACAAAATTTAGATTACTACAGCAAATAGACTTGCTGTAAAAAATAATACTCTGGAAGCATAAAAATTCAAGGAGGGATAAAGAGCAACATAAAAGGGTAAATTCAAGAGCAGAGAGGAACAAATAAACATCACACAGTCTAAGGACTGTGCATTTTCCTTGAAGTAGTACAAGTACTAATTTATAGTAAACTTGTAAAGATTTATCATGGGTGCATTCTATAATCTTTAGGGTAACTGCTTAGAGAATAAAAATAATAAATGTATGCCAGCAAGCTAATACAGGAGAAAGTGGAATAATTAAAACACTTGATTAATCCAAAGAAAGCAAGAAAGAAAAGAAACAAAGAAGAGATGGAACACATAGAAAAAATGATAGATTTAAACTTCAATTTATCAGTAACTACATTCAATGTACTGCACTAGGGTCTTTGTTAGGTAATGCAAGATCTAAAATTCAAACATACCTAGAGAAGTACAAACATACCATCCTTAGGAGGCAAATAAATAAATATCACTAGCAAAGTCAAAGCAATAGAAATGTTAGTCCTGGGACTTCCCTGGCACACCAGTGGTTAGGACTCTGTGCTCTCGGTGCTGAGGATCTGGGCTCAATTCCTGATTAGGGAACTAAGATCCCACAAGTTGTCCAGCATGGCAAAAAAAAAAGAGTAGTCCTTAGAATATATACAATATATTAAAAAAAATGTTAGTCCTCACACACTAAACAAGACCCTAAGTTAAGAACCTGATTATTGTTCTTTCCTGCTGCCACCTAGAGCTTATGGGCACTGCTATCTCATAGAAGCAAACCATTAACCACAAACTATGGCAACATGAATAGTTCAAGGCAACATAAAGTGAGAAAAATCCTTCCAAAAATTCTAACCATAGCTCCTATGTCCCAAGCACCTATTACATGCCAGGCGCTTTCCTTGATAATTTTTACATTATCTCCTTTAATTCTCTCAACCTCCTGGGGAAACAGGATTATCCATGTCTATTGGGTTGACCTAAAAAGTTCATTTGGGGAACAAATTTTTTGGCTAACCCGATATTTCCCAACAGGAACGACTAAACACAGATTTAGGGCTAAGCAAAGCACAGGGACCAAGGAAATGCGAATCATTCCTGTTTGGTGAACATTTCCTATTCTGCCCTGAGGATCTTGAAAAAAAAAAAAAGCTTTGTAAATTTCAGCACAGGGTGAATTCTGTGTTCATGTTTTATGGGTCATACTGTTTTATTGTTGAATTACCTGAGGCATCAGAGGAAGTGGCACGAATCTCTCTGGTGTTCTGAGGGCTCTGAAGGTCCTAACCTGGCCCCATTATAGTGTTCGTTTCACAGACAACAGAAATAAAAGCAGCTAACACTTAGAGAGCGTTGACTCTGGGGCTAGGAGCTCTTTGGACGTATCAGTTCATTTTAACGCAGTGATGTGAGCAGAGATGAGGAGGCTGAGGTTCAGAGCGTGACCTGCTAGTTGGTGGTGGAGTCAGGATTCAGAGCCAGGGGGTCTGGCTCCAGGGTCTGTGCTCTCAACCACGTAGTTGGTGTTTAGTTGCTAGCCCACATCCGACTCTTCTGTGACTCCACGGACTGTAGCCCACCAAGGCTCCTCTGTCCATGGGATTTCCCAGGCGAGAATATCGCCATCTCCTTCTCCAAGGGATCTTCCCGACCCAGGAATCGGACCCACGTCTCTTGCATTTTCCACTGAGCCACTTGTGAAGTGCGCTCTTAACCACAGCTTGCGAGTGAAACTGGGTCAGAATTTAAACCCAGGGTCTGTCCAGCTCCAGCACCCACTAAGCCAGCTCTGTCACCCGCTACGTGGGTTCAAATCCTGGCTTTGTGTCTTATGAGCCTCGTGGCCTCAGGCGAGTTATTTAACTTCTCTGAGCCTTATCCAACAGAATGGGGAAAATAATACTACCCTCTCGGGGAGGCTGTTCTGCACATTATGTCAGAGAAGGCATGAGTGAGTATGGTATTCAATAAAGAGTAATTACTGACATTATTTGCATTCACACAGACAAAAGCTTGAAACACACAGTGATTGATGCTGGGAACTGCCTTGAGGACTATCTGGAAACCACTGGCTCCTATTATGGTCTGACAGGCAGAGTTAGTTCAGTTCTCTCACAATTTTGGGGGACGCTTCCTTCGCTTTCTCCCCGACCCCTTACAGTTACCTGAAATAGGAGACTGGCTTATTTTCTCTTTGCAGGGAAGGTTAGAGAGAAATCAGGCTTGTTGTAACAGAGTCTGAGGGGAGGAGAAAGACTCAGCTTCCTTTTCACGAAGGCAGGGAAAGGAAGTGAAGGCGTGGGATTCATTTACCAAATAAAATTTTTGTCCTGTGTTGCACTGTTGCAAAACCCCGATACCCCAGCAGCTTCAGAACCGGGACAGGAGGAACGAGAAAGAAGAAAGAGGCCTAAGTCCCCGCCCTCTGCCCTCTCTTCCTCCTGCGGCTGCCAGCGGCTTGCCATCATTTGTTATCCTTGTCACCACCAGTGTCCCCAGGGATGGAGAAGCTCTGGGGGAGTGTGGAGGAGCCCAAGAGATGACAGCTGGAGGTTGGGGGTGGGGGTGACTTCAAAGTCTGGGAAGCATCAAAAGCAGATGGAAGGTCCCAGGCGGGTGGACAGCTCACCTTTCTGCGCCCCCCGCTGCGCACACTGCTACCTTCGCTGAGAACAGGGGCCCTGCGGGCTGGATGCAGAGGGCAGATGGCCAGCCAGCCGAAGGGCCCTTAGAGAGGGTCAACTCCCGACAGCCTTCGGGGGCTTAGAATCCCAACCTGCCGACAGCGCTCACCAGCTTCTGGAGGGGCAACAGCTGTGGCCCAAACCTGGGCCTTCCTGGCTGCCTCCACCCCATTTGATTTCATTCAGAATACATCTGCTAATCGTGAAATGTCTCTGCCCCTCCACCTCCGTCTCCCCGAGCCTAGGTGGGGCGGGACGGGCACTGCTCGTGCTAAAAGCCCAGGATCTCCCCCCTCCCCCCTCTCCTTCAGCTCTCACGTCCAATCCATTACGTGGGTTTGTCGAGCGTATCTGCCAACTTCCATGGAACCTGTGAACTTCTCCCCACCGGCCCCGCGGCCATCGCCCAGGGCCAAGCCACCACCCTCTCTGCCCTGGACAACTACCACCGCCTCCAAACCGCCTCCCTGGGGCCACTCTGGCCTCCCTCCAGCTTGTTCTCTGTGTGCCAGCCAGAGGGACTTCTGACAACATAATCTGAACGTGCCGCCTTCACTTCATCCTTGCTTAAAACCTCTGATTGCTCTTAGAACAAAGCAAAAACTTTCGAGGGCAGCCTTGATCCGGCTTCCCTTTGCTCTCTGTCTCATTCCAAGGTGCTGGCCTTCCTCTCCCCCCACGCTCTCCGTCACAGGGCCTTTGCACATGCTGTTCCATCTGCCTGGAACACCATTCCCCTCCGCTTGCCATTTGGGGGTCTCAGCTCTAGCAGGACTTCCCCAGGGATCAGGGTATGACCCCCTCCCTGAGTACGAACCCTTCCCCCCAGCGCCTTCCAGGGACCCATGCCCCTCTCTTTCACACGCCAGTCACTATAACAATTTTTAGACTGTTTAATTTCCATCTGTCTCCCCAACCAGCCTACAACCTCCCTGATGGCAGGGATTTTATTTTGTCCACCACTGCAGTCCCCAGATCTCCTGCAGGGCCTGGTTCTTGATGACTATTTAATAAATATTTGTTGTAAGATGGATGAATGTGCTGTATGAATAAATGTTACTTATTCAACGAATATTAACCATCTGTTATATGTTTCAAACACTGTGCTGGTCACTGTCATTGTCACCACCCTGGACAGGACACTTATTTACACTCCTTGCCTGGCCCTTCTAGGGGAGGATTTTGAGACCCTTGGTTTACTCTTCCTGCCAGTGTTAGCACTGTATGTAGACATGATTAGAAGTACATGGATATTGGCTGGCGAGCCACTAAGCCTGGTGCCACAGTTACTGAACCCACAAGCCTAGAGCCTGCGCACCACAATGAGAAGCCCAGGAGTAGTCCCCAAACGCCCCAACTAGAGAAAGCCTGCATGCAGCAACAAAGGCCCAGCACAGCCAAAAATAAATAAAAATTTAAAAGTGCATGGATGTTGGATGCTACAATCCCTAGGCCATCCCAGAAGGGAGAAGTCCAAAAGCTCCTGGGCAAATGATACAGGTGTTTGTTAATTATGGTTGTCACACTATTAAGTTCTGCCTGGCTATCATGTCCTTGGTGTTCCTGCTCCCCTGTCCCATTAGTTTTATTTTTTCCCCAGTTTTATTGAGATATAACTGACATTTTATGTAAGTTTAAGGCATATGGCGAGATGATCTGATACATGTATAAATTGCAGAGGGATTTTGGTAGTCCCACTTGGAGCTTAGAAAGCAGAAATGTCCACTGTCACAGCATGGAGGAGAAAGTTATCACTTAAAGAAGCCGGTGGGAGCAGCGGGTGCCTGGCACTTGGTCCTGGTGGTCCTTGCGGCAATAGCATCTTTCCTTTCTTCAGGGGAACTGCTTTCCCCCCATTTTCTGTCCATGTGACTTGGGTGGGGCTTACTGACATGCCCGGAGACTGGCCATTTGCATCCTCCATCCCTCTGTCTAGTGATTGGCTCAAGGGTGATGGTCACGTGAGTCAGTGGAGGCCAATGAGAGGCCTGGGGTTCCCCGATGTAGCAGACATTTCTCCCACAGGACACAAACCTGGGAAGGTATCTATTTCACTGGCAGCGCAAGTCCACAGCTACCTTTGAGTAGCACAGTCTTAGGAGACCGTGACTCCCATTCTGATACACGCATGTCACATCTTTGGTGTTCAGTGTGAGAATAAGCTGTCAATACAGTGAAATCAGGGGTTGCTGTCACCACAGACAACTTCCACATCTAGGGGGCAGGATGCCGCCTGCTGACTGGTACGGTCACAGCCCCTGCTCCTGTCCGCATCGCCATCCCTCCATCCTGTCTCCCCCTATACAGTAGGGAAGATGTCACTTAACAGAAGTTGTGGGGCGAGGCTGGGATACAGAGCGGACCATCACCCCAGATGAATGAGGTACTTTCTGTCTCCTCTCCAAATGCCAGGAAGAAGGCTGAAGTAGGAACACAGTTGACACTAAATTCATTCACTGAGTCAAGCGGTCAACCCTTTAGAATCACTGACTCCATTCGTGTTGCTGTTGTTCAGTTGCTAAGTTGTGCCCGACTCTCTGTGACTCCATGGACTGCAGCATGCCAGGCTTTCCTGTCCTTCACTATCTCCAAGAGTTTGCTCAAACTTATGTCCATTGAGTCAATGATGCTATCTAATCATCTCATCCTCTGCTGTCCTCTTCTCCTTTTGCCTTCAATCTTTCCCAGCATCAGACACTTTTTCAGTGAGTCAACTCTTCACATGAGGTGGCCAAAGGATTGGAGCTTCATCTTCAGCATGAACCCTTTCAGTGACTATTCAGGTTTGATTTCCTTTAGGATTGACTAGTTTGATCTCCTTGCAGTCCAAGGGACTCTCAAAAGTCTTACCACCACAATTTAAAGGCATCAATTGTTTGGTGCTCAGCCTTCTTCAGGGTTCAACTCTCACATCCATACATGACTACTGGAAAAACCACAGCCTTGACTATTTAGACCTTTGTTGACAAAATGATCTTTGTTTTTTAATACACTGTCTAGGTTTGTTATAGCTTTCCTTCCAAGGAGCAAGGATCTTTTGTTTTATTTTTTTTCTTTTTTCTTTTTCTTTTTTCTTTTTTATTTTTTTAATTGTTTTTGCCATACATTGTCATGATATCACCATGGGTTTACATATGCTTCCCCTCCGGAACCCCCCTCCCTCTTCCCTCCCCCCCAGGGAAATCTCCCTGCACCAGCCCCGAGCATCAATCCTGGGCTGGCGATTGATTAGACATATGGATCTTTTAATTTTATGGCTGTAGTCACCATCAGCAGTGACTTTGGAGCCCAAGAAAATAAAGTCTGTCACTGCTTCCACTTTTTCATCATCTATTTGCCATGAAGTGATGGGACCAGATACCGTGATCTTAGTTTTTTGAATGACTCTATTCATATCATTTACCAAAAAGCAAAACTGTTACTCATTCACTAATTTACTTCCCTTTAATTTTTTTTTTTTTAGGAAGACCAAGGACTGTTCCAGGCAGTGGCGATACAGTGTCAAATTGGTCAGACAAGTCCCCTGCTCTCACAGAGTTGACATTCTAGATTGATTTGCTCTTCAGTCTTAGGTGGTATTCATCAATGGGTGACCCCAGATAGCTGGGTTAGATCTCCCAGCCACATAGATGGATCTCCTCCTGCTCTATTATCTATTGTTACAGCTCTATTATCTGTATTACTCTACTTTTTTATGATACAGTTTTAACAACCCAGCTAATATCTCAAAACATTTCAATACATTTTAGAATTTTAGATAAAATTAAGGCCATCTGAGATGTGGGTTTGATCTCTGGGTCAGGAAGATCCCCGGGAGGAAGGCATGGCAACCCACTCCAGTATTCTTGCCTGAAGAATCCCATGGACAGAGTAGCCTGGTGGGCTACAGTCCATAGGGTCGCAAAGAGTCAGACACGACTGAAGTGACTTAGCACACCTGCAAGGGCACCTCTGGTCACTATCTTCCATCAGCTACAGCCACGATGACTAATACAAGGACGAGCTCTGCAGACCTTTTCTAGTCATCAACACACACCCACCCACATCTATCCTTAAACACACACAGTATTATTTTATAAATGTATTTCATGAATACATTTTTATCAATGTCACTGACCTGAACATCCTATTCTAGGACATTTTTGGCTCTAATAAGAAAATGTCTTGGTATCAGTTCATTCCATGTCATGACATAGAGATCTAGCTCATTCTTTTTAACGGCTGCATAAGATTCCCAGGGCTCTAGGCCAGCCCTCTGATCTTCCAAGGTTGGTTACTATAACTTAATGCCACACTGCCTGGGCTCAGTCTTCTTGGGAGCACAAGCATGCAGTTCTCTAGGGGTGATACCCCAAAGTTAAACTGCTGGGCCTGCCTTGAAAATTGTAAGGGACATTGGCAAATTGCCTTGGAGTGGCTGATCAAAATTTATATTCCCAATGGCCATGTCCTCTCTTTACATCTTGTATTGTCTCCATTCCCTGATCAGAAAGCCTTTATCCAAAACTCTCTTAGGAAGATGCAGCAATTAGCTGCATCAGCTCCACAGCAGCAGGCCACTCCTCATACCATCTTTCAGCCAAGAAGATGAAGTTCTCAGAGAGGAAAGTCCTGTGTCTCGTGTCAGAAAGGAAAACTAGCCTGAGTCTTGAATCTTGGCCCCAGCCTGAGCTCTCTCATTCAGGTTTGATAAATTCTCTTGTATGTGAACTTGGTGCAGAATAAAAACATCAATAGGAGAATTTTACTACACTTCTCTCAGCCCTGATACCATGTAACACAAGGGCCCATTGTTTAGGAGAATCCAGTTTTGTTTTTTATTTTGAGATCACTGCAGAGTCACAAGAAGTTGTAAAAAAAAAAAAAATAAAAAGTACAAAGAGGCCCTGGGTACCCTTGATTCAAATCCCTCCCTCCTCACCCACAATTATATCTTCCATAATCATAGTACAAGATCAAAACCAGAACACTGACATTGGGACAGTGTGTTTATATCTCTGTGTCATCTTGTCTCATCTGCAGATTCATGTAACCACCACTGCAATCAAGAGAGAACTATTCCAGGACTCCCCTGGTGGTCCAGGGGCAAAGACTCCATGCTCTCAATGCAGGGGGCCTGGGTTCGATCCCTGGTCAGGGAACTAGATCCCATACGCCACACCTAAAGATCCTGCCCGCTTCGACTAAAAACATCCTGCATTCCACAACGAATATCAAAGATCTTGCATGCACAACTAAGACCTGGTGTAGTCAAATAAATAGATATTTTAAAAAATAACCCTCCGAAAAAAAGAGAAAGACAACCATCCCATCACCACAAAGATCTCCCTCACGCTACCTCATTCAGAGGTGCAGCCACCTTCATTCCCCTCAGTACCCTTAACCCCTGGCAATCACTAATCCTGTCTTCATCTCTAAAATGTCACTGTAAGGATATTACATAAATAGAATCATACAGTACATGACTGCTTGAGACTGGCTTAAAAAATGACTCAAGGTCCGATGCTTGCCTTTTACAGTGCGCTTTCCCTCATTCACTAGACCCACAAGAGACAAACATCACAAAAGCGCCTAACGTGTGGTGACAACCGGGATGGGACCACACACACTCCGCTGATTTCAGGCTGGGTTCAGCAGAGCCCTGGAGCAAAATGCAGAACTTTATAGAATATTTCTCATGCAGAGCCATTAACAAAAGACTCCAACCTACAACCAACAAAACAAGGTACAAAGCAAAACACCACGGACTCTTACTGTAAGGGAAGGCTTGCCCGCGCCAGTGGTGGCTCGGGAACATCAAGGGCTCGGAGGCCACCGGGAGCCTGGGGACCTCCCCAACAGGCAGGCAAGCGGCAGGCAGCGCTCCTTGGATGGCAAAGGCATTTTGCTGAGTCCAGTCCCTGCATTCAGCAGACACCACACCAGCCCTGCTGCCCATCACTGCCCCTCTCCTTCTTACTCACCCAACCACAGTCCACCGCAATGGCCTGGACCCGTTTTAAACCATGGAGAAACTGCTTCTGAGGTCACAGAGCAAGAACGTTTTAATGTGAATGAAGAGGGAGGGGTGGGAGAAAGATAGTGGAGAAATGCAAAAAGAAACAGTACTAAACACGAAATATTAAAGCGACTTCTCTGGTGATCCAGTGGTTAAGAACCTGCCCTCCAACGCAGGGGACGTGGGTTCTGTCCCTGGTCAGGGATAAGCTCTCACATGTCACAGGGCAACTAAGCCCAAGCACCACAACTCTAGAGCCAGTGAGCCACAACTAGAGAAGGCCACACGCAGCAAAGAACAGCCCGAGAGCTGCAGCTAAGACCCGACACAGCCAAAAAAAAAAAAAAATTCTAAAAATAAATATTCGAATATCTTCATCCTGTCCAAATCCTTAGCTGGGTCTCCATGAAGCACTGACTACTATGAAACTGAAAAACAGTAATTCTCAGGCAGTGAATGCTGTCTAGGAACCAGGCACTGTTTTAAGTGCTTTTTCAGATTTGACCTCATCTTATCTTCCCAAATGGGATTCCCTGGTGGCTCAGACGGTAATGAGTCTGCCTGCAATGTGGGAGACCCAGGTTCGGTCCCTGGGTTGGGATGTTCCACTAGAGAAAGAGATGGCAACCCACTCCAGTATTCTTGCCTAGAGAATCCCATGGAGGAAGGAGCCTGGCAGTCCATGGGGTCGCAAAGATTCGGACATGACTGAGTGACTTCATTTTTCTGTCTTTCTGTCTTCCAAATAGCCCCCATGAAATTGGCAGAACTTAGATCCCGTTTTACAGATAAGGAAAGCAAGGATAGGAAGGTGAAGTCACTTGTCTAGAAATCAGCTACAAGTAGCAGAGGCGGATTTAAAGGCAGGATGTCTGATTCTGAAAGCTCTACTCTCCTGCCATCTGCCACGCTGGCAGCAGATGTCTTAAAATTAATCTTCCCTAATGATGGATCTCTCTTAGCTACATCGTTATGCTCAAACTGAATGGGCCATGCCATGATTCATGAGTTTTTTAAAATGTTTTTCTTCTTGTGTTGGGGTTAGCTGAATTTTACGCAATTTCATAGACTGAGGGATTTTTTTTTCCTCCTTTTTTGGTAAGATGATTTTGCAGTGAGAGCTATAAGTCTTTTTTTTTAATGAAAAATCTGAATCATACACAAAAGCAGACAGAATGGTAAAATGAATTGCTGTGTACCATTCAGAGTCAGCCGTTTTCCAAGATCTCGTCACAAGTGTCTCTTCTAAGATTTTTTTCCCTCTCTTCATAAAGTGTTTAAAAAAAATTCTTGAAGTCTCCTCTCTCCACTGAACATCATTTAAAAATCTGAACACTTTTCAAAAAACTTTTTATTTTGTAATGGGGTATAGATAGCTGATTAACAATGCTGTGACAGTTTCAGGTGAACAGCGAAGGGGACTCAGCCGTACATATACATATATCCATTCTCCCCCAGACCAGGCTGCCATCCAGGCTGCCACATAACGTTGAGCAGAGGTCCCTGTGCTGTACAGGAGGACCTTGTTGGTTATCCATTTAAAATAGAACAATTTGTACATGTCCATCCCAAACTCTCTAACTATTGCTTCCTCCCATCCTTTCACCTAGCAACGATTAAGTTCCTTCTCTCAGGCTGAGTCTGTTTCTGTTTTGTAAGTTCATTTGTATCATAAAAATCTGAACACTTTCGATGATCATGCCTAACAAAAGTCACAGTACTTCCTGCTGCCATCTTGAACACTGTTCACCTTCAAATCTTGTCTCCACATGCCCTTAATTGGTTTATAAGATACCTGTTTATAAGGTCTAAAGAAATACCACACATCACATTTGCCTAGTGTATCTCTTACATTTATTTAAATTAGAATAGCCTCCCCCTTCTTTTTTTTTTATTTTAACAGACTATTGACATGTTGGCGAAGTAGGTTATTTGTCTTGTAGACCACCTCATGTTCTGGACTTATCCATTTGCTTCCTCATGGTGTTGTTAATTATTTCTCTCTCTACTTCATTTCCCACGATTTCACTTTAAAATGAGATTAGGTTTGGACTAATCGGGTGGGGGAGCAAGGCTTCCGAGTGGTGCTGAGTTCTTCCCATTGCCTTGCATCAGGGAGGCATGGTGTCCAGACGTCCCTGCCACCCTTCCAGTGATGCTAAGACGGGACAGTGAGACCAGGTGGCATCACCCTGCCTCCTCCAGTATGAAGCTCCCCATAAACCTTTCCTCTAATGTTTTCATCCATTCATGCTCATGGCCCAAATCAATTATTTCATTAGGGGTTTGGAGGTTTTTAAAAATGTATTTTGAATGAAGAGAGTTATCTGAGAGTATTGCAATCGTACGAATACATCTGTGCAGTGTCTACATGCTGCCTAGCTCCTGCCACAAATCTTTCTGCACTGCCCTCTCCCAACCAGCCTGTGAGCGGGGCCAAACCAACAGGAGCCCAGAACAGTGGGCTGACTTGAGCAGGACCCCCTCGGGGGCCTGGGAGTCTGGGTTCAAATCCCAGCTCTGCCACTTACCAGGGGTATGGGATCTTTGCTTGACTTCTCGGCCTCAACTTTCTCATCTGTCAACTGGGGGTAAATGGTACCACCTGGACTAATGTGAGGCTGGCTTACTGCTTGCACAGTTCATAGAATGGAACAGGACACAAACTCCTCTTTCTCCCACCCTTTCAGGTAAAGAAATAGAGAGGCCAGCAAGCTGAACACATGAACTCAGGTCCCGGAGCTGATGGGTGCTGAACAGGACCCTAGTCTCATTCCACTGCATTACACTGCGTCAGTGGAATGTTTTTCCACATTTTGAAAATAACCGCAAATAATTAGGAAAAACAACCTTTGGCCCTAATGACTTAAGAGTAATACCTAAATGGCTTAATATAACACCAGATCCAAGGTCCCGCATGATGTGGGCGCTAAGCACCCCTCCAATCTTGTCAGCCTAGACAGGCTGGACCTGGCACATTTTGCTGTAGTGCTTGCCCCTGGACAAATGCTTCCTCTGAGCAACAGAACACGAAGAAACTAAAGGGACTAAAAGTAACTGCAAGTAACCGCGTGCATGCCCAGTTGGGGCGAATTATGAACAACAAGATCCAAAAAGACCAAACACCCAACTGCCACTTCTCAGGTGCCAGGAGCAAGAGGAAGGTGCATGTACCCTGCACACAGCACCACCAGCGGGGTTGGCAGACCATCCAAGCCATGCTTCTGGCCCAACCCCTGGACCCACCCCCACCTTCACCCCATTTAAGGGACCAACTCCCCCAGGGAGCGAGCAAGGGCACCTGCTAGTACCTATCTCCCCTCCCTCGTACAGCACGAGTCCCAGGAAAGCCTGTCTGAGTTTCTCGTCTGGCGTCTTAACAACTTCTGCTGATTGAAGAGTCCACGAACCTGGGTCAGTAACAGAAGGTCTGTCCTTCCTTCCTCAAATGCAGGGACACTGTTTTGCTTCACTCAAACCACCTCATGGCCTTGCTGGTTCCTTTCGCCACACATTCTCTTTCCCAGGGCTTTCCCCAAGTTCGGATGCTGTCTTAAATGCCACCTCCTCAGAGATACCATCCCTGGTCAGAGTATCAAACCCATTTCCCCCTCACGCCAACCACTCCCTACTTTCTCTCCCCAGGCCCTGCTGTCTTTCCAAGCCTGATCAGGATCTTAACACACGTTGCATATTTATTGGTTCACTGTCCGAGGTGCTTTGTCTTGTTCACTGTGACATCCTTAGCATTTGGTGTGCATGAGTGTTCAGTCACTCAGTTCTGTCAGACTTTGTGACCTCCAGGACTGCAGCCTGCCAAGCTCCATGGGATTTCCCAGGCAAGAATACTGGAGTGGGTTGCCATCTCCTCCTCCAGGGGAATCTTTCTGACCCAGGGATCAAACTTGCATCTCCTACATTGCAGGCCAATTTCTTACCACTGAGCCATCGGGGAAGCCCTAGCATGTAGCATAAGTCACTGAAATTGGCACTACACAGTCAGTGGGTATTGAATATTGAATACCTCCCTCTGCCCATCATCCAACCCCAACAACCAACTCATGGCCAATCTAGCTTTGTTTCCATCCATCTCCTTCCTCTTTCATAGTACTTGGAAGCAAACCCCAGCCAAAATATACTTTCACCTGACAACTTCCCAGCATTATGCACAAGAATCAGGTATATACCATTTATCAATAGCTTTTTTACACTTCTTTTTTTTTTTTACAAAATCAAAACAAATTGCTTATGATACAGGAGTTGATTAAAGCAACATATAATGGGAAAAGATGAGGTCTTCCATAGTTTCACTGGTCTGTACTAACCATCCTTAACAGTCTGAGGCAAGCCATGGTAGTGTTTGTTAGGTGATCCCCAGAATTCTTCCTCTCTCCCCTTCTTTTACAATCAAGGAATCTGTGATTCCAGGCGCGGCATACAGGCACCAGAATGAATATCCCAGCTTTCCTTGTGGTGAGGCTGTGGTTATGAGACTAAACTATGGTTGGGATGGAATCAAAAGTGATGCAAGCAACACTTTAAAGGTCCTTTAAGACATGGAGTGAATCTTCCCTTTTCTCCCATTCTTACTTGCTAGGTTTTGATGTGATAGAGAGTTACCTTGGACCACAAGGAAAATGGCAGCATTTTAAGGATGACATAAAAAGATGAAAGGAGTCTGGGCCTCTCATGACCTTATGGAAAAGCAATATATTTATCTTATATAAAAATATAGATCTATTTATCTATATCAGCTCAGATTTTTACATAAAAGACAGGTAAACTTCTAGGATATTTATGCCAGCATGATTTCAGTTCTCTGTTACACAGAACCAAATCTATGTCTGTCCTGTCTGTCTGTGTTGTATGCTGTGCTGAGTCATGTCCAACTCTCTGTGGTCCCATGGATTGCACGCTCCTCTGTCCATGGAGTTTCCTAGGCAAGAATACTGGAGCAGGTTGCCATTTCCTACATGAAGGGATCTTCCCAACTCAGGGATTGAACCTGTGTCTCTGTTGCCTCCTGAACTGGCAGTCATTTTCTTTACCATTAGCGCCACCTGGGAAGCCTGTCTGCCTGTCTACACCCATTATGTGTCTCTCACCAGATTTCTTTCAGTGCATTTATGCATGCATGTGTAGCAACTTTTATTATGTGGAATCTCAACACACACAAAAGTACCCAGACTCAGCTAATGAGCCTCCTTCTGCCAGCACCCAGCCTCAACAACAACCAACTCATGGCCAATATAGCTTTGTTTTCATCCATCTCCTTCCTCTTTCATAGTACCTGGAAGCAAATCCCAGCCAAAATATACTTTCATCTGGAAAAATTTCATCTGTAAATAGTATCTGTAAGTGAATCTCTGAAGAACCCCCAAATCTTTTTTCAAAAACACAGACATAATACTATTATGCCTAGAAAATTCCTTAATACTACTAAAGCAGATTTTAATTTATTTTAACCAAAAGCAGTATGTTAAAAAATATACCATGGGCAATTTTCTTTTCTTTTCTTTTTTTTTTTTTATAAATTAATATCTCAGTAAATTTATTTAGACACAAATAAACAAGGTAATGACACATGTCACAACATGGAGGAACCTTGAAATATGACACCAGGTGAAGAAGCCAGGCACAAAAGGCCAAACAATGTAGGAACCCTTTTCTTTGAACTATCCAGAGTGATGGGTGATTTTGTCTGTCAACTTATCTAAGCTATGGTGTTCAAATTCTTGGCCAAACACCAATCTAGATGTTGCTATGAAGAGATTTTTCAACGTGATGAGCTCTTTCATCAGGAGACTTTGAGTAAAGCCAATTATCCTCCATAAAGTGGGTGGGCCTCATCTAATCAGTTGAAAGTCTAAAGAGTAAAGACCAAGAATCCCCAAGGTAGAAGAAATTCTCCTTGGAAGACTACAGCACAGACCCCTACCTGAGTTTCCAGCCTTCGGCCTTGTGGAATTCAGGCTCAAGGCTGCAACAGAGTTCTTTGCTGAATTTCTAACCTGCCAGCCTGCCCCCCAGATTCTAAACCTGCCAGAACCTACAACTATAAGAACCGATTCCTGAAAATAGTTGTCTCCTTCAAAGGTCTTCTCTTTCTCTCTCCTGTCATCACTTTCCCTCCCTCCCTTCCTGCATCAGAAAGCCTGTAACTGGACATTTGTGCTTTCTGACTTTGCTTTTCTCCTCTATTGGTCTATTTTTCCACCCTGAGCCCAACACCGCACTCTCTTAATAAATGAGAAGGCACAAATGCTCTTGGCAGTTGAGAGAGCAAGTCCTCCAGCATTTTCCTTCTCATAGTAGATTACATTGGCTACTCCTAGCCCTTTCCATTTTCATAAACATTTAAACATTTGAAATCAACTTCATGCACACGTACAAACACCCAGACACACAACACACACACAAAAGACACATGCACACACACGTGCCCACACCACCAGCTGAGATTCCGACTGAGTTTCATTTAACTTGTAGATTAATCTTTACTCTGTTGGGAATCAACGTTCATAAACTTGGTGTAATGTTTTAAGGATTTAACTTCAATAGAAAACCTGGTTTGTACGTTTTTCAGAAAGGATTCAGGATATTTTAGTCTCCCAATTGCATTGTGAGTCAGAGTTCATACTGTTTTCAGGTTTCAGTCATTTCATCAAGATGGTGACATTTATAACTTCTCATCAAACAAATTTTTTAATAAATTCAGTGAAGGGGTTAATCGATGCCTCCCATTCCATTTCTGATATCAGTTTTGAGAATTTTATTTTTCTTCTTTGCTGGCTCTTTTTCTGTTTTACTATACTATGATTCCCTCCTACATAACCAATTTTGGCTTTGTGGGTTTACCTCCTATTCGCTTCTCCTCTTCTCTTTATATTTCCTTCATCATTTCTTTGCCTGGATAAGCTATTCCTTCACTAACCTCTTGAATGAAAGTTGAGAAAATGTTCACCCTGCTCTCTCTTCTGCTACATGCCTGTTATGTGATGTATTTTCACGAAGCACCTTTCCCACTCGTTCCCCTGCACTTTCAACTTGTGATACCCTAACAATCCTTTAGACCTTACTGTTACACGGCTTCTGCTGGGCCTTCTCTTCTGTGCAACTGGTTAGGACTGCTGCTGCTGCTGCTCCTAAGTCGCTTCAGTCGTGTCCAACTCTGTGCGACCGCATAGACGGCAGCCCACCAGGCTCCCCCGTCCCTAGGATTGTCCGGGCAAGAACACTGGAGTGGGTTGCCATTTCTTCTCCAGTGCACGAAAGTGAAGTCTCTCAGTCATGCCCGACTCTTAGCGACCCCATGGACTGCAGCCTTCCAGGCTCTTCCGTCCATGGGATTTCCCAGGCAAGAGTACTGGAGTGGGGTGCCATTGCCTTCTCCGCCATGGGCAATTTTCAACATCACTACACGTAACCTGCATACAGAACCACCTAATTCTTAATATACAATGCCTAGTATTCCATAGAAATGATGTACAAAAGTTTATTTAGTCATCTCCCAATCTATGGACTCTCATGTTAATTTTTTTTTTTTTCTGTTTTAATCAATGAAGCAATGGACCTTTACTGAACTCAAGATTTCTCAGCTTGGGCACTTTTAAGATTTTGGGCTGGGTGACTCTTCTCTGTGTGGAGTTGGCCTGTGGATTGTAGGCTCTTTCACATCCCTCGTTCTCATCCTTGCTTGATAACAGCAGCACTTCCCTCTCCAAGTTGTAACAACCGGAGCTCTCTCCAGGCACTGCCAAATGTCCCCTGGGGCCCTGGTCATGAACCATGACTCTAAACATTTACATATACACTTAAGCAAGTAGATAGCCCTCATTTCCACAGTAGAGGTCAGCGGAGAAATGGAAACAGGAGTTTGCAAAAGGGTGGCCACTGGAGAAAAATATCAGTTCATACTCACACTGGATTATACTTAGTACCATCAGGATCTGATGGAAGAACAGGAGATACATTTTATAAAATGGGTGCAGGGATGGGAACGCCATCCTAACACACAGTCCTGTTTCCTCCCAGTGGTTGGGTTAGGTTTCAGGGACAGGTGTGACCCTCTGCCTCCTTTTCTCCCTTACATGTAATAAGTTCAGTTCAGTCACTCAGTTGTGTCTGACTCTTTGTGACCCCATGAACCGCAGCACACCAGGCCTCCCTGTCTATCACCAACTCCCAGAGTTCATTCAAACTCATGTCCATTGAGTTGGTGATGCCATCCAACCATCTCATCCTCTGTCGTCCCCTTCTTTTCCTGCCCTCAGTCTTTCCCAGCATCAGGGTCTTTTCAAATGAGTCAGTTCTTCACATCATAAGAGGTTGTATTATAATAGTGTTTGTACACAAAAGAGGACTTCCAAAGTCTACACGGATCCTAAACCCAACAGCTTGAAGCACACCCCCCTCTGCTGAGATTTACTCCAGGTAAGATTTAATATGCAGCCAGAAGTGGCTGGGGAAAAAATCAAAGGGCCAAAGGGGTCCTCATGGGGCTGAAATAGTCAGTGAGTCAAAGTTGTTCAGTCGTGTCCAACTCTTTGTGACCCTATGGACTATACAGTCCATGGAATTCTCCAGGTCAGGATACTGGAGTGGGTGGTCTTTCCCTTCTCCAGGGGATCTTCCCAGCTAAGGGATCAAACCCAGGTCTTCTGCCTTGCGGGCAGATTCTTTACCAGCTGAGCCATCAGGAAAGCACAAGGATACTGGAATCTGTAGCCTATCCCATCTCCAGCGGATCTTCCTGACCCAGGAATCAAACTGGGGTCACCTGTTTTGCAGGTGGATTCTTTACCAGCTGAGCTACCAAGGAAGCCTGAAATAAGCCAAGGAAGTAACTAAAGCAGGTTCAAGGCTCTGGAGTTAGGCTGGTCCAGCTGGTGATTCTTCAGCTCACAGCAGCATCAAAGAATCCTCAGGATCTACAATTCCTGGGATGGTTAAAACACAGCTATAGCAAAAACAATCCTAAAGGAAACAAACCCTAAATATTCATTGGAAGGACTGATGCTGAAGCTCCAATAAGAAGCTGAAGCTTCAATACTTTGGCTTCCTTATGTGAAGATCCGACTCATTGGAAAAGACCCTGATGCTGGGAAAGATTGGGGGCAGGAGGCGAAGCAGGAGACAGAGGATGAGATGGTTGGATGACATCACTGACTTGATGGACATGAGTATGAGCAAGCTCTGGGAGATGGTGATGGACAGGGAAGCCTGGCGTGCTGCAGTCCATGGGGTCGCAGAGAGTTGGACACAACTTGGCAACTGAATGACAATAGCAAAAACAAACTAAAATTTAAAAAACAGTTTAAAAAAAAAAGGAAAAACAAATACAAAAAAAGACAAGAGAAGTCTTACGGGGGATTTAATAGAATAGTTTTTGTAGATATTCACAAGGGTTTAAGTCATTTATTCATTCAATAAATGCTGTGAGCACCTACTATGGTACAGATCAAAGCCCCAGGAGTCCACTGGGGGCAGGGGCAAGACAGATGGCACTCCTGACTCCCAGAATCGACATCCTGGTAGATTTTACTCTGGACCATGGAATTCACTCTTACTAGCAGTTCCTGTTAACTAAAGATAGACAGGACAGAGGGACATCCAAGCCAAATCTTTACACTGAGAAAGAGCTCATCATATACCATGAGCTATGCTAGTTGCTTTCCATATATTGGCTAATTTAATCCTCAAAATAAATAAAATGAATAATATTGTACCCCCCTGACCCCACCCTGGCCATCGTTTTGCAGAAGAGGAAACTGAGGACCAAAAAGATAAACAGCCTGCACAAAAACAGCCACCCAGGTGACTGGCAGTAAAACATCTTTTATTCTTTCTTTCTTTTTTTTTTTTCCTGGCCATGCCCAGTGACATGCTGGATCTTAGTTTTCCAACCAAGGATCGAACCCATGCCTCTTGCATTGGGAATGTGGAGTTTTAACCACTGACCCACCAAGGAAGTTCGGTGAAACATTATTTAGAGGAGAGGTTCTTAGTGGGGAGGGGGTGATTTTGTCCTGCAGGGGCCACTCGGCAATGTCTGGACACATTTTTGGTTATCACAACTGTGGGAGGGTACTACTGGGATCTAGCGGTAGAGGTCAGGGAGGCTGTTAAATATCCTACAAGGCACAGGATGCCCCCACAACAAAGAATCAAATGTCCCAAGTGCCAAGGAGAAACCTTGTTTTAGAACGATGCTGTTCTGCGGGGAAAAATAAACTTTGCAAATGAACACATTAGAAAAAAGGAGAGGCAGTACAGAATGGTGGTTAAAACAGCCCCAAAACCTGAGTGGGAATTCTGGCTTTACCTGTACACCCTGGATAAGAGAGATGCTGAGAAGATGAAGTGAGATAAAGTGCTGCGAAGAGTGCCTGGCACGTACTAAGTGCCAGGTAAACGTGTGCTCACTCCCCACAGGGCACCTCACAGGAAACTACGTATGAATTCATGATCGCAATTCATGAGTGTCTGGCAACAGCGGCCCAGGAAGGTCAAGAACGTCAAGGACTGAGACACACACAGTAGGTCAGCACATCTCTTGGCCTCTCCTTTGGGCAGAAGATGCCACAAGCCACAGGTCCAAGCAACACAACTCAGGATGACCTATCCAGAGGAGGAAGAAGTGGGAAAGGGGCATTCAGCCCTTCATTTTATCTCAGAGGACCATTTAGAGCAGCATCATCCAGCATGCATGGCTTTATGTCTCATCAGTCAGAACTGGCTCATGGTAAACGAGCTTAGTCTAGTCATCCTTCATCCCTCTGGCCCAAGCACAAGGCCAGCAAGATTGGGCATCTGTTGGTCCAGAAGAGGAGCAATGGCTACTGGCTGAGCTATCCACACAGGCTGTCCTGGAGGAATCCAAAACACCAGCCAAGCCAGACTTCTAGACACATGGAATAACTAGAAGATGTGGCCGCCCGTCCAAGTGCCAGTTGTCATTTAGTAGTGCAGCCTCACCCTGCACCAGACAAATGCTGGCCACTTCAGGGGACTCTGTCACTCTCTCCCATCACATCCGTCACCACTCTATACTCTAGCAACACTGATATTTCACTTGTTGTCCCTTAAGAGCAGCAAGCTCCTTGCTACCTTGGGTTCTATGCGCAGCTATTACCTCTGCCCTGGATGCTTGCCCCACTACCCCTCCCCCCCCACCTTTAGGATTTTGCATGAATGTCACAATGTCACTGCCACCAGGAAGCCTTCCCTGACCACCACCGCCCACCCTTACTGGATTAGTTTTCACTGCACCGTGCACTTTTTGATCATGGCATTTATTATCATTGTAATGAACAGTTAGCTGAAAATTTAGTTGTATGATGCTTCCCTTTCATGTCCTACATAGCAGCCGTGAGCCAGGTGTGACTCCTGAGCACTTGAAATGTGGCTATGTCAAACACACTCCGATCTCCAAGACTTACTACTAAAAAAATGTAAAACAATGCATCAATAATTGTAAAAGTATTGCTTATATTGAAATGATACTAGTTTTTTTATATATAGTAGTTGTTCAGTCGCTCACTCATGTTCAACTTTTTGTGACCCCATGGACTGCAGCACACCAGGCTCCCTTGTCCTTCACCATCTCCAGGAGCTTGCCCAAACTCTTGTCCATTGAGTTGATGATGCCATCCAACCATCTCATCCTCTGTCTTCCCCTTCACCTCCTGCCCTCAATCTTTCCCAGCATCAAAGTCTCTTCCAATGAGTCGGCTCTTTGCATCAGGTGGCCAAAGTATTGGAGTTTCAGCTTCAGCATCAGTCCTTCCAATGAATATTGAGGATTGATTTCCTTTGGGATTGACTGGTTTGACTGGTTTTTGATACATTAGGTAAAATAAAAATACACAATTAATTTCACTTATTTCTTATCTTTTAATGTGGCTACTCGGGAACTTCAAATTACACACGTGGTTTGTATTTTTCACTCAACTTACATTTCTATTGGATGGTGCGGCTTGAGACCTAATAAGTTCCATGAGACTAGAGACTATAACTAGATTGTTCCTTATTTTTCCCAAGTACTTAGGACAGAGCTTGGCACAGAATATGTGCTGAACAAATATCTGTTGAATAAACAAATGAGTGGGAATGAATGAGTGAACAAATTTAAGAGATGGTAAGAGGTTGCCTGGTTATATTCTGGTTGTCAAGAAGAGCTTATATATTGCATTTTAAAGTTCTCCAAATGTTTACCAGGTGCTATATGCACGAAATTACAGTTCGTTCACCCGCCTAGTCTTGGACAACACGGGCGCCAGCTTTCAGCCGGTTCCCCTGCTTCTTTAGCTGACTTCACAGCCCAAGAATAGACAAGGCTTGAGAGAAACATCCGCAACAGCCTGGTAGCCAGAGTATCCCACAAAAGCCAAGAGATGGTGGCTTGGGGAGTCGGTCAACCTTGACCGGACAAACACGTTCTAGAAAGGGCCACTTGAACTTGCAGGGGACGGCACGGTGGGCAGGAGCCAAGACGGGCAAGGCTGTGCCAACCACCGGGAAGTTGGGAGGCTAAGACCAAGTGTCTGAAAGGCTGAACGAGCCCAGGCCTGAACCAGCCAGGTGGGGTCACCTGTCTCCATCCTACGCCAAGGAAAACAGTTCTCCGAGATGAGACAGGAAGGAGGCAGCTGACCAGGCCAGACTCGGGAGCGGCCCAGACCACGTGGCCCCTGGGGGCTGTGATTCTGTAGCGCTCTCTGAGGCTGCCCCTTCCCGAGTCCCTCCTGGGCCTGACGCTCTAATTTAGGTCCACTGTTGGGTGGGGAGAAGGGATTAAGGGTTTGAGGGAGTAGAAGAGAAACAAACCTTGATGTCTTGGCTTCTTTTAAACTGGGCTTTATGTGCTTCGGAGCGAGCTGGCTACAATGAGCTTGAACCCCGGCCCTGGCCTCGGTGTTTGTATTCCTGTTTGAATAGTAGCGCTGACAGCTCATACTTGGAAAGGGGTCACCACTGGAGGCCAGCCTCGGTTCTAGGTCCTCAGCAATGAGGGCCTACATGAGAGCTGACACTGGTCCCACATGTCAGCAACCCAGAGGGCCAGCTGCAGAGGCAGGATCCGAGCCCTGGCAGTTGGAACTACCATTCTGTTCACTAGTTATGTGGGTTTGAACCCCAGCTCTACTGTTGATTAGCTCTGTCACTTTGTAATAGCACCAAGAGCTATTTATCTATCACTCACCAAGCTCTAGCCAGTCACCGCTCCACGTGTATTACTCACTGAATGTATCGCTCACTGAATCCTCATGACAGCCCTCAGCTATTACTCAAACTCAGGCATGTTGGCTCCCATGGACCCTCTGCTGTAGCTGGTGTTGCACAGCCTGGCTGGAATCCCAGCTATGCAACTTGATCACAGCTGTGACCTTATCCTCTTGGGGCCTTAGTTTCTTCATCTATAAAATGGGAATGAATAATAACAGTACCTACCAAGGGGTTGTTGTGAGGGTAATAAATGAGCTAATGCTTGGAAGTGATTATCAGAGTGTCTGGCAAACAGGAAGTGTTCAAAGAAGAGCCCTAGGTGTGTCATGCATGTGAAACCTGGGCCACGGGAAAGCTGACAAGTTGGGGTAGAGGCTCCTGAGGGAAGGCTGGGAGACAGAACCTCAAACTCAACCTTCCAACCCTCTGGCCCCTCCACTCCCCTGGCACTTCTTGGGGGTACATGCATCTCTTCGACAGCTACCTGCAGGCCCTCCATTCCCTGCACATCCCTCGGGTTTCATCTCTGCTTCTTGATGACCCAGTCCAGCAGCCCCTGGGGGCACCTCCAAGCCTCCATGGCCCACCTCCCTGAATCCCTTCTCCATGCTCCTTGGGTAAGATTTTAACACATAAATATGATCCTGTCATGCCTCTACTAAAACCTCTTTAATGACTCCCACTGCCCTCGGGCTCAGTTCCAGACTTTCACAGGGATGAAAAACAGTGGCTTTCAAAATCTTTGAGACGCACAGTAAGAAACACATTTTTCCATGCCGTGCAGGGTACACCTTTATAAAACTTGAAATAAAAGTCTCGAGAAACCACACTGACCTCATGGGCAACACACATGAATATTTTCTATTCTATTCTTTGCCTCCCCCCGCCTAGTGGCAGCTGTGACCCACTAAACTGATTTCACAACCCACTGAGGCATTCAGACTTGTAGCCTGAACAACGCTGGTTTTAGAGCTCTCAGGCCCAGGCCCTGGCAGCCCTTCAGACTCATCCCTCCCCACCCTCTCCTGGCAGCCCAAGCTCTGGTCAGGCTGAACCCTCTGCATCATATGCCCTCTCGCCACCGGGCCTTTGAACATGCTGTTCCTCTTCCTGACTGTTCATCTGGCTTAGCCAAAGGCCACCTCCTTAGGGAAGCTGCCTGCCCACCCCATAAATGTTGTCTCACCATCGCCTGTGACCCACCTTCCAACTCTCCTGAACCTTAGAACCAACCTGAGTGTTGTTTTTCTTTTTTAAACTAACATCTAGTTCTGACTTCATATCAACTGAATCAGGCATTTCTATGGGGTAAAGCCTGAATATCAGGATTTTAAAAAATCCCCCAGTTAGTATGGAGAATCCCTGGGTGTAGAAGTCATCTTGTTTTATTTCCTCTAGAGCACTTAGGATGACCTGAACCAGTAGCTTATGTATTTGCTTATTTATTTGCTTGTCTGGGATTAAATGAAGCAAGGGAAAAGAGTTTCAGATTTCTTTACATTCCTCTCCCTTCCCTGGGGGCCGAGGAGGCGCCTGCACACTGTTGCTGGGCTAATCTTAAAGTAAGAAACATGATGGGGATGAGAAGTCAGCTCTGAGGGCACCACCAAAACACCTTCTAGGATGAGGGTTTTCTTTCCAGTAGCTGCCAGAAAGATCAACTTGTTTAAAACTACAACATATGCCCCAAATCTAGCAAGCTGTGGGGTTCCCACAGCTCAGATGTTTGGATGGTGATCAGAGAAGGCCTGAGGGCAAGTGTTGGCAAATGCTTTCTCTAAAGGGCCAGAGGGTAAACCTTTTAGGCTGTGTGGGTCACATCATCTCTGCTGTAACTGGTCAACTCCACCACTGTAGTCGGAAAGCAGCTCCATGTCAATGAATGGGCATGGCTGTGTCTCAATAAAACTTTATTTACAAAAACAGGCTGTGGGTTGGATCTGGTCCTTTAGACACTGTTGGCCCACCTCTGCACCAGAGCATAGGGCTTAAGAGCTAGACCACTGGAGCCCAGCCGTGGGACCTTGGACAAGTCATTTGACCTCTCTGTGCCTCAGTTCTCTTTATGGGAATCATAAAGGGATCAAGTTCATAGGGTGGTTGGGAGCATTAAATAAATGAACAAGTGCTCCAGGCAGTACTTGGCACTCTGTAAACACATCAGTAAACCTTAGCTACTATCTGGAAGTGGAAGGTCCTGAGATTAAATCCCTGCCACTTCTCTTACTAGGTTTGTCCCTGGGGCCAAGGAGACTTTCAACCTTCATTTCCTCAGCTGTAAAATGGGGTAATAATAGTGTCCATCTCCAGGGTTGCTGTGATATGAAACGAGCGTATACATGCCAAGCACTTTGCCAAGTGCATAGTAAGTGCTCAACAGCCAAAGTCAATAGTAGCACTTCCCAGAACGATGCCCATAGAAACATTTAACAAATCAGAGCAAACCTTGGGCACATCACAACCTTGGCTATGAGTGCAGGCTGCTGACCTGGCCTGTATCTGGTAGGTGTGGCCAGAGGGGCCCCTTTAAACCCTGTTTTCTTGCAACCCTTTCTGCACAACTCCTTCCTGCAGTTTCAAAGGCAAAGAAAAACACAGGGCAGGCAGTTCCCACATTCTCTGGCACCATCCCTCTGCCAGAGCTCCTGCTGACTTCAGTGTGATGGGATACTTGGAAACTTTCAGAAAGGAGACACCCCTGATGGCAGCCGGGTTCTGGGTTCACTAAGTGGACAGTCAGGGAGGGAGGGTAAGAGAGTCTTCATTCTCTGACAGGTTTATATGCCAAAGTGGGGGCAGTTGAAGGGAGATGTGTGTATGCATGCACACATGTGTGCGTGTATGCGCATGTGTGTGTCTTGGGCGTACAAGTAGCAGAGTGCTGCAGGAGGGAGAGGGCTCTGTCAGAGGGAGGCAGTGAAGTTCTGCAGAGGCACAGCGGCTCCCCAGGACCAGCTGAAGCAGCGATGGGGGCCATTTTGCCTCCAGGAGAACTTGGGCAACGTCTGGACATTTTTGCTCATCACAACTGGGGAAGAAGTGCTACTGGCATTTGGTGGGTAGCAGCCAGGGATGCTACTGAACATCCTACAATGCACAGGACAGTTCTGCACAACAAAGAATTATCCGGCTCAAAATGTGGATAATGTCAGGGTCGAGAAGCTCTGAGCTAAGGAAGAGGATTTTACTGTATACAGTGATGGATGCAAATGCAATTAGAAAGGTCTTCAGAATCTAAAACATAGCACAAACTAAGCTGTCTACGAAACAGAAGCACTGACAGGCACAGAGAACAGACTTACGGTTAACAAGGTGTAAGGGGTGGGGAATGGATGGGCTGGAATTTGGGGTCGGTAGATGCAAACTATCACTTATAGAATGGAGAAACAACATGGCCCCGTCGCACTGCTGCTCAGTTACTCAGTTGTGTTTGACTGTGTAGCACAGGCAACAATAGCCAATATCCCAGGATAAACCATAGTGGGAAAGAATATAAAACAGAATGTACACATACATATGTGTACGAACTGAGTTGCTTTGCTGTACAGCAGGAGTTAAAATAGCATTGTAAATTAACCCTGTTGTTGTTTAGTCGCTAAGTCACGTCCTGTTCTTTTGCGATACCATGGACTGTAGCCCGCCAGGCTCCTCTTTCCATGGGATCTCCCAGGCAAGAATACTGGAGTGGGTTGCCATTTCCTTCTCCAGGGGATCTTCCGGACCCAGGGATGGAACCCAAGTCTTCTGCACTGGCAGGCGATTCTTTACCACTGAGCCATCAGGGAAGGCCTGTAAATCAACTATAGTTCATCTAAAAAAAGGTCTATGACTCAGCTGGATCCATTTTCATGGATTTACTCATTCACCACTTATTTTCTAAGCATCTACTATGTGTTGGATGTCAAGGAATAAATGGGTTTCCAGGTGGGAATGACTTTTTTTCCCCCTTTTCATATTGTTCATGGGGTTCTTAAGGCAAGAATGCCGAAGCGGTTTGCCATTCCCTTCTCCAGTGGACCATGTTTTGTCAGAACTCTCCAGCTTTTGCATGTAGGTCAAGAAGCAACAATTAGAACCACACATGGAACAACAGAATGGCTCAAAATCAGGAAAGGAGTACGTCCAGGCTGTATAATGTCACCCTGCTTATTTAACTTATGTGCAGAGTGCACCACTTGAAATGCCGGGTTGGGTGAATCACAAACGGGAACCAAGATTGCTGGGAGGAATAACAATAACCTCAGATACGTAGATGGCACCGCTCTAACGGCAGAAAGCAAAGAGGAATTAGAGAGCTTTTTGATGAGGGTAAAAGAGGAGAGTGAGAAAGCTGGCTTAAAACTCAACATTCAGAAAACTAAGATCATGGCATCTGGTCCCATCACTTCATGGCAAATAGATGAGCAACAAATGGAAACAGTGACAGACTTTATTTTCTTGGGCTCCAAAAGCACTGTGGATGGTGACTGCAGCCATGAAATTAAAAGATGCTAGCTTCGCAGAAGAAAAGCTATGGCAAACCTAGACAGTGTATTAAAAAGGAGAGACATTACTTTGCCAACAAAGGTCTGTCTAGTCAAAGTTATGGTTTTTCCAGTGGTCATGTATGGATGTGAGAGTTGGACCATAAAGAAGGCTGAGCACCAAAGAATTGATGCTTTTGAACTATGGCACTGGAGCAGACTCTTAAGAGTCCCTTGGACTGCAAGGAGATCAAACCAGTCAATCCTAAGGGAAATTACTCATGAATATTCATTGGAAGGACTGAGGCTGAAGCTGAAGCTCCAGTAGTTTGGCCACCTGATGCAAGGTGCTGACTCACTGGAAAAGACCCTGATGCTGGGTAAGACTGAGGGCTGGAGGAGAAGTAGGTGACAGAGGATGAGATGATTGGATGGCATCATTGACTCAATGGACGTGAGTTTGCGCAAACTCCAGGAGAGAGTGAAGGACAAGGAAGCCTGGTGTGCTGCAGTCCATATCACAAAGAGTTGGATATGACTGAGTGATTGAACAAGCATAGGAATGTTATTTTTTATTCCTATAATGCTACTACCTTCACATTAACTGTCAGTGGAAAACTGTATGTTCATGGTTTTCTCATAATTATAGAAAACATGGGCTCAGATTCACCAAATATCATGAAGTGTTATTGCAACGAGGCATGTTTTGGCTCCCAGCCTAATTCATCTCCTAAACAATCATTGGAAGTTGGCTAGAAATGAAGTTGACTTGGCTACACACTTGAATTTTTCTCTTCTGGGGACAGGAGAGCCCATGGAGAATGTTGGGCAAAGAAACAATTTTGGAAAACCCTACCCAGGCAGCATCTTGGTGGGTGGTGTGGAGGGAAGTGTAGGGACAGGTTTTGTAAACAAAAGTTCTAGCTTAGGCAAAAGACACCAAAGTTACAACTGACAGTGTGATGATGAGAATAAAATGTTAGGGTGGACCCAGAGCTATTTCTGAGCCACTTGGACAAATGTTTAGCGACGGATGCAACTGGATACAAGAAGGGAGGGATTGGGAGAAGGCCAGTGAGAATTTGGAGTTTTCAGCATGAACCATGAGTGGATAGTGGGGTTCACAGCCAACAGGAGGAAATTTGGTAGGAGAGAGCAGGGAATTTGGTTTGGGGCATGCTACAAATTGAGGTGCTTATGCCTTTTATTCCTAATAGATCCTTAGAAAACTTCTCAGCGTATTACTTTTGTGGATTAAGTCTTGAGAGCATTACGCTGTCAGAACAGTACCAAGCCACATGTTTACAGTCATCAAGGTAACACCTGTTGAGTGCTGGCTCTGTACTGAGCCAGACCATAACTGCTCAGTCAAGTCATTGGGTTCTTAAGGCGGAGAATCTTACATGGTCACCAAAATCCAGCTTTTCTTTCTCCTAAACAGATCTAGACTATTTTCAACCCTCCCTTGTCGTTCCTGTGGTTGTTGTTGTTTAATCGCTAGTCATGTCCACCTCTCTGTGACCCCATGGACTCTAGTCCACCAGGCTCTTTTGTCCATGGGGTTTTCCAGGAAAGAATACTGGAGTGGATTGCCATTTGCTTCTCCAGATAATCTTCCTGATCCAGACAGAGAGCAAGCCTACATCCACTTGCATTGGCAGGTGGATTCTTTCCTGCTGAGCCATCAGGGAAGCCCCTGCAGTTAGATGCAGCCAGTGACTGAGCTCTGGCTGATAAACCATGAGCAGAAATGTTGTGTGTAATGTATAGGCCTAGCCGGTAAAGCCTTTAACACTTGATCATTCCCTCTCCTTCTTTGTCCATCTGCTGATTGGACTAGCCTCTGAGGCACTGAAGGAGGCAGAGCTCTCCAATAGAAGGAGCCTGCATCCCTAGTGGACCCCAGGCAGGATACCAGTCTACCAGGAACACTGTTACTGGTCTTGAAGGAAGCCAGAAATTTGTTGTGATTGTGTTAAGTCCACAGACTATATGATTTATTTATTATAGCAGCTAGCATTATCTACACCAATACAGTCTATCTATTGCATGAAATTTTATATACTGAAAACAAGAGTGATATCAGCTGCCTTCGAGGCAATTCCATGAATATCACTGACCAAAGGAAAAAAGATGCTAAGCATATGTAATTTGCACTGGGATGACCCAGAGGGATGGGATGGGGAGGAGGTGGGAGAAGGGTTCTGGATGGGCAACACATGTACACCCATGGCAGATTCATGTCAATGTATGGCAACACCAATACAATATTGTAAAGTAAAAAAATAAATAAAAAAAAAATCAGTGATTCCTCCTGTTTCCTCTCAACCCTCAAAATTAAAAAAATTAAAAACTCATGTAAACCCAAAGCTAAATCCATGTGTGTTTAGGAACACAAGAGTATGCAGAAAAATGTAGAAGACTACAAAGTCAGGGATTGGCAAACTGTGGTCTGGAGGCCAAATCTGGTCACCAGTACCTGGTGTGCAAATACAGTCTTATTGAAATACAGCCATGCCCCTTGATTTACATCTCTCTATGCTTATTTTCATGCTACACTGATGACAGGGTTGAATAGTTGCAGTGAAGGATGTGTAAATATTTATTATCTGGACCTTTACAGAAAGTTTGCTGATCCTTGTACCAGTTAGCCAACAGAGGAAGGAAAAAGAGTATGCTGTATCTGCCAATGAACCAACTGATAGTGTCTGAAATGGAAAACTTGTCCACCATGTAAAAGTAGAAGGCAGGAAGTTGCGGTATGCAAAGTCCAATCTCATTTATGTAAAAAAGAAAAGTATATGATGGTTTGCACACACATTAAAACACATCTGCAAGCATACACAAACAACAATTATGAGCGGTCCTGTTAAGAGGAAACCTGGGAATGTCCCACTTTTTCTTTATATGTTTCAGTGTTGTTTCAACATTTTATGATGAGCTTGTTAATTACTTCTGCAATTAAAAATAAAATCAATACAAGAAAAAAGTCACAAGAAACTTGAACCTCAAAGAGCATAAAGGTTGTTGGTGAAGCAGAAATTGTGGAGGGCAGGTCTTATACCTCCTCAGACTCTCTAAATGCCAGCCTGGGGCTGGCTGGCAACACAGCTGTTGTTCAGCTGCTAAGTCATGTCTGACTCTTTGCAATCCCATGGACTCCAGCACGCCAGGCTCCCCTGTCCTTCACTATCTCCTGGAGTTTGCTCAAATTCATGTCCATCGAGTCGGTGATGCTATCCAACCATCTCTCACAGTAGATGCTCATTAAAAGTATGCTCACCTAGGACTTTCCTGAAGGTCCCGTAGTTAAGACTCTGTGCTTCCAGTCCCAGGGGGAGGGAATTGAGAGGGAGGAGGGAGGGGGGGCTCTGGAGGGGGAGCATATGTAAACCCATGGTAGTTTCATGTCATTGTAAGGCAAAACCAACACAATAAAGTAAAGAAAATTAAAAAAAAAAAAAAAAGACTCTGTGCTTCCAATGTAGAGGGTGCAGGTTTGTTCCCTGGTCAGGGCACTAGATCCCACACCCCATGTGGCTCGGCCAAAACAAAACAAAACAAACAAATGAAAAGCCACATATACTGAAAGCATGAGCCAAGTGTTGGAGAAAATGAGTAATATAACAAAAGAATGAAAAGAGGAGAAAGGAAAAGAAAACCCCACCTCCTTCTCACTCAGCAGTGCCTGGAAATCAACCCAGGACTAGGATGCGCTGATGTCTCATTCTGACCTTTGGAATAACCAAAGGTATGGCATTGCTTTCTCCCACCCCAAAAGCAAGGCAAACAAGCAAACAAAAAGCCTAGAATAAGTGGTCTGTTAAAAATGTCCAGCCCGCAGACCACACCAGTTCCGCATCACACATGCCTCAGTGTAAGAACTGTCATCAGGGTTCATTTCCCTTTGGGTCAAGGTCAAGCACGACATGAACTAGAGCTCTGCTCAAGGCTGAGCAGGAGACCTTGAGGAGGACGTGGTGGCTCTGGGTGCTTCCTGGTGTTTGAGGGACAACACATTTTAAGAGTCCTTCCGTCACTCATCAGCTCAAGGAAGGAGCCTCTGCTTATGTTATTGCTGCTTTAACACAGGTCACTCATCAGCATGGTATTTCTGGAAAGAGGCAGCATAAAAATCATATTAATGTGTTCCCTCCAAGGGAGCTAGCTGCCTGGAGTCTGTTTGCTATGCAAATCTTTTGTCCATAAACCACAAGTTCAAAATGAGTTGGAATTTAGAGAGAAACACAGCTGTGTGGGTTGTGAGGTTGTGCCTTTACCGTAAGCTCCTGAGTTTACTGATTTTATTTTTCTTAATTATTCTCCTTCCTCCCTCCCTTCGTTCCTTCCTCTCTCCTCCAAGTCTCCTTCCTGCCATCTCTCTCCTTCCCTCCTTCCACAAATATTTATTGAACTTCGATTATGTACCAAGCATTGTTCTAGGATTTGGAGATGGAATGGTAAACGAAACAAAGTCCCAGCCCTCCAGGAGTTGACATTCTAGTGGGAGAGACAGACAGTCAAGGGAGAACACATAACTATTCCAGACATGGTGACCAGGGGAGGCTTCTCAGAGGAGGTGACATTTGAACAGACACCTGATGTGGATTAACAAGCGATGTGAAGAGGAGATAGGGATGCGCAACCAGGCAGAGCGGCATATGCAAAGGTCCTCAGGCGGAAATGAGCCAGGTTTGTCTGAAAAACAGAAAGAAGAGCAGAGCAGCTGGAATGCGGTGAGTGCGGGTAACAGGGACAGGAGAACATGGCCAAGAAGCAGCCAGGGGCCAGATCACACCAGAGCCTTGTTGGTTTTGGTGAGGCTGAGTATACTCGGAATTCACCGGAAGGTTCTGAACAAGCAAACATGATCTTTCCTAATAGGAACTTCTTTATTCCAACTTATATACATAACCCAAGCTTACCTCTTAAAGGAACTTTGGAAGCCATCGAAAAGAAAAAGGAAGGAAAAATGCCATCTGTGATCTTAGCATCTATAACCACATGGTTCTCAATCAGGGTGACTGCACTCCACATGGGAGACTTGGCAATACCTAGAGACACTTTCGGTTGTCACAACTGGGACGTGGTTGTGGTGACTGCACTAGTGGGTAGAGGCCAGGGACACTACAAAACATCCTACGATGCATGGGACGGTCCCCACCACAATCACGTGTCACTACATCTGAGACTGAAAAGTCCTGTTCCAAGCCAATGTTTTGGGACATTTCCCCTGCTCCAAAATCCACTTGTTCTTGCATTCATTTCATATAGTTGAGTTCCTTCTATGTTGCTGCTGCTCTTTCTATCAAACATGAAAACATAACTGTTTCCCAAGATTATTATTTTTTTTTTTTTTTTACAAACACTGCCTATGACAGTACCAAATTCCTTAGGGTCGGATGTCATAACTGGGTTAACCTAGTGTGGAGGTTATGGACATGGCCTGTGGGGCTCTCCTACCAGCTGGGTGAGCTTGGGGAGTTCCTGAGCCCTGGGACCTCCATTTTTCCATCTGTAACATGAGCTTAATGAAATGGATTAGTATATGTAAAGCATCAAACAGTGGCATATTACTAAGTGGCAGAGAAACATTAAGCTACTAAGATTACTCAACTATCTCTCTTTCGCATCTTCCAAGCTTTTTTGTTGTTTTAATTTTTACTTTTTGGCCACACCATGTGGCATGTGGGATGTTAGTTCCCTGACCAGAGATGGAACCCATGCCCCCTGCCTTGGAGCACGGCATCTCAACCACTGGATGGCCAGAAAAGTTTCCCCAAGTTGTAATATTAGAAATAAGGGGGCCTTGCTCCATCAGAGCTTTGGTCCCTGTGTCTCATTTCTTTTCTCCTTCTTCCTTTTCTCTATTTCTCTCCTTCAGGCCAATCTCAGAGAGCCCGAACATCCATTGTGCTCACTAACCTGCCCGGGCTTTCAAGTCCCCCATGCGAGGGCGCCCTGTGCCTAACGTGTAGCAACGCAAACCTCGTGTCAGAGGTTTTATTGATGTCTCGCGTAAACTAGGGGATATTGGCCTCTTTTTCTTTCCTTTATTTTCTTATCGTCGACTCTGCACCCCCAAGCCCCAGCCCATTAAAGGGCCATAACAAGTGGCGCCTGAAAAACAGGGACTTGGGAAAGAAGAAAAGAAAAATTCGTGGTCAGTCCGGGCAGAGTGACACGGAGCTTAGTGAAGCTGATGGATCCAAGGAACTCACATGGACAAAACAACAAAAGCCCCAGGAAGAAGAAATTCCTATATGGACCAAGGCGACATCAATCTTATGATCTCCTCACTTGGGGACAAATAAAAATACTTACTAATCAAGCTGAAAATTTGATCTTTCAACAGGAAATGCTGCAGAATCCTGAATATATTTACCTGACAATGCTCAGTCTGCTTGGCCTGCTCCTCCCACCTGCCCGAGCCAAACTTGTTATCCACACTTACTGAGCTTTCTTACCCAACCCCATCCTTTTTTACAACAGGTGGTAAAATGGACAGAGAAAGGACCGATTGCTTCAGTTAACGACTCTATATATATGCCTTCTCCCTGGAGCATTAAAGAGCCCTCACATCCCACAGTAAAAGAAAAACTAATTAACATTTCTCCAGGTTCTAAAGTCCTTCTTTTGTGCTTAAGCCCTGCAATATTATGCATAAACTTTAGCTGACAAACCTGGGCTTTCGCCCTGCCTCACGTAAAGAACTTTCTGATGCTGCTTGGTTTGTTTACAGCCCTTTATTTGTCTGTGAACCATGTTTATACTATGGAGACTTTAGGGAAAGAGTTAGGGAAAGGAGTAAGACATATACTCCTGTTCATTGGGACAAATGTCAAGCCTTTGGGAAAATCAATATTTGTGGCTAATCATACAATTGTCGATTGGAGACTCCACGGTGTATGGCTATGTAACTGCTCGGATGATATTAACAGCACTCAAGTTGTAGGTTACCAACACTATGCTGATATTACTGACACTATGCTGGAACACTATCATGACAAAGGACTTCTTGGGCTGCTTGAGGAGGAATCTCCCATCGTCCTGAATAAACAGATTGGGCATGAACAATGGGACATCTGTAAACTTGCTGCGAACACTGAAAAACTTGGGAGTTGGACTGGACATTTTACAAAAACCAGGAGCTATTTCTTTCGCTATAATCAATCCTATTATACACAGGCCTGTGCCCCACTTCTTTTTCTTATAGCCATAAGAAACTTAACGTTCTGTAACTTGTATTAATTGCAAACTATATACTGGTCTTAAGAAATGATTCCCTTTTGATTGTGATTGGAATTCAACTCTATATTATGTTACTCCTGTTCAATTTAATCATGGTGCCTATAACTAAAACAAATCAAATTGTATTTATGAAACATACATGATAATGCCTCTCTGAATGTACGATTACTTCAGAAAGATATCTTGGTATCTTGTCTAAAAAAAAAAAAGAAAGAAGGGTAAAACTTTATTTAATGTGAAAATGTTTCAAAAAATAGAGTTCCGGGATTTCAAACATCAGGTCTCTTCGAGTAGGATAATACCTGAAAATCGAATTACATGAGTTGTACAAAACTGAAATAGAGCAAAATGGAAATATAGACCAAGTCCCATTTTCTGTGTGTTTAGATACAGCATGACTCCTTCACCCTCATTCCTTTGGGGAAACGCCTTGGGTTCTGCATCTTCAACTAACTAGGGGTGTAACTTCTTCTATACATGTCTTAGGATTCCCTGCTTCTATGCCAGAGGGGCTGACCTGGAGTGAGGGTCTTAGAGAGTGAGTGCGGACACCGTGGGCCCCAAGGGATCAGCAGGCTGAACTGACAGGACTCAGCCACACACTGTGTGGAAGACGAGCTCCAGGTCGTAGCTTGGGGCAGAGGGCAGCTGTAGTGGAGGCTGGGCTTCACTTTTTCTTGGTTCACAGCCTCTCTGTGACCCACCATCACCTTCAAACAAGCATGCATTGACAATCATCTCAATTATTGAGTGCTTGCTCTGTGCCAGGCACTATGCACTCACAGTTGATAAAAGCACGGGCTCTGGGACCAGATTACTGGGTGCACACCCGATCCAGCACTCCCTGAGCACAGGCCACTCAGCTTCTCTGTGTTACGCTTTCCCCGTGTGGTGTACGCATGTTACTATAGTCGCTACATCATAGGGAATGTTGCAAAGATTCAATAATTCATGTAAATACCCAAGGACAGTGTGTGACTCTTGAGGAGCTGTCAGGAAGTGGTAAATATTACTACGACCTCATTTGAACTTCTGGGCAACTCTTAGCTTCCATTCTGCAGATGCAGAACTAACGGGCCCAGAGGTTGAGACCCTCGCCCAAAGCCACATGGTGAATAAGTGATGCAGTCAAGGATGCAGTCAAAGGATTTCCCTTGGGACTTCCCTGGTGGTCCAGTGATGAATAACCTGCCTTCCAAAGCAGGGGACCCAGGTTCGATACCTGGTCAGGGAACTAAGATTTCACCTGCTGTGGGGCAACTAAGCCCATGCACCACAACTACTGAGCCCATGAGCTCTGGAGCCCAAGCATCACAACTAGAAAAGTCCACGCACTGCCAGGAAGACCTGGTGAATCCAAAAAGAAGCAACTTGTTTCACCATCTACCTCTGTCCCATACACTGACAAATGCACACAAGTCTTAAAATAGGTATCGTCTTAACACCTGAACAAAAGTATCAGCTGTTCGAACCAATCTTAGCAGTCTGTTCATTAGTAAATATTTACAGGCTTCCCTGGTGGCTCAGTGGCTAAGAATCCTCCTGCCGATGCAGAGGCACAACTTTGATCCCTGATCCAGGAAGATCCCACACGCTGTGGAGCAACTAAGCCCATGGGCCCCAACTCCTGGTCTCTACAGCAGGGAGATACCAAGACTGGAGCTGGCATCCTAGATCCTGTGCCCCACGGCCAGAGAAGCCACTGCAACGAGAAGCCCATGAACCACAACCAGAGAGTAGTTCCCACTCACCACAACTAGAGAAGAGCCCATGCAGCAAAGAAGACCCAGCACAAACAAAAATCAGTTAGTATTTACTGAGCATCTACTATGTGCCTGAGAGGATGTGGGCATGGAGATGCCTCTACCATCTAGCTCTGCATGCAGTCTGAAGATTAAGCCCCCTAAATGGAAAATAAAATCAAGAGGCAGAAAGCACCTGGAATCCTGATTGCCTCACGTGGACCCTGAACCAGCTATACCTGAATGCAGGTCTAATCCTGAACTCTCAGTTCCTTGACCCTGTGAAGTCCCTTTACTAGCTAAGTCAGTCCTAATTGGGTTTTCTGTCACATGTAACTTGTCTTGACTATGAGAGTAGGTTTAATCCAACTTGTACTTGGGACAGTTTCTAAAGTGCTAAACCCATCCTACTCCTCCAATTTCTCTCTTTATTTCAGATCTTTCCATAAAAAGAAACTGGTCATCTATGTTTTAGGTAATTCCTTGTGGAGTACATTATAGTACATTTCCAAACTAAACCCTTAACCCCTTAAAAACAGAGTCTCAAATGCTGACTGCAATTTCAAACCCTGACTTTGAGATAACTAATAATGGTAATGTGCTGTTCATCAAATAGGTCAGGTTTGTCTTTTGGCTAATACTATGCCTCTTTATCCTATTTAAAGTTATAGTCACATGAGTTACTTTGGCCAAAGAAATATTAAAGGAAACGATGAGGGACCCATCTGGGCAGTGTACGATGTTCTATAGCTTCAGAGTCACAAGAAACCCAGGAGGAACGCAGAACAAAATCAGCAAACAAATACCTGTTGATTTATAGCCACTCAGATTTGAGGCTATTTATTACTATGGCAGAGTCAAACCTATTTTGACTGATATTAATAGAAAATATGAGCATGCACTACATGCAGTAAAAGTCAGTATTGCTTACCGAGACTTTTATTTATATATGTACCTTGTGTATTCATGCTGAAGCTGAAAGTCCAATACTCTGGCCACCTGATGTGAAGAGCTGACTCATTGGAAAAGACCCTGATGATGGGAAAGATTGAAGGCAGGAGGAGAAGGGGACAACAGAGGAGGAGATGGTTGGATGGCATCATCAACTCAATGGACAAGAGTTTGAGCAAGCTCTGGGAGACAGTGGAGGACAGGGAAGCCTGGCGCGCTGCAGTCCAGGGGTCACAAAGAGTCAGACACAACTTAAGTGACTGAACAAAATTCTGTGTGGTGGTGGTGCTGGTGGGGAACATGTCTTCTCTGGGCACTTGTGGTTTTCCTTTCTTATGTCATTACAAGAGCATAATAAATACATTTTTTACTGAGAATCATGGTCAAGTTTTTAGAGGCAATAGTATGGAACTTTGGAAAAAACTTAAGGGTCCAGAAAAGAACATATAAAATATCTGGAGGACTAGACAGGAGAACTTGGAGGGAAAGGTCTAAGAAGTTAAGTTTATTTATTTTAAAATATTTTGACCATACCCTCACGTGGGACCTGAGGCCTGGGGCCTTAATTCCTTGACCAAAGATTGAACTCGCATGGCCTGCATTAGAAGGTAGACCTCAACCACTGGACCACTGGGGAACTCCCATAAGAAGTTACGTTTACAGGAGCTGGTTTCAATACTCTTCATGTACGTAAAAAGAAATGGTGTTTTCCAGCTCTTCTCCATCTCTCTAGGGCAGGGGTCAGCAAACATTTTCTGTGAAGGGCTAGATATTAAATATTTCAGGCTTTGGAGGCCCAGAGGTCTCTGTCACAGCTACTCAACACTGCCTGTGTAGGGTGAAGGCGGTCACAGAACAAACAGAAGAGAGTGGGCATGACTGTGTGTTCCAATAAAACTTTATTGACAAAACAGTTATCTGGCCAGATTCGGCCTATGGGCTGCAGTTTGCTGGCCCCTGTTCCAGGGGATTAAACAAAGAGGTAGAAACAGGTTGAAATGGAAGGACTTATATTTGAGATCCACAGAAGAACTAAAGATGAGTTTCTATTAGAATAAGAACCCCATCATCTACATTAGGATTCAGTAAACTTCTACCCCTGGGCCAAATTCTAGCTGCCTTTTGTTTTCATAAAGTTTTGTTAGTTTAGGTGTTGTCTTTGGTAGCTGTCATGTGATGGCAGTTAAAGCTGAATAGTTGCAAAAGGGACCACTGGACCGCAGAGCGCAAAATATTCATTATCTGGCTCTTTACTAAAAACGTTTGTCGATTCAGCCAGGCTTATGTTCAAACAATGGTGTTTGGAGGCTTAGGGTGGACTCAGAGCCATCTCCAGAAAAGTCCTTAGAACAAAGGGAGCCCCAAGCAGAACAATATTTTTAATAGATTAAATAGGGCAAAAGCCAAAAACAAATCAAAGTAACCTCTGGCCCTGCACCCTGGAGAGATTTCGACCGCAGTGATGCTCAAGAAATGAGTTCACAGCTAAGACGTGCTCCATAAATGTTAAAATAACAAGAACAATAAATAGTAATAAAACACAAAGCCACGCACCCCATCTCCACAGGCAAGACCGCCCAGGGCTCTGAGCTTAGAAGTAAGGAGAGAGGAGCCCTCAACACCAATGGCCCGTCTTGGCAGAGGGTTGGACAGGGAACCGATGGGCGAGTCCAGGGGAGGAACAAGTTCAAACACAAGCAAGCCCTGGAGAAAAGACAACCTCGACCATAAGACTCTAACTTCCACTGGGGAATGGTACCAGATCCCAAGGTCAACACTTATTCTTGAGGTCCTCAGCGCTCAGGGTATTCTGTGCCCCGACCACCTGGGTTCCAAGTCAGCACTCATTGTGGGCACATTGGACCTCAGGCCAGAGAAGGGCAGCTCAGTGTCTTCCATGCTGTGAGACTCAACAGCAGCTGGTTTGATCTGATGGTCCCAGTGCCGCCTGCATGAGGTCTGGAAATCTGAAGCAAAACACCCAATCATCACATCAAGAGCTCGCGACAGCTGCTGACCAGGCAGATAGGAGTGACAATGCACCCCTTCCAGCAACACGCCCAGCAGGGCCCAGCCAGCCGCAGAGGTGAAAGGCAGATCCTGTCCAAAATCATCAAACACCGAGGTGTAAGAGAGGCTGCTGAACTCTCTGAGATGCCTGGGGGCGGTTAAAAACACAAAACAAAACAAGGAGATTGAGCTTTCTAAAAATCCCCCAGATCGGCACTCAGAGTCCAGCCACCCTGGCCAACTCTTACATGGCACTTAGCAAACAGCAGAATTATTGTAGGCACTTTACATAGAAGATTTCATTGAATCCACAATATGATGGATTGCAGGTTCTACAATTGGCCCCATTTTACAGATGAGGAAACTGAGTCCCAGGAAAGTGAAGGCCACCCAGATAAAGAAGGAATTTTCCCATGGCTATCGCAGGGGCATACATTTTCAAAGAACCATATTTTTTTTCAAAAGAATTGCCAAGAGATGGTAAAGCCTGCATCAATAGCTTTCATGCTCCTCTCCCTTCCTACCTGATGCCTCTTTTCAGTGAACAGTTGGCATCAGTTAGGTAAGATCTGAGACATGCTATAATCTGAAAGTTTCTGCCTCTCTCAAAATCTATATGTTGAAACATAACCCCCAGTGTGGTTGTATCCAGAAGTGGGCTTTTGGAAGGCGATTAGGTCACGAAGGCGGAGCCCTCCTAAATGGGACTGGCTCCCCTTTAAAAGAAATCCAAGAGAGCTCCCAGGTCCCTTCTGACGGTGGGAACACAATGAGAAAATGGTCACTCAAGAAACGAGCTCTTACTTGACTTCAGATCTGCCTTGACCTTGGACTTCTAGCCCCTAGAACTGCGAGAAGTAAACATTTATTGTTTAAGCCACCTAGCCTGCAGTAACTTGTGACAGCTGCCCAAACAGACTAAGACAAGTCAGAAACATAACAAACTTTTCTGAGCACTAATTATCTGACAGGTCCTACTGGGACCCAGCCAGAGAGGACAGAACAGGGAGGGGCTTTCTGGTTAGAAACCTGCTCAGGGAGCATCTGGAGGCTCCAAGCTGACCCTGAGAGCTTTCAGCAACCCCCCTGTTTGTTTTTGGCCCAAGCCAACTTCCTGTACTTGAGAGGAAAGGCATCCTTTTAAAGAGAAAGAAAAGAGGAGGGAGAGAGAGAGAAAAGTAAAAGAAAAAAAAAAATAAATGGCTTCGAGCCAGGGAGAGGATCTATTAACAGAGAGGCAACTTGAGGAATTACAAACAGGCAACAACACGTGGATTAAGTTCCCCTTAAAATTCTTACAGCTTTGGAGATCTGGGAGGTGGGGGAACCCCAGGGGTCAAATTGATCCTTGATTCCTTCTGTTCACTCTGCTGCCAGCCTCCTTTGTCTGGGTACGTGTCACCCTTGAAATCCTTCAGGGAGAAAACAGTCTGAACCAGAAGAAATTCACACTGACTCCCCAATTCCAGATCTGGGACTCTGTTCCCCCTTTCATTCAACAGCTGACAACAGTGACCCGGTCCAGAGCAGGTCATGCCTCGGGCTGGGAACTTCCGTAGATTTTTCCCCTTAAATTTCATGACAAATCTGTGCGGTGTA